>CM038112.1:30767483-30887581 GCA_001642375.2 Mentha longifolia
CAGAAGCTGTTTCTCGAAGATCTGAGGAAACAGAGAGCAAGGGACAAAGCTCGCGTCAGAAGCTTCCGAGGTCTTGAAAGCTGCAATGATCAAGCGGACAAAAGAGAGCCAACTGATTGGCTATCAGTGGAAGATCAGCCTTTGTGGGACGAGTTCCTGAACTAGTTCATCTTACACCACTACTAGTTGCAGGTTGATGCTCGCTACACTGGTGATTCCAAAACTGCCTTTTACAACTGGATGCAAGCTTTTCCCGACGCGAATTCATTAAAAGAGTCCGTTCGAAAGCTGCAGAGGCGAAGGTCACGATCAATCCGCCTAAAATAGAGACCTTCCAACCTCCCACTATCTGCGGCACTGATACTCCAGATATCGACCGGATCAATACTTTCATAAGGAATATCTCAGCTCAGTACGGTTGCAAGACCACAGGCTGTGATAAGTACAAGTCGATCCGTGATAGTATCTACACAGCTATGGGATCTGTAAGCTTGGAGAAGATCGCTGAAGAGAGATTCAAGACCGTGAGGAAGTGACTTGATCATTTTCATTCATTTATTGTATCAACTCTGTAACCTATGTACATCAATTCAGTTGATTTTATAAATGAAAAATGATCATATTTTGTTCCTGATGACAAAATCTCTTTGTCCAGGCCTCTGCATGTTATGTTTTAAATTTCCTAACACTTTTTCTCATGCAGCTGGCTGAACTTCAAACCTTGGTTATGTTTTTGGTAAAGTTCAAATCTTCTAAGACAAGATGTAAAGTGTGGGTTTCGGCATTATCAAAAAGGGGGAAATTGTTGGGAACCTTTTCTCTTTTTGAACTAAGTTTTGATAATGCTATTAGAAACCACACTTAGACAATAGATTTTAAATGGAACAGACTGGTCTCCGTGTTTGGATCAGTCAAGCTTAATCCGGACAGGTTGCTATGTAAAGGTCAAGGTTGGTAGTGCAACCTTGTACTTAATCTAATCAAACCTGTCATAATGTTCCTTTATGTAATCTGTCTATGTAATCTGCTCTAACAATACTCAAAGATTTCTTGCAAAAATTACAGAAGACTGAAGACAGTTCGAGGTATAGGAAGCTTGACCTGCAAAGTTCAACCTGAGCTGTGGCTGAGGAACCTGTGCTCAACTCAACGACCATAATTGTGTCAGTATACATTTCTGCATATCCTGACACACACAACGGCTCTATTACAAATGCTTCTCTATAAATACCTCAAGTCATTCAAGAAAGAAGGTACGGGAAACTCAAATTACAAGCTGAAACGCTGCAGAAATCTCAAGCTAAACATTCACACAATCAACACTCGAAATCACTAGAGCTTTCCCAAGTGTTGATCTTTGTAGATTTCTATTCTTTCTAGAATCTGTCTTACTAGAACACAATCCACACTCTCACTACCATCACTGCTGATATTCAGTGTAGTTGATAGAGTTGTATTCGAAACGGTGATAGTTTTTCACAGCTTTCCAGTTTGATTATTAGTGCTAGTTGTTTAGTATTAGTAAGATTGTATGTAAGTTTGTATGTAAAGTTAGAAGAGACACGACTCAAGATTCGTGCTAGATTCAGTCTAAAGAGAGACTTGAATTTGGACTGGAACCTCCACCAGTGTTAAAAGGAGCGAAAAATCTCAAGTTAAGGGATTACAGATTCGACGGGATCTTGCGTGGACGTAGGAGCTGTTTACTCCGAACCATGATAAAAATTCCCCGTGTTTTTCTCGCTATTTATTCTTACATTTATTTACACAGTTTGCATGTTCACAACCTGCACCATTACAACCTGTCTTGCATAAATTGTTGATGAACTAAAGTCTTTTCTAAAACTGCTTTGAAAACTGTTAGCCAACCTTTCCACCAAACTTCCGCACGCAGGTTAGTTTTGCAAGCTCAGCAGTTCACTGTTTGAGCTGGAAAAACTAAACTGTTCTGATAAATTGAAGTGACGACTCAGTAAGATCAAATTGTTTTGAAAAGTCAAAATTGATGGCTAATTGGTGTATTTCCCCCCCCCCCCATACACCAATATCTATTTATCGGGACCTACAAATGTTTTTCAAGCTTTTCATTTCTCCTAGCCATGAGTGCATAATCTTTCAACAATTTCTCCGTTTTGTTGCATAAATCCTTTGGGATTGCTCTTTCTTCTGTAATTGATGCAGCTTTGAATGCAGCATCCTTTTCTTTCTTTTCGGGTTCAGTCTTCTTGCTTGAAGATGCTTGTTCTGACCCGTGAAGTCTAATCATTTCAAACTCAATTCCGATGAGTAGATCAAACAGTTGCTCGATTGACAGGTTACTGATATCCGACCTGCCACGGTGCATTGCACTGTACACATGCCAGCTTGCTGGAAGATATTGGATAACTTTGAGGTTGAGTTCGCACTGTGTGTATTTATCTTTCTTGAGAGCTGCGATCTCCAAAGTGAGCATTGTGAATCTGTTCTTGAGCTGATCAATGGTCTCCATTGGCTGCATTTTGAATTCTTCAAATTTATTGCATGCCACTGACAGCTTGTTTTCCAGCATTTCTGTTGATCCAAGGCTTATGGCTTTTAAGGTGTCCCACATTTCCTTTGCAGTTCCAAGATTTCTTATCTTGGCCAGGTGGACTCCCTTAACTGTGCTAGAGATCAATCCTTTTGCGAAGCTGTCAAGTCCAGCTTCCTTTCTTTCTTCGGTTGTGTATTTTCTGGGATCTTTGATCTTTGGCACATACGTTGCTTCAGAAACTTTATCTCCAGAAACATTAGTATCGTAGGGTTCGTAGATTGGTGTTGGACCATTCTCGATGACATCCCACATCAACACATGATGAGCTTGGAGGCACATCTTAATTCGAAAACTCCAGTCTTCATATCCCTGCACAGAGAAATCTTCGCAGACGCGGAGAAGTGAAGCTTCCATAGTGACAGTTTATGTATGTATGCACAAACACAATTCTAGAGATCTAGTTCAATTTGACTCGAAAACACAAAAAGCTTCTAGTATGCAGAGCAGTGGTCAAAAGAACCACCGCTCTGATACTACTTGTAGGTCCTGATAAATAGTTATTGGTGTATGGGGGGGGGGGAATACACCAATTAGCCAACAGTTTTTGATTTTTCAAAACAGTTTGATCTTACTGAGTCTTCACTACAGTATATCAGAGCAGTTTAGTTTTTCCAGCTCAAACAGTAAACTGCTGAGCTTGCAAGACTAACCTGTGTGCAGAAGTTTGGTGGAAAGGTTGGCTAACAGTTTTCAAAGGAAACTTTAGTTCAGATAAGTGTTCATGCAAGACAGGTTATAGTGGTGCAGGTTGTGAATGTGCAAACTGTGTAAATAAAGATTAAGTAACAAGAGAGAGAAACACGAGGAGTTTTTATCGTGGTTCGGAGTAAACAGCTCCTACGTCCGCGCCAGATCCCGTCGAATCTGTAATCCCTTAACTTAAGATTTTTCGCTCCTTTTAACACTGGTGGAGGTCCAGTCGAAATTCAAGTCTTTCTCTTAGACTGAATCTAGCACGATTCTTGAGTCGTGTCTCTTCTTACTTACATACAAACTTTTCATACAATCTTACTAACACTAATGGACTAGTGCTACTATCCAAACTGGAAAGCTGTGAATAGCTATCGTCGTAAGGAATACAACTCAATCAACTACACTAGTTTTTCAACTTTGATGGTAGTGAGAGTGTGTGTGATGTGTTCTAGTAAGACAGATTCTAGAAAGATTAGAAATCTACAATGATCAACACTTGGGAAAGCTCTAGTAATTTCGAGTGTTGATTGAATGAATTTCAGCTTGAGATTTCTGCAGCGTTTCGGCTTATATATTGAGTTTCCCATGCTTCAATCTAGAATGAGTTGAGGTATTTATAGAGAATCATTTGAAATAGAGCCGTTGGAAGTGTGTCAGGATTTGCAGCACCGTACACTGACACAATTCTTGTCATTGGGTGAGAACAGGTTTCTCAACCACAGCTCAGGTTGGTCTTCACAGGTCGAGCTTCCTATACCTCGAACTGTCTTCAGTCTCTTTGTAATCTTCGTGTGAGATCTTCTGGCATGGTAAGAGCAGGTTACATAGACAATTTACTTAATGGAATAGTATGACAGATTGGGTGGTTTAGGTACCAGGTTGCACTTCCAACCTTGACCTTTACATGAGCAACCTGTCCGAGTAAAGCTTGACTGATCCAAACACGGAGACCAGCCTGTTCCACTTAAAACCTATATCTAAGTGTGGTTTCTAATAGCATTATCAAAACTTAGTTTCAAAGGGTTCCCAACAATTGGCCATCATTGAGTGCATTCAAGGTGTTTAGGTTAAATGCTTAGTAGGCTTTAGTTCATAACACTTAGCATCAAATCACAACATATTAGTAATTCTTGCTAATAGGAGATTCTAGATAATTAATTGAGCTATTTGGAGTTGATTTATGCATCTTGAGACCTAGCGGAGATAGATGTCATAGATTAATCCACTTACATTGATTGCTTTGAGAAAAGAGTTGATGTATATCCTATAAAGAACTCTCGTATGAATTGGATTAAATCGGTTTATCCTTGCAAATTCCAAAACCTATGCCTCTAGTGAATGTTGGATTATATTTGGAACCATAATTTCTTATATTGATAGTTATCATTTGATACTTGTTTGCTAGTTGATTTTGTTATTTGAATTTGTCATTAAATTTTGGAAAAATACAAAAACATGATATATTGTAGCTTGGATAGTGATATAGATAGCTAGGTTACTACTTGAATCTCTTACGCCCTTGCATTCCTTGTGGATTCGACTCGATTATACTATAATTGATTATTCTTGCTCTCTACCCTCACCCCTAAAGTGAGGGCGGATTAATTTTTGGCGCCGTTGTCGGGGAATGCTTAGTTTGAGTTTCAATAGTCGATTTAGTTATTGAGTTACTAATTCAAGCATTATTTCTTTCAATTTTTGTTTTGTAGGTTTATGCACACAAGGTCTAAAGGAAGACTCGTTCAACCTTTGATCTTGAACTTTGAAAGAAAGCATAGAAGAAGGAATTCTATTGAAGATCAAGAAATGACTAACAATCAAGCAATGGAAGCTCTTATGAAATAAATGGAAGAGTTTAGAGCATGGAAGGATGAGCAACAAAGAAGAGCAAATGAGGCTCAACCACCTCCTCTCAATCATATGTTCCAATCTCCAACGGAACAATTTCAAGGAGGAGAATGGGGGACGATCAATGCCAATAATTTTGAGCTCAAATCCGGACTCATCCAAATGGTGAAGAGTGAGCAATTCGGTAGAAGTCCTATAGAGGATCCGAACGCCCACCTTGGTATGTTCCTTGATATTTGCGATACTATCAAGCTTAATGGAGTTTCAAATGATGCTATCCGGATGAGAATGTTCGGGTTTTCTCTATAGGACCGGGCCAAGGATTGGTATAAAGGACTAAACAAAGCTAACATTCATACATGGGATGATCTATGCAAGGCCTTCCTCTCTAAATATTTCCCACCATCCAAAGCTTAAAGGCTTATCTCCGATATTTCACACTTCTCTCAACAAGGTGATGAAACTTTGTTTGAAGCATGAGAGAGGTATCGAGAGCTTTTGAGAAAATGTCCTCAACATGGTTTCACGGAAGGTCAACAAATTACCACTTTTTTATAGTGGTCTCACACCACACACAAGAAGCATCGTGGATGCTACTTCCGGAGGATGCCTAGTGAATCGAAATGCCAAGGAAGCCTTGAGGATTATTGAAGAGATGGCCGCCAATAGCTATCAATGGCCAATGGAGAGGGTCCCTTCTAGGAAGGTTGCGTCTATCGATGATGAGAAGTTCGATGCATTGGCAATGGAAGTTTCTAATATGAAGAAGCAATATGAAGAAGAGAGGAAAGCTCAATCTCAAGCTCAAGACCACAAGGAGGAAATTCTTATGGTTATCAAGGAGGCTATCAAGCCTATAATCAAAACAACCGGAACCATCCTAACCTCTCTTACGGAAATCCTAACAATGCTCAATTGCCACCTCCCGGATTCTCCGTTTCTCAAGGAGTTATTGAAGAACCAAAGAAAACATCTCCTTCTATTGAGCAACTTGTCCAACAAATGGCAAATCAACAAAGCTCGTTTATCACACAAACCGGACAAAAAGTGAGTGCATTGGAGAATTCTCTCACTTCTTTGACAAAGCAAGTGAAGGTGATGGAGGGCCAAATAAGTCAAATGGCTAACCAAGCCACCACCCAACATACTCCGGGAAAGTTTCCAAGTAATACGGAGGTCAATCCAAAGAGGATAGTGGAAGAGCCTATGAGAATCATGCTACATCCGGAAGTGGAAAAGAGGAAGTTCTTGTTGAAGACATACCTAAGAGGAGTCTCCTACCAATGAAGAGAATTCAAGAAAAGAAGTTCAAGGAGAAGCTCCTAAGGCGGTGCTAGTAGAGACCCCTCTCCCTACCAAGGATGTTATTACAAATGCTCCATTTTCTCATCGTCTAGCCAAGCATAAGGTTGACGAAAAGTTGATGAGATTCTTGGAAATATTCAATAAAGTACAAATCAACATTCCCTTGCTTGATGCACTTCGAGATATGCCCGGTTATGTGAAGTTCTTGAAGGATGCCGTTTCTAACAAGAGAAAGTTTGGTTTATTTGAAACAATTAGCCTAACGGAGGAGGTTAGTGCGGTGATCCAAAGGAAGATGCCTTTGAAAAAGAAGGATCCCGGAAGCTTCACAATAGCATGTGTGATTGGAGGGAAAAAGTTTGGGAATGTCTTATGTGACCTTGGAGCTAGCATCAGTTTGATGCCATTATCTATTTTTAGAAGATTGGATATTGGAGAGATCAAACCTACGTTTATTTGTCTCCAAATGGCCGATCGTTCCATATCTTATGCCCAAGGAATTGTTGAAGACGTGCTAGTGAAAGTTGAGGAGTTTTTATCTTTTCCGCAGATTTGTTGTTTTGGATATGCCGGAAGATGAGGAGATGCCCCTCATTCTTGGGCGTCCTTTCCTAGCAACCGGAAGAGTTCTTATTGATGTGCAAGACGGGAATCTTACATTTAGAGTCAATGAAGAGACCCTCACTCTTTCAATCTTTGATCATATGAAGCGAAGAGATGACTCAACCTATGAGGAATGCAAATCCATCACCACCTTGCCTACATCTATGGCAAAGGATCTCACGGAAGAAATCATCGCTAATTCTTTCTATTCTTATTCCGATTTAGATGATGCTTGTGATGATTTGTTGGAGTCTATTGCTTATTTGGAAGCAAATCAAGGATCATTGAAGGATGAAGTTCATTACCTTGATATCAACCAACCGGGGGAGAGTGGGAGTTCAACTAAGGTGGAATCTTCTTCAAACACTTCTCAAGAGTTGAAACCTCTTCCCGATCACCTAAGGTACGCCTTCCTTGGTGATAATGACTCTTTCCCCGTTGTAGTATCACAACACTTGTCAGAGTCCGAATTGGACAAGTTGTTGCGTGTCCTTAGGGAGTTTAAAGATGTTATTGGTTGGTCTATTGATGATATCAAGGGTATTTGTCCATCTATATGCATGCATCGTATTTTATTGGAAGATGATTGTCGTCCTAAGGTTCAACCTCAAAGGAGGTTGAATCCGGTCTTGCAAGAAGTGGTGAGAAAAGAGGTGTTGAAGTTACTAGATGCAGGAATGATTTACACCATTTCAGATAGTGAATGGGTGAGTCCTACCCAAGTTATTCCGAAGAAAGGGGGGATGACAGTGGTGAAGAATGAGAAGGATGAGGCTATTGCTACAAGGGTTGCCACCGGATATCGAGTGTGTATCGATTATAGGGCTTTAAATTCGGCAACAAGGAAAGATCACTTCCCTTTGCCCTTTATAGATCAAATGTTGGATCGTTTGGCGGGCTATGAGTACTATTGCTTTCTTGATGGATATTCGGGATATAATCAAATTGCCATAGCCCCGGAAGATCAACACAAGACGGCCTTTACATGCCCTTATGGAGTATTTGCTTATAGGAGGATGTCTTTCGGGTTATGTAATGCTCTGGCCACTTTCCAAAGGTGCATGATGTCTATCTTTGGAGGTTTGATTGAAAATATTATGGAGGTATTCATGGATGACTTCTCGGTTTTTGGGAAGAGTTTTGATTCTTGTTTGGATAATCTCACGAAGGTTTTGCAAAGGTGTAAGGACACTTCGCTTGTCTTGAATTGGGAGAAGTGCCACTTCATGGTTAGAGATGGGATTGTGCTTGGGCATAAAGTTTCTAGAGATGGTTTGGAAGTTGATAGAGCCAAGATTGTTGCTATAGAGAAGCTTCCACCCCCTACAAATGTGAAATCAATCCGAAGTTTCCTTGGTCACGCGAGGTTCTATAAAAGATTCATTAAGGATTTTTCAAAAATCACAAAGCCACTTTGTGATCTCTTGCAAAAAGATGTGAAGTTTGTCTTTGATGAAGAATATTTGAAAGCTTTTGAGACATTGAAGAAAGCCCTCATCTCTACTCCTATTTTAATTAAGCCCAATTGGAGTGAATCTTTCATATTGAAGTGTGATGCAAGTGATTATGCTTTAGGAGTGGTTTTGGGGCAAATGAGAGACAAAGTTTTTCGGGTCATTCATTATGCTAGTAGAACCTTGGATGGTGCTCAAAGGAACTACACAACAACTGAAAGGGAATTCTTGGCCATTGTCTTTGCTTTTGACAAATTCCGGTCATATCTTGTTTGGAATCACTATTGTCTATTCGGATCATATGGCCTATACGACATCTCATGGCCAAGAAGGATGCAAAGCCTCGATTGATTTGTTGGATTCTTCTTCTACAAGAATTCGACATGGAGATTCGTGATAGAAGAAGAGTGGATAATGTGTCAGCCGATCACATGTCAAGGCTTGAAAATCCGGTTGAAGGTGAAGATTTGAGATTGAATATAAATGAGTGCTTTCCGGATGAGAGAATCATGGTCTTGAAATGCAAGGACTCTTGGTTTGCCGATTTTGCTAATTATCTTGTGCTTCGAGAGTTGCCACCAAATCTCTCGGATTATCAAAAGGCCAAGTTCCTTAGAGATGTGAAATTCTATTATTGGCAAGATCCATATTTATGGAGAAGATGTGCCGATGGTCTTATTAGAAGATGTGTTATGGATGGTGAATGACTCAAAATTATTGAAGATTGTCATGAGGGACCAAATGGGGGTCATTTTGGGGCAGATCGTACGGCTTGGAAGGTTTTTCAAAGTGGATAATTGGCCTTCGATTTTTAGGGATTGTCAATCATTTGTGAAGAATTGTGATAGATGTCAAAAGATGGGAAATATCACAAAAAGGGATGAGATGCCTCAAAACATCCTGGTTGAAGTTGAATTGTTTGATGTTTGGGGGATAGACTTCATGGGACCATTCCCAAATTCTTGTGGTTTTTCTTATATATATTCTTGCTATTGAATATGTTTCGAGATGGGTCAAAGCCATTCCAACTTCGACTAGTGATTCCAAGGTGGTGATCAAGTTTTTGAAGAAGAACATATTAACTCGGTTCGGAACTCCAAAGGCTTTGCTTAGTGATGGGGGGTCTCACTTCAACAACAAGTGGTTGGGGAGTGTTCTTGCTAAGTATGGAGTGAAGCACAAGATTACATCTCCATACCATCCTCAAGCCAATGGTCAAGCCGAGCTTGCAAACCGGGAGATCAAGCAAATCTTGGAGAAGACAATCACTACTCGGAAAGATTGGGCTAAGAAACTTGATGATGCTTTGTGGGCCTATCGAACCGCTTATAAAACCCCCATTGGTAAGTCTCTGTATCAACTTGTCTTTGGAAAGTCTTGTCACTTACCTTTGGAGATTGAGCACAAGGCATTTTGGGCTATAAAGAGGATTAATCTTGAGTTTAAGGAGGCCAGAGTGAATAGGAAGAATCATCTTGTGGAATTGGATGAATGGAGAAATGAGGCTTATGAAAATTCTCAGATTTACAAGGAAAGAGCCAAGAAGTTTTATAATTTGGAGATTCGAAGCAAGGTGATCATTCCGGGAGACGAGGTTCTTCTCTTTAACTCTCGTCTTCGTCTTTTCCCTAGAAAACTCAAATCAAGGTGGACCGTTCCTTACATTGTGAGTAGGAGTTTCAAGAATGGCACATTTGAACTTCTAAAGAATGATGGTTCTACCTTCGTTGTTAATGGACATCGACTTAAGCTCTATTTCAATTCGAAGAAGTTCAAGGAGGAGTCGACCATTCTTCTTAATGATGCTTGATCTTGGAGACTAAGTCGAGCTAACGACGTTAAACAAAGCGCTAGTTGAGAGGCACCCCAACAACTATCATTTCCTTTCCTTTTTTCTTTCTAGTTAGTTTCTTTAGTTTGAATTTGATTTTTTGTTTCTTATTTTTGATTTAGTTGTTTTTCCTAATTTTTCTCTATTTCTATACTAATACTTCCTATTTTTAAGTTCATTTCTCATTCACAAGTTCCATGTGTTTCATTGTCAATGCATGAGGTCGAATTATGATGGGAACGAGTGAAGGAAGAAAATCAAACCGATCAAGCAAGCAATGGATTGAATGGCCTTCAAAACCACCTTCAACATAGCTTTGGACCTTTGTGAGTGTAATTTAAATTTCTTATTAATCTTTCCTCCAAACTTATTTTAGAATTTATTTTCCAAAATAAGTTTGGGGGAGGGGGGTAGGATAAGGAATTTAAATTACTTTACTCTTAGTTTTTCAATATCCTATGTGATGTGGTATCATTATGATTTCATTGATTATATGCTTAGGCTTGCTTGATGATTGTGGTTGATTTGAGGTTAAATGGATGATTCTTATTTGTTTTGGTTTGGTGATGAGTTTGGGTCGATGAGCGTAATTAATGAAAATTCCTTCTTTAGTTGTTTGTTTTGTTTGTTTGAAGTTTCATTGGAGCTTACTTGGAGAATCTTTGGTGAGGATGATTTTATTGATTGATTGGAGCTTGAGTGCGAAATTTTTGGAAAATTAAAAGGTTAAATGAATGCTTGCATGTGTGAATGTGAAAGAACGTGTTTAATTGCTCAAGTGCATTTGGGTGAGATGCCAATGATTGATGCTAAAATGGTGACATTTTTGAAATTTCTCAAGTTTGAGTCAAGCATGATTAGAGTTATTTCACTTGAATAGCTTGATTGATCTTAGGCACTTAGGCTCTAGAAAAAAAAAAACTTGAGAGGATTTTGAGCCTTAAACTATGCATATTACATAGTTAATATCCTTTCTTGAGAGCTTGATCTTGCATTGCATATTCTTTACTAGAACTTGCCTTGATACTCTTGTTAGAAGTACTACATGTTTGCATGATTAGGAGATGATCTTAGGCCATCATTGAATAGCCCATTTACCCTAAACACTAACCTATCTTTCATTACCATTGTCGTCCCATTTTGAGCCTTGAATAGAACCTTTTCTTCTTGAACCGGATGATAGGGAGTGAAGGATGGTTAAGGGAACCTTGGTGAAAGTTGAAAATTCATAAAGAATGATGGGTGATGGTGAAGGGTCTAGATGATTGGTGTTGGAATGAAATGACACTCCTATAAGCTCAAAGTTAGAATAGAAAAGAATAAGAACAAAGTTCTTGTTGGAAAAAAAAGAAAAAACGTAAGAACAAAGTTCTTACAAGAAAAAGAGAAGAATAAGAGCATAAAGGAGTGTTTCTTTAGATATTTGGTAGAAGCTTGGGTTCATTTGATAAAAAAGGGTTGGACAAGGTGGAAGATGAAGAAATTCATACTTAGAAAGGTGAAGAAAGGGGGTAAGGGTACTTGAATGAAAATTGAAGTCACTTAACCTAAAATTCCCTACCTTAACCAATGTCCCTACATTACAAGCTTAATAAAGACCTTTTTGATCCTAATTTGTGCATGCATTGTAGTATTGGGAATTTGAGTTGATAGGCAAGCTTATGGTTAAAGATGTGTATTGCATGATTTCGATGAGTGTTTACCATTTCCATATATTAAGGGATCGAGCGAGTGATACACATGTTCCTTGAGAGGTCTAGAGTTTAAGATGCTTGAGTGATTGAATTCTAAGTTAGGATAGTAGTTGATCTTATGAATGTTTGGTTTGACTTGAGAATTTCTTTGAATAAAAATGGTGTTTGAGGTGATATGAGGCACCGAGGAACTCAAAATGCACACTCCATACGTGTTAAGTGTTTTGATTGTTCGTTTCATTGTTCGGGACGAACAATGGCTTAAGTTTGGGGGAGTGATAAACACGTATTTTTTGTGTATGTTGGGCTTGATTAGAGTGAAACCTAGGGTTAGAAATGAGGAATTTCAAGTTATAAAGCTAGGATTTCATTAGTTTTACTTCATTTATGTTTTCCTCGTTCTCTCGAGTCTTTTCACGCCTTTTTGCAGGATAATGAAGAACTCATTTGGCCAATTTGATCATTCCATGTCGAAGAGGAGTTCATTAGGAGTCCGTAGCAAAAAGCGGTTCACAAATCGAAGTTCGGATGAGGAGAACGAGCCGAAACAAAATTGTTGCGCAGCGGGAGCAACATGGGCGCGACCCGGCGCGCGACTGCTTCAGAGGCTACCCCCGGTCGCGCGCCAGTGAAGGAAATTTGGCCTTGGGCGCGCGACCCCCTGGACGCGGGCACGCCGCCCAACTTCTTTCCTCCGAAAATTCAATTTTCTCCCATTTTCTATGTTTTTCTAATTATGTTTTGACCCCCACTCATGTAATGATATAAATAGGATATTATACTTCATTGGTATTATCTTTTGGCATATTTTATTCTCCCAAGAACCCTAGAATATTTTCTCTCTTTCCTTTTTAGTATTTTGAAGATTGTTGAAACTATACTTTGTGGATTTGCAATTGAAGACCATCTTCTTCTTCCTTATTAAATTCTCTTTCTTTTAAGCATGATTTTATTTACTTTCTATGGTTTATTTCCTTTAATTATGTCTAGCTAAGTTCCTTTTGGTTTTAAATATATGAAGACATGATCTAGATTAATAGGTTTTTGGATATTGTAGTTGGATTTGCCTTTTAATTCATATGTCTTGTAGGTTGGGACTTGATTTTATTGCATGAGTGATTAGCCATCATTGAGTGCATACAAGGTGTTTGGTTAAATGCTTAGTAGGCTTTAGTTCATAACACTTAGCATCAAATCACAACATATTAGTAATTCTTGCTAATAGGAGATTCTAGATAATTAATTGAGCTATTTGGAGTTGATTTATGCATCTTGAGACCTATCGGAGATAGATGTCATAGATTAATCCACTTACATTGATTGCTTTGAGAAAAGAGTTGATGTATATCCTATAAAGAACTCCCGTATGAATTGGATTAAATCGGTTTATCCTTGCAAATTCCAAAACCTATGCCTCTAGTGAATGTTGGATTATATTTGGAACCATAATTTCTTATATTGATAGTTATCATTTGATACTTGTTTGCTAGTTGATTTTGTTATTTGAATTTGTCATTAATTTTTAGAAAAATACAAAAACATGATATATTGTAGCTTGGATAGTGATATAGATAGCTAGGCTACTACTTGAATCTCTTATGCCCTTGCATTCCCTGTGGATTCGACTCGATTATACTATAATTGATTATTATTGCTCTCTACCCTCACCCCTAAAGTGAGGGCGGATCATAAACCCCTTATTATGATCAAACATGAATATGTTTTTATGCATCTATGATGCTCTAGTTTTAAAATATGTCTAAATATATAAACCACATCACATCCTTACACATATTACACTTTACACACTAAATACATCCGTCTTAATTCCCGTGCCGAAAAAAATGGCTCAATATCTCTGAACCGGAGGAAGTAGTATAAAGTAATTCCCGTCTTTATGCATGGATATAGCCTTGAACTTGAAGATATTGGATGATATTGGATCAAGTATGGAATTTAATTGACATTTTTTATGATATTTTATTGACATTTAAATCGGGACTTTGACCTAATCCATAATTTTGATATGATTTTTGAAATGTTACAAACAATACCGATCTAAATTTTGTAGTATGAAGTTTGTCAACCCAAATATTTATCTCTTAGGGCTTTCAAGCCAAGAGTAGCCTAAAATTTTATCTTAGCTTGACTTATAGGGCCTACCAAATAAGCCACAAGAGTCTTCTCAGTTTGGGTCTCGCTCGAGTCGGCGCTTAGTTTGCTTAGTTTGTGTGTTGGGCTGGGCGTAAGGCTAGCAAAATAGAAGCCGGGTCGGCCCGTCCCGAGCCTGCCCCTGCTTTTGTTAAAATCAAAGCCCCCAAGATCATCCTTTTAGTGCAAAAATGACCGGACGGGCCCGAGCCTGGCTTTTTACTATTTGTTTGTAATCTAGCCCAGCACAACCCGAAAAACCTATCGGCCCTATTTATATACTACTAGCCCGATATGAAATTGGACCGGCCCTCCGAGCCGAGTCAAGTTGGGCCAATATTGCCACCCCTAGCTGGGCACGAGCCATATCATTATTTAAAAAAAAAAAATCAATTGATGGATAGGGCTGTCTATAAGGTTTCCGATTTTTGGTAAGGATATGTCCAAACAAGATCTGAGCCGGTTCCGGTAAACCAAAAACTGTAAATTTGGATAGTGGTTTGGTTTTGGTTCCTAGTTTTAGAATATTTTCGGTTTTCGGTTAAATCGGAACCGAATGGTTCCGAACCGAAAAACTGAAAATTGATTTATTTATGTATAATTCTATTTATTATATATTAATATATACCAAATACTTATATTCTCACAAAATCAAACCCTATACCCACGTCCCTTAGAATTCGTATTTTGTCTATAATTTTATAACTTTTATTCTTTTTTTTCTTTTTTCTTTTTGATCAGGCAAACACAACACAACACACTCACACACACACATATTTATAATTTTACAATTTTGATATATATATCAATTATTTATATTATCACAACTTGTATTGTATAATTTTAAACAAGTGAAATATAATTTTTTTTTTTTAAGTGAAAGTTTCAATTCTTTTCGGTTAACCGGAACCGAACCAGTCTTAATCGGTTCGATTCCGATTAACCAAAATTTATTTTGGTCCGGTTCTCGATTCCAAGTTTAAGGGGATTTTTGGTTCGGTTAACCGAAAATTTCAATCCAATTAACCGAACAGAACCATTTAGACTGCCCTATTGATGGGTCACGAAAATATATGTAGAGTGATGGCGTTATATTTGAGAGAGAGCCCATCATTTGAAAATGCTTTCAGTTATTTACTTATTTGAAATCATGATTCTAAAATGTAAGATATACGGAGTATTTAACTTTTTTGAGTTTGAGAGAGGAGGGAAAATTTAGGATTTAACAAGTAATTGCAACAGTTTAAAAGATTGAGATAATTAGAGCATCTCCAGCCACAAGCCCGTTTTAGGGGCTTGCGGCACTATTCTGGTGGGGAGGGGCTCTCTTCAGATTTCATCTCCAGCCGCAAGCCCCTCCCGCGGGCTCTCTCTTATTTTTAATTCGTTTTATTTTTTATTTTCGATATGTTTTTTAATTCACTTTTTATTTCGTTTTTGTTCGATTTTATTTATTTAATTAATTTTATTTTCAATTAAAAAAGTAACAATATTTTTGGATTTTTTTTATTAAATTTAAACGAAATACAACAATTAAAAAAAATACAATAAAATAAGCCTATTTTTCGATCATGCTCCACAACCGAGTCCTCATGAGAAAATGCTGCTCCAACTCCTTCGGTGACATTTGTGAGGTATCAGTGATGAGCAACTTGTTGTATGCAGTCATGATCTTGCCCGTATAGGCTTGCTTCTTCTTCTCCAAGACGTCCTCTTTCTTCTTTGCAATCGATAAGTACGTCTGATTAACTTCGGCACTTGATTGCCAAAACACCTATTCGGCTCCCTCCGGAACGTCCTCCAAATCAATCGTCTCCTCAGCTTGTTTGTCTTTTCCTTTATTCCTTCTTTGGGCGAGAGCATTTTTGTTCCCGATCGGGCGGGGGCGTTCCGGAAAATAATCCTCTTTAGCAGCTTCTGCGTTGGGATTGCTGGAGTTGGACGACCCGTCTGTGCCCTTCTGCTTTTTATTACCGCTGAAAAGATCATACTTGGGCAATTTCAGCAGCTCTGCATAGGCCTTCCCATATTGGAAGGTTTGTTTCGTCTCAGCTTGATACAGCTCACACGCTTTGTTGAAGACGTCATTTGAGTCTTCTCCGCTCTTCCACTCCCTCACAGCTTGAGCGTAGTAGTCATGGAATTTGTTGCATTTCGGCAACATCCGCTGATAATGCCCCTTCAGCATCTTCTTATTTCTGGGCTTGTAGCCAATAGTATGAATCGTAGTGTTGTACCTAGCTATTACCTTGCCCCAGAAAATGACCTCCTTCTGTTGATCGCCAACTCCCCGGTCTTCGGAAATGATAGACCACACCTTGATGAGACGAGCCGACTCCTCCGGACTGTACGGTACGGCCTTCGTCCACTCAGTTGGCTCTGGATTTGGGGCGGCAGCCGTCGATGCGCTTTCTTTCTTCTTGGCCCCTGGACGCATGTTCAAAACTGACTCAAACGAACTCAACAGATTTAGCCCTTCGAGATCTTGCGTCGCATATTGACTTCCCCTGAACTGCGGAGTTCTGGATTGATTGAATATGGGTGGAGAGACGTCTTGATAACCGGCAGGAGAAAAGCCCATCACTCCGTGGGTAGAAGGACTCACGTAGGCCGCAAATCCGAGGTTGGAAGGCCGCGGCGGCAACGGCGGAGAATCATCGTCGCCTTGAGAATCATCGTCGGGATGCGAGGAGGAACCACCGACGGCTTGGGATTGTAATAATTTGAGAAACGACTCATCATCCATCGTTGGATTTGGTTGAGAAAGAATGAAATTATTTGAATTTGTAAAGAAATTGTGGGATTGTGAAGAAGTGTAGATGAATTGTGGAGGTGTGAGAAATGATTTGTGGAGGTGTGTATTTATAGGGAGGAAGTGGGGAGGTAGCCGTTGGGCTAGCCGTTGCACTGACGGCTGAATTTTTTTTGTTATTATTTTTTAATTATTTTTTTCGGTCAAAAAATCAATTTAACAAAAGATTACCTGGCTGACGTCATTATGATGTCAGCACGGGGGGGGGGGGGGGATGGGGCGCGCGCCGGGCTCGCTTGAGGAGGGGCTCGCCAACGCCACCCGGGCTCGAGTCCCCCTCGCCCGGTGCGATGTGGATGCTCTTATAACCCTTCGAAAAAGTCAAATTGAAATAACAAATTGAATTAAATTCATGATTTTAATGAAAAATATCCATTTAAAATCAATATCAATATAATACGATTACGGATTCTAATCCTCCGTGGAATTAACTTTACTTAATAATCATCTAAATAATGGGCAGCTTCGCATTCTATCCTTCAATATTTATATCGAACGACGGGCAAGTTTACATTGAAATGAATATAAGCACGCGAAAAAAATCTTCCCTCTCATTAATATATTATTTATCGAGCACAAGAACTTGATATGAAAAATATAAGGAAAAAATGCATTTAAAATCGCTAACTTTGTCTGACAAACTATGAAAACCGTTAAATTTCAAAAAAAAATTCCAATAATCGTTAACTTTTTAAGTTGTTCAATTTCCCGTAAATTAAAATTTCCCCCAAATCGAAACTGACGGGGCTATGATGTGGCAGCCGGATATCTGAGCTGTATTTTTCCGACCGGGAAACAAAACGACGCCGTCTTGGCTAGTAGAAACGATGTCGTTTCTTATTAAATAATTATGGAGGGAGGCGGTGCTCGGTGTGGGGGAACCGTGGCTGTGGAGAGTGGCGTGGGGAGAGGCGATGGCTGTCCAAGGAAGGAGGGACGGCGGGGGTAAAACCGCGGGCGATTTCCGACCACGAGTTGATGAAATGGAGAGCGGAGGTTCCATCTAAAATGCTGTGCTCGTTTGCGAAACCTAAGCTCACTCCACCGCATTTGAAGCGAGTTAACTGTAGATTTTAGGTACAAAGCTGATGTAACGCCCCGTATTTTACTTAACTAGTGTAGTTAATTAATCTCGATTGATGGAGTTGATTATCAACCTCTAGTAGTCAAGACTCCTAAAACAATTGCTTAGAGAGCAATAATAGAATCGAGTAGCGACTCAACTTCTATTATTTATTATCGTCGAACAATCGATTGAGTGCTCGATTAATTAAGTGATTGATTAATAAGTCTCGATCATTCAAATAGAATTAAAATCTGCTCGGGTAAGAGAAAGTCTTCAACTTCTCGAATTTAGATAATTGGGCCAAGGCCCAATTGACAAATTAATTATGGGTCAAAGCCCAAGTAAAATACAAAGAAGGCAGCCCATAATATTACACTATGGCCGAACACGACTCTCGAGAAGAGAGTTCGAATATGTATATATATGTATGGATATAAACCAAGAAAAGAGAGTAGAATAAAACATTACAATTTTGATTAATTAGTAGCAAGGCTACTCGTACAGACAGAGGAAATCCTAAATCTCAAACAAATCTCTTTTTATAGCTTTCAATTCAGTGAATAAAACAAAGTGTATACTAGGGACAAAATTTCTTAAAAACGACTAGCTCTAAAATAGGAAGGAAACAGCCTTTTTTTTAACTCCAGAAATCTGCTGCGCCTCTAGCCATCTCCCACAACTGTAACCTACAAAAGAGATGAGAGGGAAAGCTCAGCTGTTGTATAAGGACAAGGAAGAGAGGTCTTTAAAGTCTGCACATTAGAAACAAAAGTAAACCTGCATACAATCTCAAATAGAAACAAAACTAACACAAGAAGAGTATCCTTGAAATACCACACTCCCACTTCCAAAGTCAACTTACCCAAAGAGCTCCAAGTTAGACTCTCTATATACGCACCCCTTCTCCAATTCAAGTCTCATATTGTTAAACTCTCCAACACATATTCAAAGCATAGAGAGAAATAGAGAGAGAGAAGCAAGAGTGGGAGAGAAGAGAAAGGAGGTTGAGATTTGCAGCAGCTAAGGAAGGAGATAGTAGAGCCATCTTCCCTCCCCAGACCGCAGAAACCACACCAACCTTCTACACCACAAGGTATGTGCAGAAACCCTCTCCTTATGTCAGCCTACGTATGCAACTACAAACTCCTCTATGAACCAACACATAAACATGCCCTTAATTTACTCATATGATGCCTTGATGAAGCATGTTAAGTTTTAAAAATTCTAAACCTAAGGCAGCATAATATCACACAAGCTTAGCATGCTCACACACTTGAACCCAAGCCTTTCTCCAGCAACAAACAGTACATACTATCAACTAAAGGCCCCAAAAAAAAAAAAAAAAAAGAAAAAAAAAAAAGAAAAAAGCATGCTGTGAAAACTTAGACTAAAAACCAAGGAATTTCATAAGAAGAAAATGCTCATTACCACAAGAAAACACCCTGAAAATAGTTTCCAAGTATATACACTAGACCGAATAATTTAAGAACATAAAAAGGAGAGGAAGAAGGTCGGAATGAGGCCTCGATGGTAGAGAAACAGAGCAGCAGCAGCGGTTATCAACCCCAGAACTCCGACGTGAGCTACGGTTGACGTCGTCATCGTCTCGCCGAATTTTGTAGAAAGAAACAGAGAATGAGAGACCAAATTCTTCGTAATAATAATAATAATAATAATAATAAAAGGGGGAAAACGAGTTGAGAGTCACCAAACGAAGGGAGGTTCTTGATGGCAGCGGCGGACAATGAACCAGCACCTGAGCCGACGGCGGAAGACGAGCCGGCGTAACCCATCTCGACGGTGCCCTCGCTGCCAGAACCTGCAACAAGATGATGCATGAAAATAAATTAAATAAAGAGCAAGAAGAAAATAAAACAGAAAGATGGAAGGAGAGACGGCAGGAGATCATCGGCTTCAACGCCGGCAAGGGGAAAGGGCGCAAATCCGCCGAATCGGAGGTGAGGCCTCCGGAACCATGGCATCTCCCTCGTCACTACACACGATCGAACGGAGCCGCGGCTGAAGAAACAATCACCAAACCAATTCACGCCGACTGCCGGCGAGTAGAAGAGGACCGGCGACAGTAACGGTCGCCGGAGAAGATGATTGGAGGCGAAAGGTGCGGGAGAGCAGAGATGAATCGCGTGAAAGAGAGAGATCGAGAAGAAGGTCTGAGAAGATGGGGCTTTGGGGACTGATTTTGTTACTAGCCGGGCCGGGTCCTAATAGGATGGGCCGGGCTCGAGCTACAAGCTGGGCTGAGAAGTGGGCCGAGATTAATTCTCAGCTGGGCTGCCAGTTGGACCCGATCTTGTGGTGTATAGACCACGACCCAATTAATAATTCACGAGCCCAATTCCCGATAAATTATAGATCGAGATATCAATAAATTGTTTTCCACTCACGATTAATTTTCAATAATTCATAAGAAATTATTTCACGACCTTAATAATTAACTTTAGATAAGTTAAATAACCAAGAATTTATGATTTAGATTAATTGATTTAGCTAATCAATTACACAATTACAAACAGTAATCATCCCAGTTTAACGATAAACCAGAGAATGAATAATTAAGAGAGTAAGATTTAGAAATCTTAAGGGAGTTATTAACTTATAGTCATAAGTTAATTAACCAGGATTTAATAATTAATCGTAATTGATTAAGCTAATCAATTACGCAGTTAAAATTAATGTAGATTAACAATAAATCAAAGATTGATTTATTAATAAAAATCTTATGAACCGTTCACATAACGGGATCTATAACTCGAGATTAGATAACAGTAACCACGTTACTGGATTTAGAATAACCTCCGATCAGAATTAGAACTAAAATCTTAAATAAGATTTTATTCGTTAGAATACGAATCTTACCTCGATTTTTAATCAAAGGGTACGCAAAGGATGGACAATAGGAGAAGCAGAGATCAAGTCTCGTAGCAGTCGAGAAAACCACGAGGTGGGCTTTCTATAAAACAAAGCATGTTTTATTAGATTATTAGCTCTTTTAAAGTGTTGTCATGCCATAAATATTTTCAGTTTTTGTATGATGCCTATCTGTTAAATGGCGAAATGCCAATTCATAAATCGAATTCGGGTCCTTGAATGATCAGCTATTATTCTTGGACTAGTGTACACATCGATCGTGTCATTCCAGATAGTGACCGATCACGTGACCGAGTGAGGTGGCCACCTCCTCGGACACAACAGACTCAGATATGGTAGAATACTACAGAACCTAGACTGCAGTCGCTTTTAAGATAACTCAGTTTTTCGTGAACATAGGCCTTTCAATAAAACCCTATGCTTCACTATGAATGGCTTGACAATAAAATGTTTTGGGCATGTGCCACTGAGTACTCTGTACTCACGCCCTGTACATTATTTCCGATGTGCAGGTTGAGCAGGATGAATGGAGAGTGACCGGCGATGCTTTTGTCAAAGTTAGTGAGTAGTATTAGTTGAAGATTACTTTTGGTAATACATGTCCTCATACATGTATTCTTAAACACATTTCCGCTGCGTACACTCTGATACTTCTAATCCTTCGATATGGTTGTAATTCAAATCAGAATTATGACAAGTGGTGTCGTACTTACTCCGTCTACTATGTCCATCTATCGGTGTTTGTTCTATAATATGTTCGTATCAAATTCCCGAATTTTCCATCTTTGTAAATTATTCGTTAATTTCTACCATAGTCACGAATCACCGAGCTTAGCTATCAATTAGCAAAGTGCGGTCGTGACAGCTGATGTCGGGCCTAGGGCTGAAACCAGCCAAGTCGTCGATGGCGCTGTCACACTCCGCCTCTATGAATAGTACCCCTTCGCCGCTGCAATTGATCTTGAGGCGGCCGTTATCGGCCAGTCTCAGCCTCCCGGCATAAGGGTAGAACTCAACTTCAAACGACGTCATTTTAGCTTATCTGGCTTTTTATTTAAATAAAATGCACGGATATACGTTGCCACGAAGCAAGGCCAAGTCAGCTTTCCGGTCGCCGGATTTTTAATTTACGGGAAAATTGAACAACTTAGAAAGTTGACGATTATTGAAAAAAAATTAAAAGTTAGCGGTTTTCATAGTTTGTCAGACAAAGTTAGCGATTTTAAATGCATTTTTTCCAAAATATAACTACTCAAAAATGTTATGAATCATCATTTTATTTCCATATGACAACGTACAATTGACTTAACATTCAAAACGAGTATAATTACCTGAGAACTGTCACCTCTCTTAATCTATTTTTCTATTACAATGATAAATATATATATATATATATATATATATAGTAATTTATTTCGAATTCAATTTAATGTTCTTTTTTCAAATGGATCATAGCCATACTATAATCTTAAAATAAATTATTATTATTATTATTATTATTATTATTATTTATTTTCAAATAAATATATCAATTAAAATTTACTTAAAAATTCTAATATAAAGTGATTATTGTCGAAAAATGTTCATCCTTTAATCTATTACACATACCACAAGTGCATTAACATAAAAAAATTGAATGTGTTCGATTACATCTTTTATTAACTTATTTTTTTCTAATATAATTCAACCCTGATATTTTTTTTAATGAATTATCGAAATTTTACCTTTTGTAATAATAATCATATTTTTTTTTTTATATTGTAATAAAAAAATGAGACATAAAATAATCTCGTCGAAGTTGAAGCAAACTACTTTTATTTGGTAAAAAAACTACAGTCACTAAATTAGAAGCGTACTAATTTTCTTGAAGATTAATTTATAATAGGAATTTTAGAATGTGATTCTGGGATGGGTTGGTAATCTTATTTTATTGATGATTTGGGCTGGCAATGCAAGTAGGGGTGCTATAGAACTGGCCAAAAAAACCGGAACCGGGGAACCGAACCTGAACCGGTGGTTTTTGAACCGGAACCGGATTCAGAACCGTCAGAACCGGCGGTGCGGTTCCGGTTCCATTCTCGAGGAACCGGGAACCGGCGGTTCCGGTTAAAAAACCGGAAAACCAGGCATTCTTTTTTGTTTATTTATATATTTTATTTGTATGTTGTGTATAAATATCATACTAATTATTTGATCTAACATTTTATTAGTATACATCCATTTTAATGAATTCTTAATGTACAAATTATAAAGTATAATTTGTAAAATGAAATAGATTTTTCATTGTTAAGTTATAATTCAAATTAAAAAAGTACAAATGAATAAAATACATACATATGTGATGATTATTCATTCAAAGTTAAAATATAGTAGCCTAGTGATGTTGGATGTTGTGCACTTGTGAATTGTGAATCTTGTGATAATGTTCAAACTTTAAATTCAAATATTTAAACAAAAAACCAAATCATATAAATGACAAAATATTCAATTAACAATATCACATGATGATGATGAATTGAAGATGACAAAATATACAATTTAGTGATTTACATAAAGATAATAAATTATCCAATTCATGAAAAAGATAAGATGAAGTGTCAATTTTGAAATTTTTCGTTCTAATTAAGAATAATAACATGTTAAATTTGTATGAACTTTGCATATTTAATTATCAATCCATAATTCTATATCATATGAAATATATATATTTTAATTATGTATTAATATTATCTATTGGAAAAAAAAATAGTTGAACCGCCGGTTCCACCGGTTCCTAACCAGAGAACCGGGTGGAACCGGGGAACTGACACCGACACCGACACCTCTCAAGCAGAAATTGACGATTTCGATGACGATTTCAATTCCGATAATATTTAATTCTGTCATGTCAAATCTTAGACGAGTACTCTTTTTCCTCACTGAGGTTTTAACGAGACTCGGCCTTTGAAATCAAAATGTGATCTTCAAAGGTTTAGGTGAAATAAATAAATAAAAAATTGAATAATCGTCTGATTTGTTATATTTCCAATTTCTTTTACAGTTTTCGATTATAATGCTCTTACAATTAAAATCGAAACAAATATAAACGAAGTATGCATATAGGGAAGAAATAAAAAAAGGCCGGTTTCATCCGGTTCGAACCGGAACCGGAACCGGCAGTGCGGTTCCGGTTCCTCTTTGGGGGAACCGGAACCGTGGTCACCTCTAGGGTGCTATTGGGTCAAGTACCAAATAAATAATAGAGCTGTTAAAAATTTAAAATCTAATGTCCCAAATAAATAGATTTTTGTATTTTTTTTTTTTTGAGAAAAATTAAGACAGAATAATATACTTGTTTTTTGAGCGAATATCAATAATAATAGAGGTGGAATATCAATATCAGTAACATTAGTGATCGAACTTGTTTTCGTAAGGTAATTAATGCACGTAGACAAGGAATTAATGAACACAAAAGCAAACGGAACACAAAGGGATTTACGTGGTTCGATCTATTGGAATAGATCTACGTCCACGGAGCAAGAGTATGAATCTTTATTGCTAGTATGAGTATTGATTACAAGATTGTTCCCCCTTCTCAATCTATTCTAAACCCCTATTTATAGGTAATTACATGGAGTTTGACTATAATACAAAGTCTTTTCCTATTTGGACTCTGGCTTGATCCTCTTATTAGGGATAGACACCGAGCTTCTATATCTCTCTTGGAGCTTGAGTTGTAGTCGATGTAGCAGTCTTGATTGCCTTGGTGAAGAAGTCTCTCTTTCTTAGTTGGGCCGAGCTGCGTAGGCCGAGCTTAACTGTCGGGGCCCAATTATATTAGGTCTGATGCTTGGGCCTAGGAGCTGGGCCGTATCCTATCACATCCCCCCCCCCAAAAAAAAGATGTAGAAGCGAGAGTGTGACTTGGGGGAAATAGTTGAGGTAGGAGTAGTCTAAAGTACGTTGCCCCGTCAAAAGTAGAATTGATGAAGTCAATCGCGTGCCGTCTCGTTAAGACGAGGTCAAAGAAAAGTCCATTGCCCCATCAAAAATAAATTCGATGAAGTCAATCGTATACCGCCTCATTAAGACGAGGTCGAAGAAAAGTCTGTTGCCCCATGGAAAAATAAATCCGACGAAGTCAATCGTGTACCGCCGCGTTAAGACGAGGTTGAAGAAAAGTACGTTGCCCCGTCGAAAAATAAATTCGACGAAGTCAAGTTCGGCTCGTCCTATTAAAACACGAGGTAAAAAATAAATGTCTTGCGGCTCGTCCTCATTTTTAAACGAAGGTAGGCCGTCCTCGTTTTTAAACGAAGGTAGGTCGTCCTCATTTTTAAACGAAGGTAGGTCGACCTCGTCATAAGATGAGGTTTAGGCTTTAGATAGCTCGACCTCGTCATAAGCCGAAGTTTGGCTTTAGATAGCTCACTTCGTCATAAGACGAAGTTTGGCTTTAGGTAGCTCACTTCGTCATAAGACAAGGTTTAGGCTTTAAGTAGCACGACCTCGTCATTAGACGAGGTTTAGGCTTTAGATAGCACGACCTCGTCATTAGACGAGGTTAGGCTTTAAGTAGCATGACCTCATCATTAGACGAGGTTTAGGCTTTAGATAGCACGACCTCATTATTAGACGAGGTTTAGGCTCGTCTTCGTTTTAAACAAAGGTAATTCATCCTTGCTTTTAACAAAGGTAGTGCCTCCTCGTTTTAAACAAAGGTAGTTCGTCCTTGTTTTTAACTAAGGTAGGCTCAAAGTTCTTTATTTGTCGAATTTATTGATAGGGGTGGTCCCCTTACGTGCGTTTGAATTTTACCCCAATTTGGGGTTTTATTCATCCTCGAAAGGGTATTATGTCATCATCGTCAGGATTTTTAATTATAAGAGCGAGATAATATGCATAAGTAGAAGAGAGATGTGCAAGATGATGTATGCAAGACCCTAAAAAGACGACCTAAATGACCTAAATGAACTATATGAACTTGGACATTACTCTCGACCACTTATGCAAAGTATCTCTTTAAATAAGTAATGTGTCATGAACGGGGTATATGCTTACCGGATAAGTGGGCGAGCTTGTATGACCCTTTACCGAGGACTTCTTCAACTCGGTGAGGTCCTTCCCATATAGCTTCTAGCTTGCCGAGCCTTGCAGCCTTGCTGACTTCGTTATTTCGAAGAACGAGGTCGCCTACTTAGAATTGTTGGTACTTGACTCTCTAGTTGTAATACCGAGTTACTTGTTGCTTGTACCTTGCTTCCCTTATGTAGGCGAACTCTCGCTTTTCTTCCACCAGATCTAGGCCGGTTCGGAGATTCTCTTCATTGTCTTCGGCTAAGAAATTGATAGTGTGAGGGTTCGGCAGGCCGATCTCTACCGGGATCACTGCTTCAGTTTCATACACCACACTGTAGGGTGTTTCTCCGTTCGAGGTCCGGGAAGTTGTGTGGTATGACTATAGAACTTGGGGTAAGTTCACTACCCAGTCTCCTTTGGCTTTATCAAGGCGAGCTTTGGGTCCCTTGACGATCGTTCGGTTGGTGACTTCGGTCTGGCCGTTTGCTTGGGGATGTGCTACCTAGGTGAACTTCTGCTGAATATGAAGTTCTTCGCACCATTCCCTATACATTCTGTCTATGAACTGCGTCCCATTGTCTAAGACGAGGATATGGGGTATGCCAAAGCGGCATACTATGTTCTTCCAGACGAAGTTGAGGGTGTTCTTGCTCGTGATTTTTGCCAAGGGTTCGGCTTCCAACCATTTGAGACAAAGTCAATGGCAACGATGAGAAACTGGAATTGGCCGAGAGCTTTGTCTATTAGACCGACGATGTCTGTCCCCCAGTTGCATGAACGGTCACGGGCTTTACATGCTGGTGAGGTTGGAGACTTGCTCAAGATTTTTCTAGCTTCGAGCTTATCGCTGGATAGTTCGCCCTTCTCCAAGTAATTTTGAAGGGGTCATCCAGTTAGGCTCGTTCAGTTACTGGGTTGACCTCGGCTTCGTACTACACTTCGGTGTTTGACTTCTTCCACGAGAGGGCTTGTGGATGACAAGACTAATTTACTTAGTGCATCTGCTCGGCTGTTCTGCCCCCTCAGGATGCGAACCAACTCAAAATACGAGTAGTATTGTTGTCGGGTCTTGGCTTTGTGGAGGTAATTATGTCGCCTTTAGCTTCGTAACCTCCTAGTATGTGGCTCACCATGACTTGAGAGACTGTAAAATTGTACAGCTCGTGTCTAGAGACCTTAAGCTAGGTGAAGTCTGGCGATTAAAGCTTCGTACTCCACTTCGTTGTTTGTTGTAGGGAAGTCGAACCGAAATCGATCTATGGCTTCGATTTTTCAACATGCAAAACCGGATTCAGTTTTAAGACTTAGATCCGCTGCTGCCGTTTCGGTCGTTTTCTCGTCAGATCTGAATAATAATCGTGAAATCGACTCGTGGGCTTTGTTCTCCTCGCCGAGACAAAGAGATGTATGGGTGGATCGCTCGTTTTGGTTGAGAAACGATGGAGAAATGCGCCGGAAAAGATGAACAAATCACGATTTCGTGAGTCGTGCAGCAGCACGAACTTCCAGACGCAATTCCCGCCGTACCGGTGATCGGCTTTCTACAGGCAACTTACCGTTGGAATCCTCTCGACGAGTAGAACATGTTTTCAGGTGGTTTAGTCCGATTTGGTGGTGATTTCAATCCGGAATTGGCGAATAACAGAACTGCTCCGAACAAATCGCGATTTCGCGAGTTGTGCAGCAGCACGAACTTCCAGACGCAATTCCTGCCGCACTGGTGATCGGCTTTCGACTGGCAACCTACCGTTGGAATCCTCTCGACGATTAGAATATGTTTCCAGGTGGTTCTGTCCGATTTGGTGGTGATTTCAGTCCGGAATTGGCGAATAACAGAAGCTGCTCTGAACAAATCGTGATTTCGCGTTTGGGGTGGATCGCGTTGGTCTTCCTGTCATGGCTGTAGATTACCTAGAAAACTTTTGATCGAAAATCACAAATTTTTGTTTCCCACATACGGCGCCAGTGATCGAACTTATTTTCGTAAGGTAATTAATGCACGTAGACAAGGAATTAATGAACACGAAAGCAAACGGAACACAAAGGGATTTACGTGGTTTGATCTATTTGAATAGATCTACGTCCACGGAGCAAGAGTATGAATCTTTATTGCTAGTATGAGTATTGATTACAAGATTGTTCCCCCTTCTCAATCTATTCTAAACCCCTATTTATAGGTAATTACATGGAGTTTGACTATAATACAAAGTCTTTTCCTATTTGGACTTTGACTTGATCCTTTTATTAGGGATAGACACCGAGCTTCTATATCTCTCTTGGAGCTTGAGTTGTAGTCGATGTAGCAGTCTTGATTGCCTTGGTGAAGAAGTCTCTCTTTCTTAGTTGGCGAGCTGCGTAGGCCGAGCTTAACTGTCGGGGCCCAATTATATTAGGCCTGATGCTTGGGCCTAGGAGTTGGGTCGTATCCTATCAATTAGAATGTCCCACTACCATTTAGTTGCACCAAAATGATAGCCCTAATTAAGAAATTTGAAACCTGCAAAGAGCACCAGACACCACACATATACTCTTACATACTTTCATTCATTTATATATACATAAAAATGGTTTATGCTTATATCACATGAAGCTTAAAAATAGGTAGGAATTTAATTAATTTGAAGTATATAAATAAACCAGTAGCCAATATTTACAAAAGAATTAACAACCACTAACAACCACCTAATTAATCATCAGAAAAAGTCTTGTGCTTCTTCCAATTCCAAATTTGAAGATTTCTGCCTCCATTTTCCTTCTTACTCACTATGCTCTTCATCAATTCATAACCTGCAAATAATTGTAATATTATCATCATTTCCCATTTTCACAATGCCAAACACAGATGAAAAAGCCAACACATTATATAAAAGCTTTTCTTTAAGGGACTTTACATATAAAAACTTAAATTCATGCAAAAGTGAAAAGCTTAAAACTTTAATTAATTTCCCACCCTATATACGAGTTGAAGATTTTAGAAGTTTAAGTATTAATTACTAGTTGTGTAAAAAAAAAAAAAGTATTGATTACTAGTAAAATAGAGTGCATCAAACCTGAAATATATATATATAATACTTTTGTCGTGGTGTGGCTCGGCTTCATTCTACTTACGTAGACTAGCAACTAAGTTATCCATGAAGGTGCTTGAGCAAGATTCATCATCCGAAGCAACATCTGAACGCTTATTTTGATTTTCTTCATCACCGTCGTCATCATCACTGATGATGATCACATCTTCATTAGCACCAGAAGAAGTTGAACACTTTTGATCTTTGTTACTAATAACCACTTTTGCTTTTTTGGGCTGTGGACAAAGCTCCTCCACTTCCCCTTTAATACCATCCACCACCTGTACATATACATGAATTAATATTGTTGTTTCATTAACATATAGTATATGAATATATTGTTGTTTCATTAACATATAGTATATGAATAAATTTAATTTGTTAATAACAAATTAACACAAAGCTTTGAAAAGAATATTTACTCACCAAATGTACTCCATCACCGGGTGCAAAGAAGTTCATCAGATTTTTGAAACGAATACTTTTCTTCGGAGTAGTCCAATGCAAAATTCTTGGTTGGGTTCGGCCGTTTTTAATGTTTTCAGCACAATATTCAGCTAGAGAAGGCATCACCTCATACACCCAAATCTGAAGTGCGAAAACGAACCCGTTTATCAACAGCCTTGCTTTCTTATTGGTAGCAAACTCTAAAGAATCCATGCGAACTCGGGCTAAAAGCACGACCGAAACGAGGAACTCATAGGAAACCCTACCCCAAGAAAATGCGTTAAACTTTTCGAGATCCTCAACCAAATGAAGATACTGCACCTCAACTTTGGCCGTACGAGGATCCTTAGGTAACAAAATACCGAAGACGAAATAGAGCAAGGCTAACTTAAGGGTTAGTTCGCCTCTGCCCACGTGATCACCACTAACATGAAGGAAGGCTTCTTCAACTTCCTTCAACGTAATCCTTGGCCTACCCCAGAAAACATTCTTGTGAATAGACGAAATTTTTGTCGTTGTTGTTGTTATTGTTGCTGCTTCTGATGTGCCAAGACGAAGCCCCGTTACAAGAGCAAAGTCTTTAGCAGAAAATCTGATATGAGAGTTTCTTATGTTGAAAACAAGCCGCCTCTCCTTCTTGGAGGTATCTATGTCCACATGCATCAATAGTTGAAGAAAAACTTGCCCTTGAAATATGAGTTCATTGCTGTTAATCTTCAATAAATGACCGAAGCACGATTGTTCAAATAACTCCAGATTTTCCCTGTCCAGATTCTTTTTAATTTTATCTATTCTATCAAGATCACAGCAACGAGTGACATGGCGATTGATAACACCTGCTCATTCAGAACATAAAAAAATGCTTAAATCTAGATGAGACAAAACGTATGAGGGAGATCAAATAGTATTACACATTTAATGTTGGCATGTAAAACTGCATTAATCATCATATAAAAATTAAATATGATTTTTATAATGAAGATGGTTAGTAACAAAGATCAAAAGTGTTGATCAAATTATTTATACAAGAGTTACAAAATATTCATCAAAATATACAAGAGACTGCATGTTTAATATTAGTATATCGGTTCCAGTGTTGCTAAGAAAATTATCTGCTTCAAATTTGCTACAGTTCATATCAATAACTAAGAAATCATGTTTTTGCTTTGAAAGTAATAATGTTTCAATTTAATAATGTACTCTTCAATTCCAGCATCCACCAAAAGCAATGAGAGTAATTTAAGTAATCGGCAAAAGCAAGAAACAAATATAGTGTGGGATGAAGGAATTTGTACACTAACAAACTAAATAGAGTGGAATTTAAGTAGGTATATATGCAATTAATTACTACCTCCATTCACATTAATTGTGTATTTTTTTGTCGTTTTGGGATATCCAGAAAAATTGCGCACCTTCAATTTTAGCACATGAACTACTTTTTTCATTTATTAAAATACACATTCTCACTCATAATACGGGTCTCATCCAATATTTTCCAGCGTGACATGTATTGTAGCCTAAAGAAACTAACACAAACAATAAATTAATTTTAAAAAAATAATAATAATAAACTAACACGCAAACAATAAATAAATTAAAAAATAATAATAATAGACAAAAACTTGTATCAGCCGGAGGCACTGTGCGGTCGGGCCCAAAGTGTCAATCTTTATACAGAAAAGTGTCAATCTATATGAATAAAAGTGTCAATCTTTAACATAATTATTTTACGAATAAAATAATAATTTTTAAAAGTGTCAATCTTTATACAGAAAAGTGTCAATCTATATGAATAAAAGTGTCATTATTTTAGCCCGACCGCACGGTGCCTCCGGCTGACCCAAGTGTGTCCCATAATAATAATAATAATAAACTAACACGCAAACAATGAGATAGTAATTCAAGCGAAATATTAGAAAAATATTGTAAGATGCCTAATCCATACAAAAGCTTAATAAATTAATAGTACCTTCTTCAACCAGCTGAGGGTTTTTTCCTTGATTATCTTTTTTACTTTTGCCTACCACGGAATCAGTTTTGCTACTGCTAACCACATTTGCTCCAATCTCTTTTTCCCCAGAATCATTCAACTCCCGCCACCTATAATTTTAATCCGTCCAACTTAATTTATTCAGAAATTGGAAATTATAATCGAATATAAAATACATAGAACCAAAATATAAAGGACATTTTAATTTGCTTGCCTTTTAACAACCCCCTCCTCTTTTCCAAATCCTGAACCCTTTTCATACAAGACTTATCAAACTTCATCCTCTCTTACATCGACTCCAGATCGCTCTTAAGCTTTTCCATTTGTCGATCCTCTAGCTGCACTGAATTATGCTTCTCACTCGATCGTCTAGAGAGAGAGAGAGAGAGATGTTAAAAAGGTTAATTTGGAATAAAGATCTATAAAATAAAGGATTATTGGAGTAGATGCTATCAATCTTAGAAGAATGAATGTGGAGAATTAATGGCTGCGAAGATCAGAGTTGGAGTGACAAATTAGTAAATAGATTTTTGTATTTTTTTTGGGAGAAAAGACAGAATAATATATTCTTTTTTGAGGGAATAATATAAATAATTCAGTAGCATTAGACTGTCTGCAGTCACACTACCATTACCATTTATTTAGTTGCACAAAAATGGAGGCCCTAGCTAATATTTAAGAGATTTTTTGAAACCTGTGCAGAGCAGCAGACACCATTTATATTTATATTTATACATATATGCATACATGCTTTCATTCATATGTATACAAAATAAAATGGTTTATGCTTCTTCTTATCATGAAGCTCGAAATAGGCAGGAATTTAATTAATTAATGTCAAGTAATATTTCATCCCATTATATTAGAGCTCTTTGCTTTTTGATTTTTCGGCACTTTTCCATCAAAACCTAATACGAGTTTTAAAATATAATTTTGACGTATTTATTTTTTCACGGGATACTATGAGTGTCATAGTATCCCATGAAAATATAATTACGTCAAAATTATATTTTAAAACCCCTACTAAGTTTTGGTGAAAAAGCATGCCGAAAAATTAAAAAGCAAATGACTCTAATATAATGGGATGGAGGTAGTACAATAAATAAATTAAATTATCATTAAATTAAATAAACTAGCTGTAGCCAATATTGACAAAATCATTAAAATTGGCTTGGGATTACCTGATTGGGCAGAAAAATCAGACGCTGGCAGCTTCACTCTGTTTTCACCTCAGAAATTAGCACTGCGGAAAGCAGGATTGGTTGTAATCAGTAATCACAAGGTTCTTGTGCTGTACATGGTGGTTGAGACCGTTTCATCATATATATGTATATATACTGGAGAATATTTTTATTAATTCTTTCCTTTTTATTTTTCTTTTGTATTTAAAAATAATGTAATACTCCCTCCGATTTTTTGAAGTTGCTACATTTCTTTTCTACACGGGAATTAAGGTAGGAGTGTTTAAGGTTTTAAGTGGGTTTGGTAATTGAGGAGTGTATTGAATTAAGATTATAATTAATATATTTATTTAAAAAAATTTAAAAATACGAAAATCAGAAAATAATTATTTTTAATTTTCGGTTTAAATAAAAAGAATTAATTAATTAAATTTTTTTTCGATTTTTTTTTCTGGTAGTTTTCAGCTTATAACTGAAACTAATTTTTTTTTTATTTGTTTTAAGATTTCTGCTAATTAATCAGAATTTATTTGCTGTTTCTTAAACATAAAAGGAGATGCAAACACATGAAATGAAAAAACTTGTGATTAACTTCAATTAAAAAAAAATCTGGAAAATATCAAGTCATAAAAGTAAAAAGAGGCGCCCTTAACTCCAAATTTTGGAGCTAAATTACACAAAGGGATAAAATTTGAAATTCCCCCAAAAAACAAAAGTACAAAACCCTTTAATATTCACCCCCACCCCTTACTACACTACACACTTCATTCTTGAGTTGCAGCCATAAAATTTCGAAGGAATCCTCCTCAAGACTGAAGCTGCAGGGAGGAAAATAATCCATGGGCAAACACAAAGAGCTTTCAACAGATGATAGAAATAAGGTGGTCCAGTTTCTGCTTCAGAGCTACAAGAATGGAAAACCAGCTCGAGGTGCTTTCAATGAAGCTGCAACCAAGTTCTGCATCAACAGATGCACAACTTCTAGGTATTGGAAAGCTGCAAGAACACAAATGCAGAGTAATGTTGTCATCAACTTAGTTTCTGGTAAGAAAACTAGACCTAAAAGAATCCTAAAACCTATAGATTATGCAAAGTTTAAAGCCATACCTAAGGATGAAAGGAGCTCTCAGCTCAAGATTTCTGTGAGAATGGGAGTGAGCAAAACTACAGTGCAAAGATGGTACAAAATGCATCTTTTAGTAGCTCATACTTCTACACTTCACCCTCAACTCACTCAAGATAACAAGTTCTTGAGAGTTAGGTTTAGTTTAGAAGCTTTAGAGTTGGATAGGATTCTAAACAGAATAAGATTCTCAAGCATGCAAAACATAGTGCAAATAGATGAGAAGTGGTTCTACATCACAAAGGGCAGCCACATATATTACCTTGCACCAGATGAAGAGGTGCCACACAGAACTTGTCAAAATAAGAAGTTCATAGGTAAAATTATGTTTGTGTGTGCTGTATCAAGACCTCTCCTTGCTGAAATGGAGAAGTCTTGTTGATGGCAAAATAGGAATTTGGCCATTAATGGAATCATGTGTGGCTAAGAGGACCTCTAAACTCAGAGCCAAAGGTACAAGGTACAACAAACCTATAGACTCAATTAACAGAGAAGTGATGAAACAAACGTTGATTGAAAAGGTGTGTTTTTCTACTGTTTTTCATGCATAAACTCTATTAATAATTCAGTTACATGTATTGGATGTCAAAGATATGCAAAACTTCATGTGAGAGCATTCAATACAACCTACTGGTTTATTAATTGAGTGTTATGATATGAGAACATGGAAAATGCAAGCCTGTAATCATTATTCATCATGCTTCTATAGATTTGCTTTCCCTATGTACATGTCATTCTAGGTTAGAATTGATCTCAGAAATTTAATTTCATCATTGATCATGAAACACGCAATAGATTATCACAGCAATAAGACAGAAATGGCCCTCAGCAGCAAGCAAAGACATAAGGATTCAGCAAGATAATGCAAAGCCACATGTAAAAGGAGATGATCCAGATTTCCTAACTGCAGCTAGAGAGGGAGGTTTTAACATGAAGTTGGTGCAGCAACCACCAAACAGTCCAGACACAAATGTGCTGGACTTGGGCTTTTTTAATGCCATACAAAGTCTACAGTATGAAAGTGCATGCAACACACTTGAGGAACTAGTGAATGTTGTAATCCAAGCCTTCTACAACATATCCCCAACAACACTAAATAAGGTGTTCTTATCACTTCAAGGTGTGATGATTGAAATTCTGAAAGCTAAGAGACACAACAACTTCAAACTACCACACATGGGCAAAGATGCACTCATAAGAGCTGGAGAACTACCAACACACCTTGAAGTTTCAAAAGAAGTAGTCACACAAGCACTCAAATTTCTGCTTGAAGCAGGACAAATCAATGGAATCATAGAAATGGGACACAGATTGGGGGTTGAAGCCACATTTGGTATATTGGATCTGTTTGGCAGCCTGCAACTGTAAGGCTTGTGATAGGGCAACTTCTTGTGTAGTATTTATGCAGGACTTAAATTTCTTTTTGGGGCATTGTATGCACTAGGTAGTCAAAAAAGGTGTAATTCTTAACCTTTTTTGAATTTGTAGTGCATTTATATTTGTTATATGTGGATTTCAGTAGCATATTAATGATATTTCTATTTCATTTTAGTATCAACATTCAATATCAGACATAGGAATGAATGAAATTCAAACCAACAAGGGGCAGATTCTAATCCATCATCTATAACCAACAAGCCACAGATTCTAATCCATCATCTATAACCAACAAGCCACAGATTCTAATGCATCATCTTTAACCAACACATAAAGGGCAACTAACCAACAACAAAGCCAATAAAAAATAAGCATAATACTGCATCCACATTCAGTAAGAACAGAGATCTCAGCAATAAGACCATAGAGCATCAGAATCAGAGGCCAATTTTGAAAATATACAGAGATCTCAGAAAATATACCAATCGGGAAAATCACCCGTTTCCTGCCCTCATTTGTGCATCGACGTAGCTCATCTCTCTGTCTACTTCGGCCACGCATGCCTCCCAAGTGCCTCCGGCTAGGTCAAAGGGACATGCAGGAGGAGGAGTCGGAAGCTGCATGTCGCCACCGTCGTTCTCTTCCACTCCGGCTTCCTCCACGCCACCGGCGGGCCTAATAGATGAGGGTTCTATGGGGGAGCAGCGGTGGAGTTGACCTTGGACGGCGGGTCTGCTATCGCCACCACCTAGCCCACTGCTCCGCTCCATCATCGCGGCGAGGGGGCGGCGATTGACAGCCGGCCTCGACCCAGTGACCGCAGACGGTTTCGCCGCTCTCGGAAAAGGGCTGTATCGCTCCGGATGTCAGAGATTTTCGTATGGTGGGGGCAAGATTGGCTCACCCGATCGCCACCGAGGCCAATTTCGGGGCGAGATAAGCTTGCCGTTCGGATAGATCCAATCGGGATGCCCTATCTCGGAAATTCCGATAGATAGAGGAACTAGGGTTTTTTGTGAGAGAGGGATGTCGCGTTTTGGGGATGAAAGGGTTCTAGGTTTAGGAGAGATCCAACCGTCGTCGGCCATTGGAGGAGTGCAGAGATCGAAAGTTTAGGGTTTTGGCGAGAGAGATGAAGAGGTGGAGAGAAGAGATCGAAGTGGAGTTAGGTGGAGTGTTCTTCAGAAATTAGGGTTCAGATTCAGTAAATGGGGTGGGTTTGTTGGATTGGGTTTATTTTGGGTAGGTGGACTTAATTAAATTGGGTTGGGTAGGTGGAATGAGTTTAATTGGGTTGGGTTGGGTAGATTTAGTTAATGTTAATTAAGTACAATAAGGGCCCAATTAGTAATGCCTAATTTTTTACTAATTTTACACTTAAATTGCTAATTATTGCCAAATTAGGAAATGTAGCAACTTGAAGGGACCGTCCCAAAAAGGAAAGTATTGCAACTTGAAAAAACGGAGGGAGTACTACTAGTAGTAAATATAATCAATTGTTTAAGAGTAATTATAGTTGGTGAAAATGAAAACTAAAACCTATTTGTGAAATGATCAACCCTAGTTAAATTGGTTAACCTAAAATCTTAGAATTGCAAATTTATAAAACCTGAAGCTAGCTTAATTATTAAAATGATTAAATAGATATAAAAAACCATGATGAAATACTAGTTAATTAATTAGAGCACTCCCAATGCCGCACTCATTTTATGGAATCTCTCCCACTTTCCGGTGGACCTGACTAATAGGGAGTAGACCTGTTCAACGCCAGCTAGCAGGAAGAATAACATAACACTTGTCATGCAAGCAGATCCCATTGAAGGATCTGTCCGATAAACAAAACCAGAAAAAAAGGATCTATAATAGGCAGTACAGATCCCTTTCCTTCGGACAGAACCCTTTGAACACCTTTGAACATGCGGGTTGCATGACTCTGGGCCCCGCAATAGGGACCATCCTGATAGGGAATATGCCCATCGCGATAGCAGTGCCCGAAAGCAGAACCAAAGGGAAGGATCTGTAATAAAAACGGCAGATCCCTCCCCGCTATACAGAACCCTAGAATTCATGCGAAAGGCGTGATTGTGGGCCCCACAGCGGGGATCATCTTGTTAACAATTATACCAGAGATTGAGAGAGGGTTTTAACTGTATTGTCCCCCTTTAAAACACTATTCTACCCTCTCCAAAGTCAAGGAAATTACCTCATCATATGTAAGTTTCATGTTTCATAAGGTACGTCTTCACTACTCTACATACCATATCTACGAGCCTTGCTCAAGCAAACACACATACTACACTCGCTGAGATTTCTTTCTCAAGAATACTCGCATACTTCCGGACATCGGACTGACTTGGGCATTGGAGGTTCTTCCCGGAGGACCCCTCACCCCCTCCCCCCGCTCCTCCGGTGTTGTTTTGCAGGATTAGGCAGCGCACCGACGAGTTGAAGAGGAGAACTGAGGTACATCACGAAGACAATGAAGGGCTTGACTCTTCCATTCATCCTTCATTTATGTTTGTACTCTTTAAGAGATTATTCTTTTATGTAATTAAACATTTCTCTTTGGATTTCGTTGATGGATATTTGACCCAATCTATCAACTGGCGCCGTCTATGGGAAAAATCTGACTAAGACGTTGACTTTTCTAGGAAATACAAATATTTTCATTAAAATTTGTTAGTTACCGTTCATCCTCTGAGACATCGATTCCTTTTTCTTCATTATTTCAAATCATCTCATGAAATTGCTTGCCATGAATAGTTGTTAACTTATCAATGAGCAAATTGTGGTTAAGATCCTTTGAATTTGTCTATAGTTCAAGGAAGATCATTCTCATAAAGCAAAAAAGGAAGGCTAACTTCCAGAAGTTTGCATTTTCAAAGTATACAGTAACCCCGATTAGTTTATTTGAGAAAATTGATTAAGAAAAATATATAGATATTTACTTTCTATGGGAGTCTAACTGAAAAATTCCTTCCGGAATATCCCTTATTTTCTAGAGAATACATGGAAGAAAGTAAGAAATTCCATCACTGCGGGAAAATTTCGGAAAGAAAAGAACCTGCACAAGACATCTGGTGAGTAAAGATATTCACTAGATAGTCAAAATGAAAAGGATTTTCTAACTAAGAAAACGTGATAAGCGGACGGTAAGCCCTGGCAAAAGATCCAGGTTCGAGAAGCTATCATGATTCGGTCAAAATCCTCAAAAGTATACATATAAACAGTGGTAGAGTACTAAAAGCCTAAAGCCATTGGATGTAACCTATCTAAGCATATGGGATCCAAGCTTACTGGCAGAAGTCTCATCACTACTGTAAAAGCCCTAATTAAAGATATTAGGCATCTGGAACAATAAATTAATAAGGAGACTGTTTGTATCCTTTTTCAGATCTTATATCATGGAGCAGAACTCCGAAGTAGCTCAGATGCTAGGATCTCAGCATCATGAGCAAACTGATACACCTTCGCCTGGGTTCAATATGTACCCCAGGTCCACACTGGCCACCCAAGGGAGTGGCAGCGCAGAACCTGCATTTTCACCGCTTATGCTTCAACAAATGAAAAGTATGATTGATGGAGTTCTCGAAGGTGCCATTGATAGGCTTTTAACCGCCATGGAGTTAACTTAACTACTCCCACAAGCCACCTTAATCCTATTTCCCTGAAATGAGACAAATGAAGCCATGGAAAGGGAAAATATAAAAATGTTGATAAAGCCACAGATCCGAAGGTCTTCCAGGATCTAGCAACTAAGCTACCTCAGATTCAAGATGACGGAAGATTCACCGACTGTGAATCATCTGATGATGATATCCAGGGAGATGCTGACAAAACAAATGGAAATCTCACTAATACGCTCAAAAAGCAAATCCAGGAGCAGCAAGAGCAGATGAGAATCATGGCTGCGGAACTAGAAGAGCTGTGCAAAGCACACCATGCTTTTGAAAAAAAAAGTATAGGTGAATCCATTCCCCACACGGACAGGTTGGTGGAGAATTTTGTCACTAAAATTGGCAGAGAGAGTAAATTTGAGTATTGTCAGAATTATATCAATGAGAACTGCCCTTTCTTGGCTGATATACAAACAGGCCCGATCCTAAAAAATTTCAAGTTAGTTTTTTGTGACTACAAGAGATAAGGTGATCCTGAAGAATATCTCATGAAGTTTGAGAGTCTGTGCCTCCTACACCAATACTCGGAAGGAGTCAAGTGCCGGGTGTTCCTAACTACTCTGTCAGGTGCCGCACATCAGTGGTTCCAACAATTGCCCAGATCCTCTATTCATTCCTTTAAGGATCTGAAGGATATTTTCCTACACCAGTTCATGAGCTCTAAGAATTCCACCAAGAATTGGCTATATCTAACAACAATTAAACAAGGAATTAATGAAAGTCTAAGAGACTACATGACTCGTTTTAATGAGGCGATTGTGGAGATCCCTGGGGTGGAGGCTACTCTGAAGATACACTCCTTTGTAGAGGGATTAAGGCCAGGGCACTTTTTTGCTTCTCTAATGAAAAAGCCCGCAGAAACGTTTGATGAACTATTGGCCAGGGTGCAAAAATACATCAACATAGAAGAGGCGATGGTGGCAAAAAAATCTGATGCTACCTTTAAAAGGGAAAAGAAGCTTGAAAAAAAGAAAAGACCCACTGCGGAGGCAAGGAAACCTGAACGGAATGAGAAATTCCAGAGGTCTTTCACTCATCTCATGAGGTCGCCAGCCGATCTTTTAGAAATTATGATAAGAAAACCTGGAGTACAGGTTCCTTCCAACAGGGAACAGCCCCCTAGGAGGCCACAGTCAGTCAAGTTCATCAAGTTCCATAATGATTATGGGCACACGACCAATAACTGTCGCAATTTGAAGATTGCTATCGAAAAATTGATCCAAGAAGGAGAATTGTTAGAGTATGTCCGGCAGGAATCGGGGCAAGCCAAGAGACGAAAAGAGGACAAAGATCTCAAAAATTCTGGTAATGAGCAGCCAAGGGAGGCTCCTGGGAAGAGAGGGGTCATACCAATGATCTATGGGGGTCCCAATGGAGGAGACTCCAACAGAAGCCGAAAGGCTCGCACCGGGGAAATCCAGATGTTAAATGGACATGGGATATTCTAGATCGAGAAGGGCCCACCACTTCTCGAAATATCCTTCGGACCTCAAGATGACAGATCCTTAGCACATCCGCATGATGACGCATTGGTCATATCGGCTGAAATATAATGATATGATGTCAAAAGAGTATTTGTAGACATGGGAGCAGCTGTCAATGCAATATTTGAAGACTATTTCAATCAGATGGCCATTCAGAAGCCATTAAATGGGGTCGTGATAGCATTACATGGCTTTGCCGGAGATACTGTTATGTCCCTAGGATCTGCAAGTGTCCAAGCCTATCACTTTTTTGGCGACGGAGATCTGCAAGTGTCCAAGCCTGTCACTTTTTTGGTAGTCTGACAAAAATCGTCATACAATGTCATATTGGGTAGAACATTAAGTCTCTTCCAAGTAGTAGAATCCACTTATCATCTCATGATGAAATTTTCAGTCGGAAGCAAAGTCGGACATGCCTCAGACGACCAGGTGCTCTCCTGACAATGCTATATGCAATCAATAAAAGCCGGAGAAGTAAAAAAATGGATTATGCCTGAATCAGAAAATCTTAAAACTAGTCCTTAAAAGGAGGAAAAGAAATGCAAGCTAGCAGATCCTGCCGAGGAAGAAGCTTCACTCCAGATGCAGCCTGTAGAAGAATTGTTACAGGTAGAATTGTTCCCTAACAAAACGGGCTTCACCACCAGGATAGGCACTCAGATGTCAGATCCCATAGCCAAGCAACTGGTGAACTGTTTAAGGCGGAACACAGATATTTTTACATTATCCTCGGCTGACCTAGTGGGGGTCAAGCCGAAGGTAGCATTACATTGGTTAAATGTAGATCCCAACGTGAAACCTGTCAAGCAGAAATTAAGGCAGTTCCGACCTGAAAAAGACAAGGTCATCCGAGAAGAAGTAGCAAAGCTACTGGAAGCAGGGTATATACGGGAAATCCAGTTCCCGGAATGGTTGTCCAATGCAGTAATGGTGTCTAAAGGGAACACTGGAACATGGCGCATGTTTATAGATTCTCATGATCTCAACAAAGCCTGCCCAAAAGATCATTATCCTTTACCAAGGATAGATCAATTGGTGGACTCCACATCAGGGTGCGAGCTGCTGTCAATGATGGATGCCTAACAAGGGTACCATCAGGTGAAAATGATCCCTCAGATGTCCCAAAGGCTGCCTTTGGAGTGTGTACGGGAACCTTCGGGTTTCAAAGCATTCCTTTCGGCCTAAAAAATGCGGGGGCTACATACCAAATGATGATGGATAAGATATTTAAAAGCCAGATTGGGACAAATATGGAAGTATACGTTGATGATATTTTGCCTAAAAGCACGAAAGCAGTGGATCATATATGGGACCTGGAGGAGGTCTTCGCGGTAGCCAGGTCCTACCACCTGAAATTAAACCCTACAAAATGCTCCTTTGGAGTACAGTCTGGGAAGTTCTTAGGTTACATGGTAACCCCTAGAGGCATAGAGGTTAATCAAGCAAAAGTCCAAGCTGTGTTGGATATGACACCGCCAAGATGTATAAGAGAAATACAAAGGTTGAACGGCCGGATTACAGCCCTAAGCCGTTTCATATCCAGGTCCGCGGACAGAAGCCTCCTGTTCTTCAAAATATTGAGGAAGGGTAGTAAGTTCGACTGGACGGAAAAATGCCAGGAGACTTTGAGGATCTGAAAATGCATTTAGCCTCGCTACCCCTGCTAACCAAACTCCTACCTACAGAGGTGTTGTACTTGTACTTCGCCGTAGGGAATGAGGCCCTTAGCTCTGTGCTCATCAGAGAAGAGGGATCTGCCCAAGCCTATATACTATACCAGCAGGATGATCCAGGGACCTAAAGCTAAGTTTACGGACATTGAGAAGGCTGCACTAACTGTCATGACAACAGCTAGGAAACTGAGATCCTACTTCCTCCCTCATCGAGTGGTAGTGCGGATGAATATACCGCTGAACCAAGTTTTGGGAAAACCTGATCTATCAGGAAGAATGGTAAAGTGGGCTATCGAGCTCAGCGAATATATGTAGATTTTGAGGCCAGAACGGCTATAAAAGCCCAAGCCCTGGCTGACTTTATATAAGAAACCACCAGAGTGGAACAAGGAGAATCATACACGTGGAAGGCTTATGTAGATGGATCAGTGATGAAGGAAGGAGCCGGAGTGGGCATCTACATACAATCCCCAGCAGAGCAAGAACATCGCTTTGCGATTAAGCTCAATTTCCCCATCTCCAACAATGGGGCTGAGTACGAGGCTTTGATCAGATGCATGTATATCTTGCTGGATATGGAAGCCGGTCACGCTATCATCCACTCAGATTCTCAGCTTGTTACCCAACAAGTGCTGGGGACTTGTGATAGAAAAGAAAAAAGGATGATAGTGTATGCGGATGTTGTAACCGAATTATGGAAGAAATTTGTGAAGGTGGAGATAATGCAGATCCCCAGAGAGGAAAACACCGAGGCCGACTGCCTTGCGAGAGTGGCCAATGCAGTGGAAAGAACCTGGATATGGGATCTGACATTACTTAATACAGATGCCCAATCTTGAGCACTAGAGATTTATTCCATATCAGAGACGAAGGAATGTAGAGTGCCTATCATCCAAATTTTGAGATCAAGTAATCACGGTGAAAGTCCCAATAGTTCCGCCGAAAAAGCCATGAGAATTAAATTATTTTTGATGGGAGGCTTCCTTTATAGGAGTTCGTTCACCAATCCTTACCTCATATGTTTTTCTGAGCAAGAAGGGGAATACGTACTTCACAAAATTCATGAGGGCAAAGCAGGTGCCCACACTGGATTCAAAGATCTAGCTAGAAAAGTATTAAGAGCCGGATTTTTCTGGCCAACCATTGAGAAAGATGCTAAGGAGCTAGTCAAGCGATGTGATCATTGCCAAAAACATGACGTTGATTTATAAGCGTGCCGAAGAGCTGGGAGCAATGTTCTCCCCTTGCCCTTTCGATAAATAGGGGATCGACATAGTAGGAAAATTCCCTATGGCTCCTGGAGGTCCGGTATTCCTCATTGTGGCTATAGACTACTTCACTAAGTGGGTTGAAGCAAAAGTTGTAACCAAGATTACCGAGCAAGTAGTAAGACGATTCCTATAGAAAAACATTTGCTGCAGATTTGGAGTGCACGAATCCTAGTTTCGGACAACGGTACCCAATTCACGGGATCTCTCATGTGTGCCTGGTGCCAGGAAATGAAAATCGAGCAACGTTTAGTTGATGTAGCACATCCACAAGCCAATGTCCAAGTAGAAGTCACAAATAGAACTATTGTGGCTGACATCAAGGCAAGGTTGGGAAAAGCCAAAGGGAATTGGGCAGACGAGCTAGACTCGGTAGTGTGGGCCTACCGCGCTAGTCCCAAAACAGCCACAGGAGAGGCTCCCTTCAACCTGGTATACGGATCCACCACGGTAATACTTGTGGGGATAGAAGTTGAGTCACACCGGATCCTTGCTTATGATGAGAACCAGAATCTGGGCTTATTGAAAGAAAACCTGGATCTAGTAGGAGAGTTAAGGGCAGATGCTAAGAGCAGGTTCGAGCACAACAAGGGGCAGATCCAGGATGCATATAATAAGAATGTGCAAGTGCGCAGATTCCTGAAAGGGGATCTGGTGTTAAAAAAGGCAGACGCCCTCAAACCAACAGGAAAGCTAGATCCCAATTGGGAATGACCTTACATCGTAGCAGATGTGCTCAAGGGAGGAGCTTATGAGCTCAAGGATGCAGAAGGAAGAACCCTACCAAGGCCGTGGAATCTCAACAATTTGAAGAAATACTATGCATAAGTAATTTCTTTGTTATTGTTATTTCTAGTAGGGGTAATCTTCATTTTTGTGGTAATTCTATTATCTACTATCGAAAGTTAAGTTCCTTTGCAATACATTTTGCTGTCCTAATCAATGAAGCACTGTTTCCTTTCTTTTTCCGCTAATGAATTATAATTCTTTCGTATTCTTATAATTCACTTGGGGGGGGGGGGGAGTAGGGGTGTACCCCCATTACCCGATAACCTCAAGTGAATATCTATTTGGGAAAATTAATTTTTTTTTTTAAAAGAAAAAGAAAAAGAAAGAAGCAAGTAAAAGAATGTCATTATCAAAAGTAAAACAGAGATTAAAGGCCCTTATTTAAAGGACCATCATTTAAAATACAAAATAGAAACGGGAAAGTAAATTATTCGGGAGTAACAAAATAAGTACTTGTGGAGCCGATACCATAATACGGCCAAGAAAATGCTTGCTGCAATTAACAACTTTATTCGCGGGGCTCATCTCTGCCTCCAGGGATTGAAGCGCTGGGTCCCAGGTCTCCGCCAGGAGCTGAAATATCGGACTGGACGAGGATTGGATGGTGCTCCTCGGTAGAAGGCACGCCCTCTCCCACGACCCCTGAAGAATTGTCCTGAGCAGGAGCCTCAGCCCCCTGGGAAGAACATAGGGGATTGAGAGGAAAGGCGGGGGAGACCATGTCCATCGTCCACCAAAGAGTAGGATGAATTCATCTGGTCCAGAGTCGGGACTTGAACTGGGGGATATGACTGGGAAACTGGATCTGGTATCCTCAAAGGCCCACCTAGCTCGAAGGTTGCGCTGTTGTTCAAGCGCCCATTCAATATGATCCCTTGCGGAGACTGAAGAAAATATGCTTCCGCCGACGCTTGTATATCCTTTATCCTTTGCAAGGAATTCCCGTCTGCAAGAGGAAAAAAGGTCAGTATAAAGCCGGAAAAAGGTAGATTGAAGCGAGGGAAGGGAAGAATATTCCTTTACCTGCCGCATGTGATAAGAAAATATTCAATAAGGAGAATATACTTAGTAATAAAATAACTGTAAATAAGGCTAAGGAATAAAGGAGACATACCGCTGTGAAACCCTCCTCCAGCAATACATACATCCCTGCATGAGCATGAAGAATAAAATAGGAGAACTTCTCCCATTCTAGCAAATCCCCGGCGTACTCCTCAGGTTTGAAAAGGATCTGAGCCCCTGCTTTCAAACACTCCATGAACTAGGGGTTTGTTCTCATAAACTCGGGAATATTTCTCCAGTGTAGGAGCCTCCCTCTCCATGATATCCAGAATAGGGTCAAGGTCGATCTCGGGCATGTGATCCTTTTGTTTGATCTGGGACAACACTTCTTCAATGATAGCCCCGATCCAGGAGGCCATGGGAACTCTCATACGTTCCCAAAAGTATGGAGAATGAAGGTAGGACCACGGACCATGGCATCAAGAAAGGCTTGGCCATGAGGGGTCATCAGCAAGTAGGACCTGCATCTGTGAGCTCCTACCATGGAACCGACGATGAGGCCATCCTTTATCCCTGCTTCTTTACCCTTCTGAAGGGCGTTGTCACAGGCTCTCTCTATAGCATCCTTGTGCTCCTCGTGAATGTGGTCCAGGCGACTCTTCGAGTCATCGCAGATCCTCGGAGCGCATCTTGAATGTGACCAGATCCTCCTCTATCTTCTTAGTGTAAGCTTCCCGCTCCTATGAAAGGCGCTCCTGCTATTTTTTTCTCTTCTTCAGAGCCTCCAATTCCAGACCTATAGTGGCCATTATCCCTCGGAGGGCCCGCGTCTTAGCCGCGTTCTGTTCACTTAGAGCCACCCGTAACTGCTGCATCTCTGCCTGCAGTTGCTCTTTGGCAGAAGACAGATTGGACACATCCTCCTTCATAGGGTCATATGTTAAGGCCTGGAGACTGAGCATAGATCTGCAGGCCATGGCCTGTCAAAAATAAAACAAGTGAGCAATTACTCCCAAAAATCTACTAGCTTTGCCAGAGAAGAACTATTCATATATAAATATAGAGAAAAGAGAAAAAGTAGTGTTGAAGGACATACCTTCATCTCATGTGTAGAAGCCTCCTTAATCAGGTCTACGGAGGAGAACTTATTCAAAGATCTCCAATCCTCCGCGCGAGGAAGGCTATCCAGAACCTTGGCAGCTGTGCCCCCGTCAATCCCCCTCACTGTGCCAGGAAAGCTGACACTTACATCACGAGCCTCATAAGAGGCAGTGGGCACGTCTAAGCCTTTCATCCTTAGGGCATGAAACATGGCTAGAGTGGCTTCAGAATCTGGACTTTCGCCAGGCACATGCTCAGGTCTCCTCGTTAGTTGATATGGATTAGCAGTGGCATACCTTGCCAAGGTGCTCGAGTAAAGGGGAGGGCCTGGTAAGGAAGGCTTGGAAGTGATAGGGGTGGGCGCTAGAACATTGGAAAGAGGCATGCCTAACCGCCTATCAGAGTCAGCAGATGATGTTTTCCTCTTCTTAGGATTTCAAGAAGAGGATCAGTCTAGAGGCCTCTTGGAAGACAAAGAGGATTTAGGAGCTGGCAAAGTAAGTACCGGCTCCTCCAAAACAGACAAGAGGTCTGACACGAAGGCCTCAGATACCTCGATCGAAGTTAGATCCCCCACTGACAATGTTGCAGATCCCATCAAGGGAGCGGCAAGACCACGATCCACTCCTGCAGCCAAATAATGCAGTGGACGCTCTTGGAAAGAAGGAGCTCCCACAGATGCAGGTGCAACTCCGGATACAGTTCCGGAGGGCTGTTCCTGTGGAGGAGGCATCTGCTCTTGAGATGTAGGGACCTGCGTCACAGTAGATGGATCCTGTATCTGTGGAGGATCTATCAGAGCAAGTGGGACCTGTTCTTGTGCCGCCCTCATAGCAGCCATCCTTTCTTCAAACTGCCTTTTGGCCTGAGCGCGAAGAACATTTCTGGCTGACATATCTGAGACAAAACAAACGACGAGTGATTAAGAAAAATCATTTTCAGAGCCAACGAGGCATCTGAAGCATCTACAAAATATATTTACCCATGGAGGGGTTCCAGGGAGTCCCCGGTTTCAAGTTGAAAAATGATAGAACCTCTTCACTAAGAAGAAGAGGCATCATCATCTCGTGATCTTCAAGGTATTCTCTAAGCAAATCATGAAGAACATTGTCCTCCCACGGTTCCAACTCAGGAAGTTTGTGGGATGGTTTATCAGTTTGAGGAAGACTAAGAAGGGGAACATTGAGAATTCCCCAAAAATTGGGTGAAGGAGGAGTAACAACAAGATAATTGGGATGCCAGTCCCTATCTAAAGACTCATATTGACCATAAAATCTAGCAAACCATATTACAGGAGAAAAGTATAGATGGTAACCACAATGTTTTAATTTGTGGGACCTATAGAAAAGCAAAGTTGTATCTTGAACACCGTCTAGAGTAGTAGCCATATGAAAGAAGATGGCTCGATGGAAAAAAGCGGGATTTAATTGATTTAGGGAAATATGGTATAATTCGGCTATCGGATAAAAAAGGGGGAGAATGGGAAAGCGTAAACCTGCTTTCAATTGGAAAAGCCAGAAGGTTTTACCACCCGCCCTAGGGAACAAAGGACGCTCATGCGGCTTCGGAATCTCTATAATAAAACCCCTAGTATCTCCTAAACGGCTCAAAATAAGGGCAAAATCTTCGTCAAAGATAGTAGAGGGATTCGTATTGGGACAAAGAAAGGAGAGCTTTTGGAGGAGCTCTGCCCTCTTCCCCATCCTCATCTTTCTCTGCTTTCTTTTGTTTCCCCTTTGATTTATGTCGAGGAGAGTGGGCAGAAACCATTTTTCTTGAAATTGAAACTAAAAATTAGAACAGTAAAGCGAAGCAAGAGAGAGGAGAGATTGATACCTGCTACTCGGTGAAGACGACGGCAAAGTTAGAAAATGATGGAAAAAAAATGGTAAAAAGGAGAAAAATGGAGGCAAAAATGGGATTTTTTCTTCAAATGAAAATGCTGCTATCTTTCTTCTTCTCTTTCTCCTTCTTTAAAAAACAATGAAGAAACTACCCCACTAAGTGAAATAAAGAGACACGATTCTCCAGCAAAGCGACGTGGGTAAAAGAAGTTATGATGATGGAAAATAGTTGTGGTTTTAAGTCCCGATAAAGGGGAAGGTGGGTATTAAAAAATCCCAAAAAGTAGCTCCCACGTCTTAAAGGAGGATCTGTGGTCTTACAGATCCCATGCATCTGATGATATACAGATCTTCCTAGAGCTACAGATCCTCATCAAAAGGACCTGTCCAACGATTGGTGGGACCTGGAGACGAGCGGATCTGTTAGAAATTACGGGTCTGCTTTGCAGGTCCTTACCGGAGGTTTCTGTCTTATGGCAGATCCTCAGAGTAAAAGACTCCTAAAGGATTTGCACAATGCAGATGCTTCTCACCACACCATGATATTTTTTATTTCCAGGGAAGTATGTCTATAGATCTTCTGTCTCTTTCCCTTTAAGAAATTTTGGGACATACAAGATTGCAGCTACACTAACTTCCTATTAATACTATCTCAAACCCTTCGATTTGGTAATTCGCTATGTCATAAAGCAAAAACACATGTATATATATACATATATATATACATATATATATATATATATGTATATATATATATATGAAATCAGTGTAATCTTAAAGGAAGAAATACTAGATGTCACTCTAGTATTACTCCCTAAAAAAAAAACCGCTTAAAATAGAAATATTTATAAAGGAAGAAGCACTCGATGTAACTCTAGTACTACTTCCTACAAAATGAGTAAATGATAAAACAAGTAAAAATATGCGCATACATGTGCAACAAGAAAAAGCAGGGTTATTAGAGCAAGGACTCAGATGCTTTGCCAACTCATTCAAAGGAATGAAGCTAGGAGAGAAAGGATCATCACAGGCCCTTGCTTGAAGTGATAGCCTCGACAAGGTGAGAAATCTAATCATTACGTTCTTCAAATAGAAGAACATTCAAAATGATGACTACATTTTCTCCATCTCTCGTCAGAGTGGAGAAGTTTCACAGGCCCATTTTTTTCCTTTCCCTCCGGAGAAGATGAGGTGAAGAGAAATCCTACTTCTATATATGGGGAAGTGGGGTTCAAGATCAACAGCTATAAAGACATGCAACAAATCTAAGGCTGGAAATCGGCGACATTTCACCTTCTTCAAGGGAATCTCATCATTACGCCTTGTGTAATTAAAATCAACGACAAATGAAAAGACAGGCCGACGATTGGTATTACCGAGACCACTCTACTTCTACAGAAGCTCTTAGGAATCCCTTCTGGGACCTGGGGGGGAGTAGTTGATAGGGAGTAGACCTGTTCACCGCCAGCTAGCAGGAAGAATAACATAACACTTGTCATGCAAGCAGATCCCATCGAATGATCTGTCCGATAAACAAAACCAGAAAAAAAGGATCTGTAATAGGCAGTACAAATCCCTCTCCTTCGGACAGAACCCTTTGAACATGCGGGTTGCATGACTCTGGGCCCCGCAATAGGGACCATTCTGATAGGGAATATGCCCATCGCGATAGCATCTGCCCGAAAGCAGAACCAAAGGGAAGGATCTGTAATAAAAGCGGCAGATCCCTCCCCGTTATACAGAACCCTAGAATTCATGCGAAAGGCGTGATTGTGGGCCCCACAGCGGGGACCATCTTGTTAACCATTATTGTAATATCCTGATTTTTTTTTTAATTTAGTTAAGTTAGAAAGTCTTTTAAAAACCAAAAAAAGTCTATTAACATTAAGATAATCTACACCACAAATAGAGTTTCTAGAATATAATGAAAGAAATATAGAGTAGATAATTTTGATATTTAGATATATACAATATATATATATATATATATAATTATACATGTATGTATAATTAGATGTATACTAGAATATATAATATTACAAGAATATATCTACTATATAAATCTATTCATTAATGAATATATAAAGATATATATAATAATCGATAATATTAGTATATATATATATATATATATATATATATATTATATTTCTGCATGCAAAATTGAATCAATTATGTTTATGTAGTTATAAATTTATGTATATGAATTATAAATGCATGGGGATAATTAATAAAAGTGCATGTGCATTAGGTGCATGCATGAATTATGTCAATTTATATAAATAATCTTTACATATTTATCTACCTCTTGAGTAATATTAGACGTGGCACAATAGCAGATAGATATAGCTTTGGTGACTATATAGTCTATAGGGTTAGATGTTAAAATCTAAATTGATGTAAATCTCCTCAATACACGTGTTTTATTCATAGGTGATGACTACTCTAAACCTATGGATGACTAACAAAAACCTACCCTCAGTATTTCTTCTATAAATATGCCTATTATTCCAATATGTTTAGATATCAGTAACTATTTTCTAGTTCTAGTTTTTCTATAATTTATACCTTGTCTTCCTGATTTCAAAATCCAAAGAATTCCAAAATTAAGTTCTCGATCCATTAAAATGATAGATACCTAGATAAGAAGGATTATAGTCTTTCAATTTGGAGCTATTCTCAAGGTTGCTTCAAGTTACATGTGGGTCCAAAATGTTTTCAAAGCATATGCAATGTTTTAAATACCGTTTTTATGTTATAAAAATGCAATTATCCATAAAAATGTTATGTGTATGTTCCAAGAAATGACTCTATGGATCGATCGAGATTCATTGTTAGTATCAGATATACTAACTTTGAATTGTGCGCACCCCGGTTAGATACGATGCCTTGATCACGTCGTATGCTAACTAATGGCGAATTCCTTGAGTTTCAACTCGGGTTTTCTGCAAGTACTGTGATTATTTAGGGTTACGGCTCTGAACCCGGTCTAGATGAACCAAAGGTGATTTGTAGCCTTGGTTGAGTCCAAGAATGAACATCACACACCCTAAAATGATATTTGTATTTTCAAGAGTTGTTTTCTGCAAGCCTCTTGATATATCATGTATGGATAAATTGCTAGTTTTCAAAATGCTTACCAAAGGGGCATGATCCACTGAGTACATCAAGTACTCAGCCCAAAACTTTTTCAAATGTTTTCAGGTCTGGAAGCAGGTGATGTGCAGCAAGGCTGAGGCAGTGGATTGTTGCAGGACCTTATAAAGTTTCCGCTATGTTATTTTGCTTATAACTCTGATAACAAGACTACTAGTTTTTTTATAATAAATAAGTCGAGAGCGTCATCTTCCAACCCTCTAGTTATATAATATGGTTTCTTTGTTTTCTAAATTTATTTCACTCTTCCCATTTTACTTATTGTTGGATGGAGAGTACCGTATATCAGTTCCTTTTGGAAGCTCGAATTCCCACTCAATTATGGTTATCCCGTTTTTCGAAGTGGATGTCGACTCCTCTAGTTTACTGAAAGTCGGTTTACCCCATCTTTTATTTTATGCAAGGTGGAGAGTGTCATGCAATGGTTCCACTTGGACGCTCGATTTCCTACTCACTCTTGGTAATTCCAATGTGTCGTAGTAGATGGTCGACTCCATTTGGCAACTTGACGCTGGTTTACCCCGCCATTTTCATTATAGTCTTATTTTACGTTTAAGACACTCGTAAAATGGTCATAAGTTAATAATATCCCCTTTCTTCCCCGCTTCTTTAATCCAACCCCCGTCACACTCCGGTTCACAGGAATCGGGGCGTGACAATTATACCCGCATTGTCCCCCTTTAAAATACTATTCTACCCTCTCCAAAGTCAAGGAAATTACCTCATCACCCAGCTTTTCTATACTACTATAAATATGTAAGTTTCATGTTTCATAAGGTACGTCTTCACTACTCTACATACCATTGCTACGAGCCTTGCTCAAGCAAACACACACACTAAACTCGCTCAGATTTCTTTCTCAAGAATACTCACATACTTCCAGACATCGGACTGACTTGGGTGTCGGAGGTTCTTCCCGGAGGACCCCCCCTCCCCGCTCCTCCGGTATTATTTTGCAGGATTAGGCAGCGCACCGGCGAGTTAAAGTGGAAAACTGAGGTACATCACGAAGACAATGAAGGGCTTGACTCTTCCATTTATCCTTCATTTATGTTTGTACTCTTTAAGAGATTATTCCTTTATGTAATTAAACATTTCTCTTTGGATTTCGTTGATGGATATTTGACCCAATCTATCATATATGTACATATACCGGAGTATATTTTTTTTAATTCTTTCCTTTTTATTTTTCTTTTGTATTTAAAATTAATGTAATACTACTAGTAGTAAATATAATCAATTGTTTAAGAGCAATTATAGTGGTGAAAATGAAAACTAAAACCTATTTGTGAAATGATCAACCCTAGTTAAATTGGTTAACCTAAAATCTTAGAATTGCAAATTTATAAAAGCTGAAGCTAGCTTAATTATTAAAATGATTAAATAGATATAAAAAACCATGATGAAATACTAGTTAATTAATTAGAGCACTCCTAATGCCGCACTCATTTCATGGGATCTCTCCCACTTTCCGGTGGGAGAGATCCCACTCCCGAAAGGTGCCCAATGCACGGGATATCTCCGGGATCTCTCCTATTTTTTTACTATTATTTTTTTATTCAATTTTTTTATTTCTTAAATTTTTTTATTTCAATTAATATTTCAATTTATTAAATTTAACTCTAAACCAAAATATTTGAAACTAATTTTATTTATTAAATTCAAATACTAGACATTACCAAGCATTGAATTCGTTCTCCATGGGATCCGCCATTTTTTTTTTTTTTGCTTCAATTTGATGTAAAAAATAGAATAATATATAGAGAAATGAGGAAGAAATTGACTGAAATGGAGTGAAGAAGAAGAGAAATGGAGATGAATTTATAGGAATGAGCTTCAATTTAATTATTTTTTTTTTTTGGTTGAAATTCAATTTAAAAAAAAAAAATAAATAAAAAAACCTAGCTGATGTCATAATGACGTCAGCCAGGCAGAGCGGTCCCCGAACGCTTGAGCGCACTCGTTCCTCCGATCTGATCCGCCCCAAAACGCGCCTGGGATCGGTCCTAGGATCGCTCACGACGGCACGCGGACCGATCCCGGCGCGTTGGGGGAGCTCTTATATTTATGAAATGGAAACACCATTCCATTATAAGCGAAAAAGATTAGCACAACAATCGTGACTAAACATTGTTTGGATTCGTAAGAGTATTATAACTAGAAAAACATAGTAATGGAGTCTGTTTTTCGTGTCAAACTTTTGACAATAATTTTTGTGATAGTACCCTTTTTATTCTTTTTATATTTACTAGCAAAGAATACGTAATGTTTTGCTATCTTTAAACGTTATTACTTATATATATATATATATATATATATATATATTTCATTATATGAATTATAAGATTTTTTTACGACGATTGCATTTATATTTTATATTGTTGTGCAATGATATGGTTAGAAATATCTTTTTCTATTAGATTCTAATAAACTACGAAAAACATTGGGAATTAATGTAACGTTATTCATAATTCCATTTAAAAATATAATTCTATTCAATTATTCTTTTTTAATATTTTTGTCCAACTCTCTCTCTCTCTCTCTCCTTCTTTAGGGCGTCGAAAAGGGTCGGGTCACTCTGTCTTTTTCGGGCACCCAATCCCGAAAATGGAAAAAATTTGTTATGTTTTCTATTGTGAACATGTAATCCGGGTTGGATGGGATCTACTATCCCAAATACAGTATCTCAACCGTATGCCAAAAATTAATTTTCATTGCTTCTATATTTTTTTATAAAAATAAAAAAAATACTACTTCATCCGTCTCGGAGATACTAATACTAGGCTGTCTCATAGATATTGACTCATTTTCTTTTTAAAAAATAATTATAGGAACTAATGGTACAATTAGTAATCACACCCTTATTACAATTCACACTCATAATCGGGCCTTTATTACAATACACTTTGCATACTAAATGCTCATGTCTTAAATTACGTGTCAAAAAAGAAAAATATCAGAAATCCTAAGACTGAGGGAATATAATATAGTAAATCATTCTCCCTCCGTCCCCCATATCCGTGTGGGGAAATGAGTGACACATTAATTAAGAAAAAAAATGGTAAAAAGTAGAAAAATGAGGAAATAGTGGGAGGAAATATGGGTAAATAATGTAAAAGTTGAAGGGTAAAAAATACTCCCTTTGTTTTTTTAGGTGTCCCGGTTAAAAAATCACAAATAATAAGAAAATGTGTAAATTTACATTTTAACCTCATTTATTATTCTCTTTTTCTGTACACCACCTTATATATAACATTAATTATAGGGGTAAAGTTGGAAAAATAAAGCTATTATGTTATCAAATTCCGAAATTGAACACTTAAAAACAAAACAACAAAAATATTAACTAGGACACTTAATAACAAACGGAGGGAGTATTAATTTGATGAGGAAATCTTTCCATTTCAGGTATACACACTAATATGGGGGGACGTTCCAAACTGGTAATAATCACACAAATATGGGGACAGATGGAGTAATCGACATTTATAGGTAAAATTGAAATTTAAAAAATATATATATGTACCTAGTTTTGAATTTATCAACCTTAATATAACTAATAAAAGTGAAATTCAATGCTAAATATAATTATAAACCCTACTTGGATGGGTGAACACTTGAAATTAATCATAAAATTAAATCAAATCATTATAAAATAAATTTATTGAAAAAAATGTATAAAATTAATAGAAATTGCGACTCGAGACACCGAATTTGGAACAGAGAATCCCAAGTGAATTCCAGTACCCAATACCCAATACTCAATAATGGGCCGATAAACATCATAGTACCCGTTTAGACAATTATTTATTAACTAAACTACTAAATAGAAATAATATAAATAACAATAATTAATATGCATATCATTCTCGACTCCTTCAAAACCATCTTGTCCTCAAGGTGGAGATCATATGACTCTTGTCTTGATAGACTTCCTTGAGCTCATATAACTTTAGAACAACCATTCTTCTAGCTATCAAAATTCTTCAGCGAACAAAGGCTGGAAACATGATTTCATGTTTAATGCATCTGATAATCCATCCAACTCTTTCATCGAGTACTGTTGTGACCAATAGTGAAAAATCAACAAGCTTCTTGTAGGTCCCGATAAATAGATATTGGTGTATGGGGGGGGAATACACCAATTAACCAACAGTTTTGACTTTTCAAAACAATTTGATCTTACTGAGTCGTCACTTCAGTTTATCAGAGCAGTTTAGTTTTTCCAGCTCAAACAGTGAACTGCTGAGCTTGCAAAACTAACCTGCGTGCGGAAGTTTGGTGGAAAGGTTGGTTAGCAGTTTTCAAAGCAGTTTTCAGAGAAACCTTTAGTTCAAGTAAGTGTTCATGCAAACTGTGAAATTGAATGACAGTTTTCAAAAACAGTTTTCAAAGACAGTGCACATGCAAGACAGGTTACAATCGTGCAGGTTGTGAGCATGCAAACTGTGTGAAAACAGATAAGATAGAGAAACACGATGAGTTTTTATCGTGGTTCGGAGTAAACAGCTCCTACGTCCACGTCAGATCCCGTCGAATCTGTAATCCCTTAACTTGAGATTTTTCGCTCCTTTTAACACTAGTGGAGGTTCCAATCCAAATTCAAGTCTCTCTTTAGACTGAATCTAGCACGAATCTTGAGTCGTGTCCCTCCTAACTTTACATACAAGCTTACATACAATCTTACTAATGCTAAACAACTAGCACTAATAATCAAACTGGAAAGCTGTGAAAAGCTATCACCGTTTGAAATACAACTCTATCAACTACACTGAATATCAATGGTAATGGTAGTGAGAGTGTGGATTGTGTTCTAGTAAGACAGATTCTAGAAAGAATAGAAATCTACAAGGATCAACACTTGGGAAAGCTCTAGTGATTTCGAGTGTTGATTGTGTGAATATTTAGCTTGAGATTTCTACAGCGTTTCAGCTTGTAATTTGAGTTTCCCGTACTTTCTTTCTTGAATGTCTTGAGGTATTTATAGAGAAGCATTTGTAATAGAGCCGTTGTGCGTGTCAGGATATGCAGAACCGTACACTGACACAAATATGGTCGTTGAGTTGAGGACAGGTTCCTCAGTCACAGCTCAGGTTGGACTTTGCAGGTTGAGCTTCCTATACCTTTAACTGTCTTCAGTCTCTGTAACCTTCGAATGAGATCTTCAAGTATTGGTTGGAGTAGGTTACATAGACAAATTACATAGGAACGTTATGACAGGTTTGAGTAGAATAGGTACAAGGTTGCACTACCAACCTTGACCTTTACATGGCAACCTGTTCGAGTTGAACTTTGACTGATCCAAACACGGAGACCAGTCTGTTCTAATTAAAGTCTATTGTCTAAGTGTGGTTTCTAATAACATTATCAAAACTTACTTTAAAGAGAGAAAAGGTTCCCAATAATTTTCCCCTTTTTGATAATGCCGAAACCCACACTTTACATCTTTACTTAGAAGATTTGAACCAAAAAAAATGATCAAGGTTTGATGTCCAGCCAGCTGCATGAGAAAAAAGTGTTAGGAAATTTAAAGCATAACAAGCAGAGGCCTGGACAATGAGATTTTGTCGTCAGGAACAAAATATGATCATTTTTCATTTATAATATCAACTGAATTGATGTACATAGATTACAGAGTTGATATAACAAGTGAGAGAAAACGATCATGTCACTTCCTCACAGTCTTGAATCTCCCTTCAGCGATCTTCTCCTTGCTTACTGATCCCACAGCTGCGTAGATACTGTCACGGATCGACCTGTACTCATCACAGCTTGTGGTCTTGCAACCGTACTGAGCTGCGATATTCCTTATGAAAGTATTGATCCGGTCAATATCTGGACAATCAGTGCCGCAGACAGTGGGAGGTTGGAAGGTCTCTATTTTAGGCGGATTGATCGTGACCTTCGCCTCTGCAGCTTTCGCGCGGACTCTTTTAATGAATTCGCGGTCGGGAAAAGCTTGCATCCAATTGTAGAAGGCAGTTTTGGAGTCACCAGTGTAGCGAGCATCAACCTGCAACCAGTAGTGGTGTAAGATGAACTGGTTCAGGAACTCGTCCCACAAGGGCTGATCTTCCACTGGTAGCCAATTAGTTGGCTCTCTCTTGTCAGCTTGATCCTTGCAGCTTTCAAGACCTTGGAAGCTTCTGACGCGAGCTTTGTCCTTTGCTCTCTGTTTCCTCAGATCTTCGAGAAACAGCTTCTGCTTGCCTTCATTCTCGCATTCATCTGTGGTGTAGCCAGCTTCTGCCGTTAGACGAATAAGAGAGGCCTCACCCTGTGCCCTTTCTTATTCAGACAGCTTCTGGGCGGCAGATTGAGAAACAGCTGTTACAGGCGGAGCAGCTTCTGATTGAGTCAGAGGAGGTTGGGTGACCTTTTTCTCCTTGCCTTTTGCTTTAGCAGCAGTGCGTTTGCCTTTCCCTTCCCCCTTTTCGGCATTATCAATTAATTGCTGAACAGTGGTATTGAGAGAGGCTTGCTCATTGGAGATTAGGGACAGGTCAGTGCTGATTTTCTCTTTAAATTGTAGGAGAGAGTTGATGTTTCATTGCAGTTCTTCTTCTTTCTTTAGAGAGCTGGATGAAGCTTGTGCGAGCTTTGAAGAGAAGTTGTTGACAAGCTGGTTGAGCTGTTCAAACTCATATCGCAGGTTGTCAACTGAAGATGCATAGGCGACCTTTAGTTCAGACAGCTGGTTCGGGAGCAGCTTGTCCATTGCAGCTTTCAGGCACATGGAGATGAAGGAATCGAGCTGGCCTGCCACTTCATCCTTGATAACCTGTGGCATTTCAGCCTTGATGTTTTCCAGCATGGCAGATGCTGCTGTGTCCATGGCCTCGATTTGGTCCGCAATCTTCTGGTGTTCAGCAATTTCAGTGGCCTTGACCTTGGGAACTTCCTCAATAATGAATTTCTTCAAGTCTTCTTGCACAGCAATGAGGGGAGTTCCAGCGGTTGCTATAGAATAGACCGGCACTTGATCGTGATCAGACACTGCGTCTCCACTGTTCCGGGATGGAGAAGGAATTGGACTAAATTCTTCATCCTCCAGAAGTCTGAAATTGTAAGAGTTGCGATCGTTAGAGTAGAAAGGTTTCAAGTCGACACTGAGTACCTTGGCCTCTCTCTTCATCCTAGAGAGGACGAACTTCTTGAAGCAGTCGCGAGCTTCAGGAATGGAAGCATAGCCAAAACACTTCCCAAGGTTGTGCTCTTCAATCTCTAGCTGTTCAATGGGGTGGATAAGAAAGATGGACTTTAAATCATAATACGATCTATCCTTCCCATCGAGCAGAGCACGTAGCCGAATTGCCAGCTGCCTGGTCTCCGGAGTTAGATCAATGCCGGGAAAGGACTCCATGACAGTCTTTTCAGCTTCGATCTCGATGGAGTTGACTAACATGGCAGCTGCAGTCTTGATCGGATCCTCTTCTACATCATCATCAGATGAAAGGATAAGATGGAGGTCAAGCTCTGGAGGCGAGCTGTGATGATGAGAAGCTTCACCGGACTGCTGGTGGATGACGATGGAGGTATCAGGATTTTCTTCTTCAAAATCTGTATCATCCTCCAGTTGAGAGTCGCTGTGACTTTGACCAGCTTGCTCTGAGGCTTTTGACTTGAAGATATCACGAACAGAGGGTACAAGTATTGAAACTTGTGCATCGAGAACTGTCTGTTCTGGGATGTCTTCAAGGTTTTGACGAGCAGGTTGGTGCTGAACTTCTATGGAGGCAAACTCTGTATGCAACCTGCGTGATATGGGAGTTGGAGATTTGATGCGCACAGACTTGGCAGGTCTGTCAAGCTGCTTGCTAGGGGCAAGCTGTCTCTTTCTTCGAATGTCACGCTGCTCTGGTGGGACCCAAGCTGGGTTAGATCGACCCATGTCGTACAGGAACGGCTTCACCACATCATCATTCTTGGCAAAGACGGTCATGTCGACACCAATTATGAGTTCGAGCTGCTTCTGGTCCTTGGGGACCTTCTCCTTGTTGAAATAAGTCATTCCGCTCCAGTTGAGGTTGGGGTGGAGGCAGAGAATGAGAGAGCAGATTTTGGTGCCTAGGCGCAGGTTCCTGGCAACGCGGAAATCGGTCACCACTTCGCCTTCATAGGTGATCGAGAGCTGTTTGACTTCTTCATTGATGAGCTCGAGGAGAAATCGGGCCCAGTTCACGTTTAGACGCTGCACGATTGCAGTCATCACTCTAAACTTCGCTGGAGTGACAGCGTCGTGGTTACCAGAGTAACCAAGGAAGACTTTGTGAACGAAGTCAAAGAGAGCTCTGTACGCAGGTCTCAGCAGAGGGCGAGAGAACTTCCTTCCATCATACTTGGCTGCAGGCTGCATAAGAGCTTTCTGGTAAACTACTTCCAGATCTGCATCCGGAACGTCCAGAATTAAACCCATGGGCTTGTGATACAGGATCTCCACAGTTCCTGAATCAGCGATGCCGTAGGTTCGAGAAATGAGCGAGAGGATCGGAATCGGCTCGTCGGACACACCAGGCAAAGGAAGATGGAATAAGGCAGAGTCGACATCTTCCGGGCAAAAATACGATAGATAGAACATCGCGACTTGCTGCGGAAGCCAGAATTTCGGCTCATGAGTGATAATCTTGAAAAATCCATCTGCTTCCTGGATGGCGGAGTACATCTCGTTCAAGCCGGCGTAATCATAGGTTGAAAGATTTGCCGCAGGCTCTGTGAGAATGTACTGCTGTAGATATTGGATCTTCTGCTCGGTTGTTTGTGGTAGAGATTGAGACGTAGATTCTCCTGCCATTTCAAGAATGTATAAAAGAGAATTGTGAGTGTGAAATTTTTAAAAGTGAGTTGCAGAGAAAAATGGCGGAAGAATTCAGAAATTGAATTTGGGAACGACGATGCACAGTTACGTTCTTATTTAAAAGGTAAAGCGGGCGGTTGAGATTGAAGTAAATCAACCGATCAACGGATAGGATTGAATCCCTGGAAATCCGTGAGATAGTGGGCGCGTGGGATTGGTTGTGTATCCCACTCGCATTACCCTATCACTCAACCGTCGCCTCGCATTAAATGCTGATTTGAGACTATGCATGCGCCTTTTGACATACATGGAAAGTGAAGCAAGAATGTTAAGTAATGTGTCAGAATATCCTTAACAAAGATTTCAATAAATAACAAAACACATGCTTTAATAAATGAAAATGATTGATAAGGTATATATATGATCAAGTGAAGCAAGAGATATGTTATTGAAATTTGAATATTTGAAAGATTAAGGCATATCATTGACATATTTAAGACGTAATTTCAATAACATGGAGACTGATACAGGTCTTCCATGACACTTCCCTATGCAAACTGTCTTATTCACAGTTTCTGATCAAACAGGTTCCACTGTTTATGAGTTCATTAGCTTTTATCTAGCTGGACTGTCCTCTGTCCTTTGAGAACTGTTCTTGTGCATCCTTTTCACCAATGTGAGCTTTGATGAATTCCCACAGCTTGGCGTTCTCAGTTTGCAAGGCTGCAACCTTTTCATCAATATACAGCTTGCTCTCCAATTCCAGCATGTTGAGCCTTCGTGACATTTTAAGAAACTCTGCTTTGTAGAATGCTAACATCTGGTCCACTGCTATGGAGCTGTTGAGAAAGGATGTAGGGTCTTCAGTGACAGGAGCTTGGAACTGAGCTTTGGACGGGAAACCTGGAGGGGTGCCTGGAGGGGACTGTTCGTTAGCAGGTTTCACTCCAACCTGTGGAGAGGCAGGTTGCGGTGTGGTCGCAGGTGGTGTGAGATCTGCCTCCACAAAGGTTGTTGCTGTAGATCGAGTGGTGCGCTTCCTAGAGGGCGCAGCTTGCAGATCTTCCAGCTTCCTCTTTCCTTTTCTAACTGACTCAACCTGGACGTTGTCTTCTTCATCATTCTCACTGCTATCATCTTCTTCTTCAGCTACATCCACCTTTGAGTCACGCATTTCTGTGAGCAGAAGCTTGGCTGCACCTTTGGCCTTGTTGATCTTGTGAGGCAAGATGCCAAGAATCATGATCAACTGGTTGCAGGTGTGAGGAACCAGCTTGTCGTCAGGAAATCCAGTGCAGACACGCCATACGCGATTTGTAAGCGTTCTCTGCAGAATGATAGAGAGTTTGGTGCCATGACGAAGTTGCATGTTGGCCTTGATCCTAGCAGGTAGCTCTGCGGCTTCCTTGATGAACAGATTGACTAGTAATCTGGCCCAGTTAACATGTAACTGCTTCACCACAGCAGTTAGCAGTTTAAACTTCGATAGAGTGACAGATTCATTCGAGCCTAGGTACGAGAAGAACACGTTGTGAACGAACTCGAACAGAAATCTGTACTCGGATTTCAGGTCGTGGCGGTTGAAAGTTCTCTGATCATAGATCTTCTTGGGCTCGAACAGAGCTTGTTGATATACATCGTTGACGGATTCTAAGGGCACATCATCAACCGTTGTGATAGCCCCTGTATCTGATAACCCGTAGGTTTGAAGAACAAGAGGAAGAAGATGACGCCGCTCTTCTTCGCTGTTGACGAGAAAAGTTGCCGTTGCGGGGTCTTCGGCTATTGATTCCAGAGAACACAGCAGATAAGCAACACTTTCCGGTAGCGTTATTCGTGGATGTTGAGTGGTGATGTTGAAGAAACCATCACATTGGGTGATAGTCTCAATCATCTGATCCAAACCTCTGTATCCATAAGAGTCTAGCACAGCTACTTTCTCAAAGAAGATGAGAGAGGTTGCTTTCTTCACTTGAGCATTCAATGAATCTGTAGACATTTTTGTGGAGAGAGAGTGAAGATTTTGAAATTCTGAGTTTATGAAGATGAAAGAACGAAAGAAATTTCTTAGAGAGAGTGAAGATAATTTTTGAAATTTGATTTCAAAGGATTTCAAGAAACGCGTAAAGAAATCAAGAATATTCTTTCTATTTATAGACCTCCAACGGTCAGGATAGGATAAATGGATATGCATTCCTTGTTTTTCGTGAAAAACTTTTCAAATTCTTAACTGAAAGAAAATATATATATGGGTAGAGGAACTAATTTTCAGCTACGATTTAAATGGAGATTGATACGATATCTCCAGTTCCCCCTTAAAGGTTGACCGGTGATTGTTGACTTTCAACGCAGTTTGTGGTTTCAAGCTGCGTGTCACCTCACTGCTTCTCGTGAGCTGCAGTTTCCAGGTCTGTCTGTCTTTGGCTGTTCTGTGCTAGTGAGCTGCCTCTTAGTTAGTTTGCAGTTTCCAAGTTAGTCTGCTCTTGGCTGACCTGTGCTAGTGAACTGCTGCCATTCTCAGACTTAGGCTGTGTATCCATTCTGAGCATTCCAAGCTTTCCACACAGCATTTTGAATCTTTCTTCCATGAGAGGTTTCGTTAGAATATCGGCTCTTTGGATGTCAGTATGGATTTTCTCAACTGTTACATCTTGTTTTTCCACGTGATCTCTTATGAAGTGATGCCTTATATCAATATGCTTGCATCTGGTGTGGTAGACAGGATTCACAGTGAGAGCTATGGCGCTTGTGTTGTCACAAAAGATAGGAACTTTTTGAACAGTGACATCATAATCTTTGAGTTGTTGTTTCAACCAAAGAATTTGTGCGCAACAGCTTGCTGTTGCCATGTACTCAGCTTCCGTTGTTGAAGTAGCAACTGAAGTTTGCTTCTTTGAGAACCAAGAGATTAACTTGCTTCCAAGAAACTGACAGGTCCCTGATGTGGACTTTCTATCCAGTTTGCATCCTCCATAATCTGCATCTGCATAGCCAGTTAGTTCAAAATTATCATCACAAGGGTACCATAAACCGAAGTTTGCAGTTCCCTTGACATATCTAAGGATTTTCTTGGTTGCTTCTAGATGCGATTCCTTTGGATTAGCTTGATACCGAGCACATATTCCAACTGCAAAAGAAATGTCAGGTCGACTTGCAGTAATATAAAGTAAAGAACCAATAATTCCTCTGTACAAAGTTATGCTGGCAGGTTTTCCTTCAGAATCTGGATCCATCTTGCCATTTGCAATCATTGGAATCTTCAGAGGTCTGCTATTTTGAACACCAAATTTGGTTGCCAGCTCGTTAGCATATTTGGATTGACAAATGAAGATACCATCCGCCGATTGCTTGACTTGCAGGCCGAGGAAGAAGTTCATCTCCCCCATCATGGACATTTTGTACTCACACTTCATGAGTTCTCCAAACCTGTCACATAGAAATTTTGACCTAGATCCAAAAATAATGTCATCAACATAAATTTGTACAAGAAGAATATCATCCTTGTATTTAAAGGTGAATAATGTTCTGTCGACTGATCCTCTTTTAAAACCAGAATGCAGTAGGAATGTAGACAACATTTCATACCAAGCTCTGGGAGCTTGTTTCAACCCATATACTGCTTTGTGCAGTCTGTAAACTATCTCTGGACCTGTTTCCTCGAAACCTGGAGGTTGTTCAACGTAAACTTCTTCTCCTAGGATTCCGTTGAGGAAAGCACTCTTCACGTCCATTTGATAGACTTTGAATCTCTGATGAGCTGCATATGCTAGAAACAGTCTTATTGCTTCTAATCTTGCTACTGGTGCGTAGGTCTCATCATAGTCTATTCCTTCTTGTTGACAGTAACCTTTGGCAACTAATCTTGCCTTATTTCTGATTACTTCAGCATTCTCATCTTTCTTGTTTCTGAACACCCACTTTACATCAATCACTCCTTGATGTGTAGGACGATCAACTAGTGACCATACTTCATTTCTTTTAAACTCATTGAGTTCCTCTTGCATAGCTGTAATCCAGTCGTGGTCAGCAAGAGCTTCTTCAACAGTTTTGGGTTCAGAGTAGGATAGATAACAGCTTAGTATACAACTTTCACCTATCTGTCTCCTTGTCTTCACACCTGCCCTTGGGTTTCCAACAATGAGATCTTCAGGATGAGCATCGACCCATCTTCTTCGTCGAGAGATTTCTTCTTCTGTGAGATTTGGTTTAGGGTCTGGTATGGGATCTTCAAACTCAGGTAGAGATTGAGGAGTGAAGGGGTTAAGCTGTTGAAGTTGTTCAGCAAGTTGATCCACTGATAGTTCTGCATTGACTGCAGGTTCCATTGAAGTTTCTGGATCAGTTGAAGAGGAGCTGGTTGGAGGAGCTTCTGTTCCCCCTTGGTTCATTCCCCCTTGCTGAACTGGTGGATTTTGTGAATTAGTATCTTGTACAGGCTCAGTTTCTTCTTCTTCCAAGTCGGTTGGACTCCATATTAGTATTTCATCTCGAAACTGCGTGTTGGAGCCTGTTTGATTTTGACTTGTACTTGTACTTTCATCAGGTTGGGTTTCCCTGTACTCACAAATAGATTCATCAAAAACAACATGTGGGGTTACTTCCACAATATGAGTTTTCTTGTTAAAAACTCTGAAAGCTTTGCTGATCTCTGAATATCCTAAAAACATTCCTGGATCTGCTTTGCTATCAAACGTTTTCAACTGTGATTTCCCATTATTATGAATGTAACACACACAGCCAAAAGATTTAAGATATTTAAATCGAGGTTTCTTATCCTTCCACAGCTCGTATGGAGTCTTTCCATGTCTTGTATGAATGACTGATCTGTTCTGAGTGTAGCAAGCTGTGTTGATTGCTTCCGCCCAGAACTTCTTGGGAAGATTGGTTTCATTCAGCATCATGCGAGCTGCTTCCTTTAGTGATCTGTTGCGTCATTCAACAATACCATTCTGTTGAGGTGTGCGAGCTGCTGAAGTTTGATGAGTAATTCCACTTTTGGTGCAGTATGATTCAATCATATGATTAAGAAATTCTATTCCGCGATCGGATCAGATTGAGATCACGCTTTTGTTATTCAATTTTGACAGTTTGGTGAGCAGCGCAGGTAACTCCACTAGTGTCTCCTTCTTTTTATGTAAGAAAATAACCCAAGTATATCGTGAGTAATCATCAACAATAATGAGAGTATACTTTTTACCATTAATGCTTCTGGGAGTCACTGGACTGAATAGATCCATGTGGAGTAGTTCCAAGATTCTGCTTGTGTTGTGAGCTACAATGCTTGGAAATGATGATTTGGTCTGCTTTCCAGCTTGACAGGCTTCACAAACATGATCTTTGTAGTAGACTTGATCTGGAAGATCATCTGCGAGCTTCTTGCGAGAGAGCTTATTGATAGCTTTGAAGTTCAAGTGACACAGTCTCTTGTGCCATAACCAGCTTACTTCAGATGCAGATTTGGTGACCAGACAGGTTTCTTTTTCGTCTGACCATTGTACTATGTACAAGTTATCCTGCAAAATACCGGTAAGAAGAATTTCTTCTCCTTCCTTGTTCTTTATAGCACAATTGTTAGCAGAAAACTCTACTCTTTTTCCGTTTGAGCAGAACTGGCTTACAGAAAAGAGATTATGATTTAAACCTTCAACATAGGTGACATTGGATATTGTTGTTTTACCAACAATTAGATTACCGTAGCCTCTTGTTTTCCCTTTAGAGTCTCCTCCAAAAGCAACTAGAGGTCCATCACATTTAGTAAAGTTTGTAAGCAAGCTTTTGTCGCAGGTCATATGCTTTGTGCATCCACTGTCGATGATCTAGATCGCCCCGCGAGCTGCTCGCTTCCTCCTTTGAATTTTCCCATCCTGCAATTAGACAGTTTTAGCAACCCATATGAATTTGGGTGCTTTGTTAGCAGGTTGAAATTTGGCAACTTGGTTTTCAAGCTTCCTCTTTTGTAAACTTCTGTTGACTCGTGGCTTGGTCCGTTGCACATTTGAGTAGGTTGCATTTGAGTATGCAGTTTGCAGTTGGTAACGAGCAGGTTGATAAAGATCATCTTTATAGCACTGCTCCATGTAACCACATCTGCATTGATTATTTACAAATCCACTTCCATGTGGAAATCGACATTGCATACTTGACAGTTCAGGATATGGGTACCAATGATGGTTGTACCAGTATCCTTCATAGTCAGGTCTCTGTTGGTTTGGCCACTGCTCATAATAGTTTCGTTGTGGTCGAGCAGTTTTGTGTTGTGTTTCTCCTTTATTTTCAGCTTGCACTCTTCTCGGTGCAGGTTGGCTCTTCTTTTTATATGCAGGTTGCATATGCAGTTTTCTAGGTGGCTCAACCTTTTTCTGTTCACTTGATGGCCTTAGCTGCTGCTTCTTGACAGCAGGCTTCCTATGCTCTTTTACCAAGATTGCTTGAGGTTGTCGAGCTGGATTCTTCAAGTTGAGTTGCTTGTCAGGTAGGAAGTGGTGAGCATTGCCTTCAGCCAATCCCTTTTCTTTTATGAACAGGACCTTCTCTTTATCCTTGACTCCGCTGGTTTGACCATGGAATCCGACGCCAAACTTTATCTGAGCAGGTCTCTGGGCAGCTTGCAAGGCTTCAAGCTTTTCACCATTTTTGTTCATTCTCATTAGGACTTGTTAAAGCTTGAGCTCTTTCTGCAACAGCTTCTCATGTTCATTTGAGAGATCTGACAGCTTGCCGTTCAAGCTGTTGATCTCACTGTCCTTTTTAGTGAGCATTTCTTTAAGGTTTTCTTCCTTTAAAGCTGATTGACCCAAATGAATTTTCAGAGTTTCTATCTCTCTTTGTCTAGCTTCATCATGGAGAGTGAAGTCTCCATTTTTAGTAGCCTTGAGTTTCATGTTTTCACTCTCCAGCTTTGATCCTTCTATGACTACTTGCTCGAACATTTCTGAGAGTTTCTTGTAGTTATCAAGCTGTTGTTGGAACTCTTCATATGTTAGCATTTCAGGTAGATCGAAACCTGCATGTTCAGTGTTAGTTGAATATGAAGATGAGATTTTGGTATCAACCTTGTATTGAACAAGATCGAGATCTTTTCCCATGTAGCATTCCTCATTTTCAGAATCTTCGTCGGCTAAGCGACATTCTTCCTCATCCAATTCATCATCGTCATCTTCGTCGGAGGAGGTTGAGTCTGATAATGTGGCAACAGCTTTGGCTTCTTCCTCAGCTGCGATCATGGCAATGCGCTGCTCCTTTAGCTTTTGGTCTCTTTTTGCACGAAGCTCTTCGCGTTCGGCCTTTGAAAGATCTGGGCAGTCTGACTTGTAGTGACCTGGTCTGCCACATTCAAAACAACCACCTTCTGAAGTGTTAGAAGAATTGAATTTTGAGGGTTTAGTTATACCTTCACCTTTCTTGTCGGAAGAAGAGGTGGATTGATTTCTCTTGAAATCTTTGTGATATTTGCGGAATTTGTTGAAGCGCTTTTCAAGCTTTTCATTCCTTCTAGCCATAAGTGCATAGTCCTTCAACAATTTTTCCATTTTAGAGCATAGATCTTTTGGGATTGATCTTTCTTCTGTAATTGATGCAGCTTTGAATGCAGCATCCTTTTCTTTCTTTTCGGGCTCAGTCTTCTTGCTTGAAGACGTTTGTTGTGACCCGTGCAATCTGATCATTTCAAACTCATTTCCGATGAGCAGATCAAACAGTTGCTCAGTTGACAGGTTGCTGATGTCCGACCTGCCGCGGTGCATGGCGCTGTACACATGCCAGCTTGCTGGAAGAGATTGGATTACTTTGAGATTGAGTTCGCGTTGATTGTATTTATCCTTCTTGAGAGCCGCGATCTCCAAGGTAATCATTGTGAATCTGTTTTTGAGCTGGTCAATGGTTTCCATTGGCTGCATTTTGAATTCTTCGAATTTACTGCATGCCACTGACAGCTTATTTTCCAGCATCTCTGTTGATCTAAGGCTTATTGCTTTTAAGGTGTCCCACATCTCCTTGGCAGTTCCAAGATTTCTTATCTTGGCCAGGTGGACGCCCTTAACTGTGCTCGAGATTAATCCTTTTGCGAAGCTGTCAAGTCCAGCTTCCTTTCTTTCCTCAGTTGTGTATTTTCTGGGATCTTTAATCTTTGGCACATATGTTGCTTCAGAAGCTTTATCTCCTGATACATCAGTTTCGTAGGGTTCAAGGATGGGTGTGGGACCATTCTCGATGACATCCCACATTAGCACATGATGAGCTTGGAGGCACATCTTTATTCGAAAACTCCAGTCTTCATAACCCTGTATAGAAAAGTCTTCACAGACGCGGAGTAGTGAAGCTTCCATATTGACAGTTTATATATATGTGCAGTTTGCAGACACAGAGATCTAGTTCAATTTGACACTAATGCACAAAAAGCTTCTAGTATACAGAAGCAGTGGTCAAAAGAACCACCGCTCTGATACCACTTGTAGGTCCCGATAAATAGATATTGGTGTATGGGGGGGAATACACCAATTAACCAACAGTTTTGACTTTTCAAAACAATTTGATCTTACTGAGTCGTCACTTCAGTTTATCAGAGCAGTTTAGTTTTTCCAGCTCAAACAGTGAACTGCTGAGCTTGCAAAACTAACCTGCGTGCGGAAGTTTGGTGGAAAGGTTGGTTAGCAGTTTTCAAAGCAGTTTTCAGAGAAACCTTTAGTTCAAGTAAGTGTTCATGCAAACTGTGAAATTGAATGACAGTTTTCAAAAACAGTTTTCAAAGACAGTGCACATGCAAGACAGGTTACAATCGTGCAGGTTGTGAGCATGCAAACTGTGTGAAAACAGATAAGATAGAGAAACACGATGAGTTTTTATCGTGGTTCGGAGTAAACAGCTCCTACGTCCACGTCAGATCCCGTCGAATCTGTAATCCCTTAACTTGAGATTTTTCGCTCCTTTTAACACTAGTGGAGGTTCCAATCCAAATTCAAGTCTCTCTTTAGACTGAATCTAGCACGAATCTTGAGTCGTGTCCCTCCTAACTTTACATACAAGCTTACATACAATCTTACTAATGCTAAACAACTAGCACTAATAATCAAACTGGAAAGCTGTGAAAAGCTATCACCGTTTGAAATACAACTCTATCAACTACACTGAATATCAATGGTAATGGTAGTGAGAGTGTGGATTGTGTTCTAGTAAGACAGATTCTAGAAAGAATAGAAATCTACAAGGATCAACACTTGGGAAAGCTCTAGTGATTTCGAGTGTTGATTGTGTGAATATTTAGCTTGAGATTTCTACAGCGTTTCAGCTTGTAATTTGAGTTTCCCGTACTTTCTTTCTTGAATGTCTTGAGGTATTTATAGAGAAGCATTTGTAATAGAGCCGTTGTGCGTGTCAGGATATGCAGAACCGTACACTGACACAAATATGGTCGTTGAGTTGAGGACAGGTTCCTCAGTTACAGCTCAGGTTGGACTTTGCAGGTTGAGCTTCCTATACCTCTAACTGTCTTCAGTCTCTGTAACCTTCGAATGAGATCTTCAAGTATTGGTTGGAGCAGGTTACATAGACAAATTACATAGGAACGTTATGACAGGTTTGAGTAGAATAGGTACAAGGCTGCACTACCAACCTTGACCTTTACATGGCAACCTGTTCGAGTTGAACTTTGACTGATCCAAACACGGAGACCAGTCTGTTCCAATTAAAGTCTATTGTCTAAGTGTGGTTTCTAATAGCATTATCAAAACTTACTTTAAAGAGAGAAAAGGTTCCCAACACTTCTCAACAATCTTGTCTTCTATACCACAAATAACACCAACAAATAACTCCATTGGAATAGATGAATCACCAACAATATATGCATCTATAGGTACTAATACCTCAACAACATCAAGTTGCAACTTAGAATCATCAACAATGTGCATCTCCAACTTATTACAATCGCCAACCTCCTTAAATTGTTCTCGTGGTTCAAAACTTGTCTCCTCATTATCAACTTTATTCACCATAAGCTTCAAACCTTCTAATCTAGATTCATGATATCGAGCAGAGATAAAAGTGTCTTTCAACGTAGACGGACGATTGAGTTGCGATTCCCAACGGATCTCAGGTTTCAAACCAAAAATAAATTAAGAGACTAACTAATATCAATTCATGCGTCTCTGTGGCTTTGCTACTCAATTTCTCAAACTCGATTTGATATTCCAAAACAGATGTTACTTGAGATAACTTAGATAATTCAAGTTGAGCATCGAGAGAAGAATTGATAAATAATTTTTGTTGATTTGCATGAATCTCTCCAACTTATCAATCGCAGTTTCAAATCGTTGTTGCCAATTAACTGCATAACAATCATCCATGCTATCGATTTCAAGGAAGGAAAGACTTACGATTAGTGGACACAAATCAATTCCCTTCAAGTATACGACTGTGATACCCTAGCCGCACAATATTGAATTCCCCTTTCCCTCTTCTTCTTCTTGTTTTTTTTTTTTTTTTTTTTTTTTTTTTTCAAAATAAACAAAAAATAGATTTGATACCTCTAAAAAAGATCTCGCTCCGAAATCTCTCAATAAAAGCACCAATTGATATGACCCTGCTCCAGGATAGTATTTGTCGCACAACTTCGAGCATGTGCCTGTTCCTATTTCCCTCGACTTTCAAGAAGAATCTAATTCATACTTTCATTGATTGAATAATAACCCTAACTTACAACTCTTTAAATAGTAAACTAGACGCACCCTGATGGGCTCGACTCAATAACGGGCCGATAAACATCGCAATACCCGTTTAGACAATTATTTATTAACTAAACTACTAAATAGAAATAATAGAAATAACTATAATTAATATGCGTATCAAATACTTAATTTTAATTTGTAAATATTGTAACGCTTTCGGTTTTCTTTTTGTATTATCAATCAGCCAAAAAATACAATAAATGTAATTAGCTAGTTCTCTAACTAAATTTATATTTTAATTCAATATTTGTCTGTCATCATAAGAACATTATTATATAAATATTGACAAAATGAAATTTTCAATAACTATAAGTTAAAGTATACAAAATTCCTAATTCCAAATTATATAATATATTAATGGAGAACTAAACTTATCTAATTTGCATAATGTAAGCATATTCTACGAGACACCTCTAAATAATTTTGTTTCAAAATACCGAGTGCTGTTGTAATAGCAAAAACAAAAGGTAATGTTACAATTGCAACATTTTAAAAGCCATGTGAAAACAAAAAATATGAGTAAATATTAGTACGTCATTTCTAACAAAATAACAATAAACCATATAGTATATCATGCATACTTGACCACATATTGTACCATATAGATAAATAGGTTTTTATTTTTTAATATTTTTTAAATAATAATTAAGTTTACTAGTAGTAAAATATTAAAATTAAATGTATTGCTTATTTAATAGTAGGGGTGGGCATAGACAATTGAAAAACTGAACAACTTCCCAAATTAAACCGAAAACATGGTTAACTGTTAACCAAACTGGATAAAGATTAGACTTGAATACAAATCAAAAAAAATAGAACAAATCAGACCAAGTTAAATAATATTTGGGCTACTATGTACATCAAAATAGCATAGTTTTCTTTATTTTATTCAGCCGTTAATAATAAATCTAGTTATCACTAATCTTTTATATTTAGATTATTGCAATAATATCCACAATAATTACATCTATGTGTTTGTATAAAGGTTTATATACTTGATTTGATATACTACTTTTTTTTATTTTAAGAAATAGGAGAAGATTTATGTATTTTTCCCATTTTTCTAGTGCATGCAATAGAAGGGGGTAGATAATAGATAACGAATAAGGCAACTAATTTGACCACCTTCGTCATCTCAGAATGAAAATAAGACAAAAACTTAGGTGAGGTCGGCCACATAGTGTAGTCGGGTCAAAGTGTCAATCTTTATACAGAAAAGTGCTAATATGAATAAAAGTGTCAATCTTTAACATAATTATTTTACGAATAAAATGCCAATTTTTAAAAGTACAAATCTTTATACAGAAAAGTGTTAATCTACACGAATAAAAGTGCTAGTGTTTTAGCCGTCCGCACAGTGCCTCTGGCTGACCCAAGTGTGTCCCAATGAATAAACAACCAGAAGCGTCCATCTCATCAATAGCTATCAACGGTGTAGATCTAAAGTTCTAATACAAGCGCTGTTGTGTCTTTAAGTTTCTTTGGCTATCTAAGGAAGAAAAACAAAAAAAAAACTTTCCTCTTTTTTCTATCTTTGGAGGAGAAAAACTTTCGTTTGCCTCCATTTTAAGCTTTAAGCTTCCTTCAACCCAATTATCTCAATTTGATTCCCCAACCTCTGCCACCTTCTCTCTCTCTCTCTCTCTCACACACACACACACACACACTCTCTTAGGAATTAATAATGTACGTAGCAGAGTCGACTCCACACCCGAAATACATTTCATCACCTTCTTCTCTCTCACCAAACACAATAAGTCAATAACCCACTGTTTCATTGTTCTACGCTTGCTTTTCTCCTCATATGATCCGGCTTCTTCTCTGCAATTAAATATTTATCTATCCGACGCCACCTCGAACTACAAAGAAACCAGAGTATTGTTTTGATTTCTTGAGAAAGAAAAAAAAAAAACTGGGTTCCCATCATCAGGAAGGATGGCAAAGACTAATCCAACTTTAGCGACTCCGGAAGTGATCAAAATTGAGGCTGATCAGTTCCACCGTGCATCTACGGAGCGAAACAAGGATCTGAAGTTGGAGATGGGAATCCTTGTGCGAGAACGTGATTTATTGAAGAAAGAGGTGAATTTGCTTGAGAGAACTCAGAAGCACATGGAATTAGAGAAATGTAGTGTGGATGAGAAGCTGGGAAGGAGTGAGAGGAGGTGTGAGGAGTTGGAAGAGAATTTGGGAAGGAGTGAGAGGAGGTGCGAGAAGTTGGAGGTGAAGATTGAGAAATTGAGGCAGAAGTTGAGTAGGAGTCGTAAAAAATGTGAGGAACTGAGACGGAAAGAGAGTGATATAGGCATCGGATTGTCGGCGGAAGGTACTTTAGTAGTTCGTTTTCAGCCATTCTTCTTACCTTGATTTTTTTTAGTTGTTAGCTTCTTTTGAGAAATGGAGGCATTGCATCGCCTTTATTAATTATCTATTTCTTCGGAAGTAGTTGGCTTTCCAGTGCAAAATTAGGACTCATGAATGTGAAATTATTTTTTGCTTGGTTCTGATCAAAACTCTTTACTATTCTGATCAAAACTCTTTATTCTTTTATTGTTTTGTTCTTTATTTACTACTTGACTGCAGCATTTGTTCTCTGAAGGATCTTCTTGGCTAGCTTTTCCCTTATAGAATAGCTTAAATGCAAGGATCCTTTTTGCTTGCCAGAAGAAGCGTTTAAGCTCGACGATCTTCTTGGCTTTCATTTCTCTTATTTAGTTAGTTTTGCAGCACCATGTAATCATCTTAAATTCAATTAGCATATCTAACTGAGTGATTGTTATCTTTAGTTAATATTGGATGATCAATCTCAACTTCTAAAATCAACTTATCTTTGATGGGTGGACATGATAATTTCTGGCACATGTAACATGAAAACTGAGAAGAGACAATAGGAATGTGTTTAAGTTTCTTCTGCATATGAGCTACATTTCAGATATATATGGCCACAGGTGGCAGAAACAAGGCTTATTCTGGCATAGAAGATGAGGGGGCCAATGCGGTCACTTATCCTGATTCAAAACGTGCTTGTGTTTCGAATGAAGCTGAAAATAATGGTTATGTCCATGATAATGAAGTCGATTGGCCAGAGCATAGAGGTAAGTAACTAAAATATGCATGATCATATTTTCTAATTACAATATTATCTACTGTAGTTAGCTTGCAGATTTTATTCAGGAGTCATTTTTGGTCTGATATGCATGGGATATGCACTTGAACTAATAAGAAGGGCTGTCTATTATTGTGCTATTTCTCTGTTTTGTTCTATGTTGGGACACACTAGGGTATGGTTGATCACAAGATTACATGAGTTATGTATTATTTCAATTCTATAAGGATAAAGAGCAATGAATTATGGACCTCAGATCATAGAAACTGAACTTGTAAAGTGTGGTCTTTCAGTCCTACGTTATTTCATTCATTGCCGTGAAATGTGGTTTGAATATATTGTCAAATTTGGTAAGAAACTGAAACATTATTAAGATGACATTTCTCTTAAAGCAATATATCACCACGAGCCAAAATATGCATGAGCATCAATTATATCTTGTTATGGCATTGGATCGCCTTTATTAAATATCTGCTTCTGTGGAAGTAACTGGCTTTCCAGTGCAAAATTAGGAATCATGAATGTGAATTATTTTGTGCTTGGTTCTGATCAAAATTACTCTTTGTTGGTTTTGTTCTTTATTTCCCTTGTTCTTTTTTCGTTTCCCTTTCTGTTTTGATTTCTGCGTACTCCTACTTGACTGCCATGATCCCCATGAAGCAACATTTGTGCTCTGAAGGATCTTCTTGGCTAGCTTTTCCCTTATTAGTTAGTTTTGCAGCATCATGTAACATGGATATTATTTGTAAAATCTAACTGAATGTATTTATTTTGGATAATGCTGTTCATAAAGAATCAATTCCTATCCGTTAGAATCATTTGAGCTCTAAAGCAGCTTTTAATTGATGTCCCTTATTTGTTAGTTTTGCATCACCACGGTAGTTGAATATTATGTAACTTAATATTCTGATAATTCTCAACTTCAAAATGAACTTATCTTTAGAACTTGATATTCCAAATGTTGAATGTGAATCGCGGTCATCAACAAATCTGTTGCAGGTGCTGCGGAGGAAGAGGAAACTCCGAATATTCCAGAATTTGATGAAAATGGGAAACAAAAGGATAATGTAGGGGATGGGGATGCCTTGTCACCTGAAGGTTGTGGGAATTCTGATAAATCTTGTGGAAATATAGGCATCGGATTTTCAGCGGAAGGTAGTTTACTAGTTGTTTTTAGCCATTCTTGTTACCTTGATTTTTTTGGTTGTCTAGCTTCTTTGAGGAATGGAGGCATTGGGTCGCCTTTATTAATTATATGCTTCTTTGGAAGTAGTTGGCTTTTCAGCGCAAAATTAGGACTCATGAATGTGAAATTATTTTGTGCTTGGTTCTGATCAAAATTACTCTTTGTTGGTTTTGTTCTTTATTTCCCTTGATTTTTTTTAATTTTTTTTTTCCATTTCCATTTTTATTTCTGCATACTCCTACTTGACAGCCATGATCCCCATCAAGCAGCATTTGTGCTATGAAGGATCTTCTTGGCTAGATTTTCCCTTTTTAGTTAGTTTTGCAGCATCACATAACATGGATATTATTTACAAATCTAACTGAATGTATATTCTGTTACTTATTTCCATGATCAATTTCTATAATGACTTGTCTAGGAGAGATTTACATGATAACCATCTAACTTGTGTAACGTGTATAAGTTCTTCCACAAATGAGCTAAATCTTGGGTGGCTACAGGTGGCCGTGAATTCGTTTATTGCACGTCACAAGGGAATGGGGCAAATGTAGATTTCACTCATCCTGGTTCAAAACCTTCTTATATTTCTCATGTAGCTGAAACTGAAAGTCAAGGTTCTATCCAAGAGAATGAAGGCAAAAGGCCTGAGGTTAGAGGTGAGTAACCAAACTATCACTTCTACTTGATTATTTTGTTGTCTTTGCTCTTTACTTGTTTTTTCTCCATTTCTATTTTCATGTCTACATTTTAGTGCTCTCTATAGAATAGCCTAAATATAAGGATCCTATCCTGATTGCCACGAGAAGCATTTAAGCTCTACGGATCTTCTTGGCTTTCATTTCACTTATTTAATTAGTTTTGCAGCACCACGTTATCATCTTAAATTCAATAAGCAAATGTAATAACTGAGTGATTGTTATCTTTAGTTAATATGGATATGGATGATTAATCTCAACTTCTAAAATGAATTTATCTTTAATGGGTGGACATGATAATTTCTGGCACATGTAACATGAAAACTGAGAAGAGACAATAGGAGTATGTATAAGTTTCTTCTGCAAATGAGCTACATTTCGAATATATATGGCTACAGGTGGCAGAAACTTGGCTTATTCTGGCATAGAAGATGAGGGGGTCAATGCGGTCACTTATCCTGATTCAAAACGCCCTTGTGTTTCTGATGAAGTTGAAAATAATGGTTCTGTCCAAGATAATGAAGTCGATTGGCCAGAGAATAGAGGTAAGTAACTAAAATATGCATGATCATATTTTCTAATTACAATATTATCTACTGTAATTAGCTTGCAGAATTTATTCAGCTGTCATTTCTTGTCCGATATGTATGGGATATGCATGAAACTGCATGAAACGTGGTACTTCACTTGAACGAATAAGAAGGGCTGTCTATCATTGTGCTATTTTTCTGTTCTGTTGTATTTGGGATACACTAGGGTATGCATGATCACAAGATTACTGGGAGTTTGATAGCAGGCAGCGTCCATGGAAAGTTTATACACGAGGACAACGTGCAGTGGTTGATTATTAAATTTTTAGTGGGTTTATATCTATTTATCTTTATTTATTTTGTTGGGTTTATTATGTCCAGCACTCTATCAGAGTTATGCATTATTTCAATTCTTGAAGGATAAAGAGCAATGAATTATGGACCTCAGATCATAGAAACTGAACTTGTAATGTGTGTGGTCTGTCAGTCCTACGTTCTTTCATTCGTTGCCCTGAAATGTGGCTTGAAAATATTGCAGAATTTGTTAAGAAACTGAAACATTATTAAGATAACATTTTTCTTAAAGTAATATATCACCACCAGCCAAAATATGCATGAGCATCAAGTATATCTTCTATGGTTCATACCACCCTAATGATATCAGGATGCATAAGTTGATGGGTTTGAACTTCTTACATTTGCCTACATCTAGTTTACACATCTATCTATAAATTTTGTTCCTTGTTTCAGGAGCTACCTTTCGGGTATTTCTACAACGTCGTTGTCATCTGATTAAGATAATAAATGATATTAACAAGAATCTAGACAAAGAAAATCTGAAAAAGTTTGAAGAGTCGTGCTTCGGTCATCTGCTGAAGACTAACAAGCTCACATTTCAAGGACAACTGATAGTGCAGTTGCTGCTGCACATGGACATGAATGCCTCCAACGAGAAGAGGCTTGTTTTCAAAATTAACAACTCTACTATGGAGTTCGGACCTAGAGATTTTTTTCACATTACAGGCCTCCGGTTGGGCGAATTGGAAACAACATTAACACCACCATATTTTTCGACTATTCATCATTCTATTTTTTGGGGTAGGCGAAGTATCACTTTGAAGGATATTGAAGAAGCCTTTCTTAATATCAGTACTGATTATGAGGGGAAAGGTGAATTGACGTTGAAGTTGGCCTTGCTCAATTTCCTTTATGGGACTTTGTTAGCTAAGGGTAACAATGTAAAAATAGAAGTTCGGTATCTTCATTTGATTGAGGATCTGCAAAAGTTTGATTCATTTCCTTGGGGTCAGCTGGCATATGAGTACCTTGTTTCTTCTTTGTTTGAAGCTCGAATCCGCATGGATACACATAATAAGGTAGGGCCATTATGTATGGATATTAACGGCTTCACTGATGCTCTTCAGGCATGGGCTTATGAAATGATGCCTACTGTGGCTGCACATTGTGCCTCTTGTTTGAATAATTTTGAAAAATTAACCCCACGGATCCTGCGTTGGTCTGCAACAAAATTCTTTAGATCCAAAAATCTCAAGAAACTTTTTGCACCGGCTGATTTGGTGAGTATTACTTTCGCTTTTGAACACATGTGTTTGTTATGAGATGAATGTGAGTATTATATCTATTTGAAATTTCTCTGGAGAAGAAAAATACTAAGGGGAAGAAGAAGGGAAAGACTATTCCTGAGGAGGCTAAACAAAAGAAAAGGAAAATTCTTTGTGAAGGCAGTAATCCAGTGCTTCATGCCCAGCCATCATCTGCAGCCACTCCACCACCTCCCTCCATGAACGCCTCAACGTACCCATTGCATCATTGTACCCATGTAAGTCAAGTAACACCATTTCGCATAGAATGCCTACAATTTAAATATCTATATGAAAGTTTTATGGCCTACATTGTGCCTACAAATATGAAAACTGTGCTTTCGGTAATGATTTTTGTCGATCAACGCAGAACCCAAAAGAAATATAACTATTAACTTATAGAATGAAGCAAAGCTAAGAAAATCATATATCTTTTATTCTGTTTCTCTTCTTAATTATTCTTGTAATGATTTTAGTTAAATTACTATATGTGTGATATATTCCAATTTAATAATGAATTTTTTAGTGTTAGTTTTATTGTTTTCAAGTCTATCTTTCGGGCTTTAGATCAATAAAACTCATGTTTAAATGTTTGTAGGCAAAAATGGTTCTACCTATACTATGCTGCGATTCATATTGTTTAGATGCTTATCCATTCATGCTTAGAGAAAATATGTGATGATATTGGTATTATTATGCAGAGACTATCATTGCATAAAGAAGTTGATGATCCTCTTCTGGATGATAACCTTCCTAGAAACGAAACTACATGGGTAGAAGATGAAGAGGCCATGAAGGAGGCCGAACTGCCAACCACTCCCACTAGGCATAGCACATATGATCCAAATCCAATCTCCATTAATAAAGCTACAGACAATGTGGAGAGATCATTGCTGTTAACTGAACAAGACGAAGCTTTTTCAGAGCTTGCCAATGACAATCCTGTTCTAGATGTACCACTGCTACCATGGAAGGTACTCAAGTTTCTATTTCTTGCAAACTTTAGATAATAACATTATAATTGGCCGAATAAATGTGTAATGATCTTATACCTATTTGATAACAGGAGGATAGTCAGTTTTTCGAAATATCTGAAACAGAATATGAAAGAAATAAAGCCCTTCATGAGAGGCTCTTGAACAAAACAAAACGCTTGAAGTTGTGGATCAGTTATGCCAAGTTTGAGGCATTTGGTATGCAAGAGAAATCAGACTTTTCCAAAAAGAGAAAATGCCTTGAGCGTGCCAGAGGTTAGAGATCGATTTCTTAGTTCTTACTATTTCAGTAGTATTGTTGATGTCATGTTAAGTTTTTGATGGCGATGAGTTTGATTTCAAGATTTCCCCTGCTTTTTTCAGCTGTGTTTGAAAGGGGCCTTAGCTATTTCATAACTTGTGCCCCGGAACTGAAAGAGGAGAGGGCATCGCTTTTGGAAGAGTGGTACAAAATAGAAAAATACTTTGGCACGCTTGGGGATGCTGATCTAGTTCGTGCTAAGCTGCCACGAAAGCTCAAAAAGGGTGCACATGTACAAAATGAGGATGGTACAACTAGGTATGCACTTTATTTATTGTGATTTCTTTCTGTTGAATTGAATGTTTGCCATTCCATCTTCTCAGAACTTGAATGCATTCATCTCTGATACATTGAAGTATATATGCTATAACATGGGATCGCGATGAAATGAGTCTGAGATCTGCTGGAAGCAACAGAATTCTAATATTTCAATCAGCTGCAGGTATGTAGAGCATATTGAGTACCGTTTCCCAGAAGAAAAAGTGGACGACACATTTTGAATCGACATGCAAGAGGAAGAGCGTGCTTGCTTTAGCTGTCCAATTTTGTGAATTTATTGGCTGCTGTATCATACTACTTCACATATGCTGCTTATTTTGAGCTTTTTGAATGTATTTATGTATGTAAATATGGTTTCTGATACACTTATCTCATAATTATGATATATGTAAGTTTGAACAACAAGTAGTTATGGTTAAAATTAGTCAGTTGATGTTACTATTTTCTATATCTGTTTGTTGTAATACAAAACTATGGTGTGTGATGAGTTGAAGAATATTATTGCAGAGTTGGAGAAGAATATGAAGGTATGGTGAGAGATCATGATTCATTTAAAAAATATGAGTAGAGTGGAATAGGGCTGCTGAATTTTACATTAGTAAGTACTTGGGTTGATGATTCACAAGGTTAAAGGCAAAAAAAAGGCTAAAAGGTATATATATAATTTCTATTAGGATACATCCAAAGGCAACTTTTTTATATTTTGAGCATGGGATATGAGCAATTCATCATGGCTGAAAAAATGACAAATCTTGTATTTTTGTTTTAGTTTATCGCTTTCAGGTTTTGAATAAATTTGATGGTAGATAATACGATTTGAAAAGAAACTCAAAAAATATATGAAAAACCATATGCAAATGGCGCATGAAAGTGATGGGAAAACCATGCAAATGGCGCTTCTCTCCCCATTCGGTCTCAAGGGAATATTGTGACTCGTGAATTTCGTCTCCCTTCACCCAATTCTCAACCAACAAAAAAACATACACATCAATAATCAAGCATTACATATATATATATGCCTATATAAGGATGCATTATGATGAAAACTTATTTTTCGTGAAAACTGCAAACCATGCATAAAATGTTGCATTTTATGCACGAAATGTTGCATTTTTATGCGTAAAATGTTACATTCTCATAATGATGCATTATATGCATAAAAATAATATAAAATAATATATTTTATTATGCAATATTTTATGTACAAAAATGCATCATTTTATGCATAAAAATGCATGGTTTGCAGTTTTCACGTAATAATTAGTTTTCATATGATATGTTTCCTATATATATATATATATATATGAAAAGGTTCAAGAACACTGCTACTTTCCATCTCACGAAATATAATTATAATGAAATATTGTTGTTACGCTTTCCCTCCAACCAAGAAGTCGGGGGTTCGAATCACCTCGGGTGCGTGTGTGGGTGTGTGAGTATTGTGTTTGCCTGATAAAAAAAAAAGAAAAAAAAAACAAACAAACAAACTCACGAATACTAAATTCTATATTTGTTTTTGAAAATATTCGCCAATATGCTCGTAAATGTGTCAATATTTTAAAGTATTATAATAATTCTAAAATAAAAATATGAAGTACACATAATTATCTTTTTCTTATTGAACGACAAATTTTTAGAACGCATTAGGTCTAAAGTGTCCAAAATAGGCAAAAATGAGTCGTATAAAAGCAAATTACATTGGATAACTATAAAGAATAATGTAAAACTAGTGTACTGCCCATAGAAATTCGACCGGATCATTTTATATTGTAATTTTAAAGTAAAATTTAAAAGCTAATCCAATTATTTATTTTAAATTGATAAAAAAGCAAACTTCATTTTAAAATATTAATATGAAATTATATCAAAAGAAAAAAAAATTAAATGAGAGATAATATTTCACATTTAGTATTACATATTTGCAATATCAAGCCGTCCACTTCACGGTAATATAAAATTAGATTAATAAAAGTTTTCGAGTAGTCCTATTTATTCAAATTTTATGTTTTCAAAATATTCGTCATACATGTAATAGAAAAATAGATTTAATAGTGATATTATTTTTCAGGCATTTTCGTTTGATGCCTAGCCGCCCGTTGTTTGGTTCAACCATTTGAAGTTAACATTTGTCGAAAGTTGTATGAATTTTTAAGTAATATTTTTTTAGTTGTTATATTTATTTTAAAAGTCTCCCGTTGTTTGGACCAACTGTTTTGATGGATAACATTTGTTCTTGTTGTTTGGATTATCCGTCGAAGATATCATATTTATTGGGTAATTGTATTCATATTGAATATCAAGCCTCCCGTTGTTTGGATTATATTGAAGTCGCCCGTTGTTTGGATTATCCGTCGAAGATATAATATTTATCGGGTAATTGTATTCATATTGAATATTAAGCCCCCGGTTGTTTGGTTGAACAATTTGAGGGTAACATTTGTTCGGGTAATTATATTCATTTTGAATATGAAGTCGTCCTTGTTTAGATTATCCATTGGAGATATAATATTTATTGGGTATTATAACACCCTAATCTAAATAAAAGAACTAAACTTAAATTTGGTAACATTTGCAGCTGAAAACTGAAGTAATTTTCTTTAACTAACTTGAAAACTAAAAAGATTCATGAAAATAACACCTTTAATAGAAATTACTTGAAAACATAATACTTAGGAATTTATAAAATACCAAAATCATTCCCTAAAATAAAGTATAAATCAACTTGATGCATATATAAAATATCCAAATCATTTTTCAAGAAAGAATCCATAACAGAAACTTTTGACAAACTAAGTTCAACAGAAATAGAACCAAATCGTTTCACAAACTAGAGGAATTACGAAACAACTTGAAAATCTTTCACAAACTAAGTTTAACATAAACCAACATAAACTAGAAATCGGAGTCTCAAAGTCATAAAGTACTTTCGAAATCAAAATACAGAAATGAGAAATCCTAAGATTGACTTGACACGCCATTCGACCTTCCACGCGTCTCCAAAATCAATCACCTGATACTGTAAAATAGTGGGATGAGCATATTTGAATATACTCAGTGTGGGCAATATGCGAGCTTGTCCAGTTTAATAAAATAGAGTGCACACGTATGAATATTAAAGTGAACATAATATGCGCCAATGAGTGTGAACAAAGTCCATGGACAACTTGAATAATAACGGTCCTGGTCCTGCTCAACACGAATGTCAAATAAACATATGGTAGTCACATGATATTAAAATGGACAAACTCAAATCAACACATAAAGTTAAGTAAGAATCCCACACCTGAAACTTGAACTTCAACTTGAACTTGAAAGTGACTCAAGCAACTTAAAACAAACTCAACGTCTTAATCTTAGTCTTAGTCGCGCCCCGCCTAGAAATTTATAAATAATATCTATAAATATAAATACGATCACTATATGCATATCAACTATTCTGACATCAAAATATACTACAAACTCTTGGAAATTTTTCAAAAGTAGATATTATGAAATAAATAAATCGAAATGCTCACCAAGGGAAACACAAATTTAGACCTTTAAAATAAATCAAACTCTTTCTTTGAACAAAACCTTTTTGCCTACAGAAGCATAATCAGTGAATTAGAATTCCTTTCAATGAACTCACGGCTAACACCCAAATCCCAACTTAATTCCAAACCAAAATATTTCTGGTGGCAAATTTAAGAGAATAAACAAAACATTGAAAATCAATTTTCACTTCTCCAAAATCATTTTTCTTTCGGCCAAACATTTAGATGAAGTATACATAAACAAATTGAAAAAAATAGAAATTAAACCCTCTTATTAAAGCTCAAATCACAGCCAACATCCCAACCCTTTCTCTAATTTTGCACATAAAATATAAAATAATTATTGCAGATTAACGTGTGGATGAACAAATAAAGTGAACTATCAAAATGATTGAAAAATTACCTTCGAAATTGAATATGCTTCGGGTATTATGTTGATAAAGTATTCCTAATGAAATAATTTTTTTTAGAAAACAAATTAGAATTTGCAAAACTTTGAGAAAAATCAAAAGTTAAAGAAGATGACAGAGAAAGAACCTGAAGCAGTTTGTGTTGGAACCGTAAGAAAATCTTTATTTGAAAACTCCTTATAAACTTTCAAATCTAACTTCTAGTTTATTCCCAAACGTGGGACTCTTTAATATAAATCATTTTTTTTTTTCTTTTAAAACTAAACATTTTTCTTTTTACTAGTAAGAGAAATTAAAATAATAGACGCAAAGTGCAAAATTATAAAATACAAAATAGAAATCATTTATTTAACTTTTATACAGAACTTATGCTTTATGCATGAATGGATATGAATGTTATGTTTATATATATATATATATATATGATAGGATACGGCCTAGCTCCTAGGCCCAAGCATCAGGCCCAATATAATTGGGCCCCGACAGTTAAGCTCGGCCCAAGCAGCTCGGCCCAACTAAAGAAACTTCTTCACCAAGGCAACTCCTACATCGACTACAATTCAAGCTCCAAGAGAGATATAGAAGCTCGGTGTGTATCCACAAAGGAGAAGATCAAGCCAAAGGAGTCCTAATAGGAGAAGACTTTGTATCATAGTCAAACTCCATGTAATTACCTATAAATAGGAGTTTAGAATAGATTGAGAGGGGGGGAACAATCTTGTAATCACTACTCATACAAGCAATAAAGATCTATACTCTTTTCGCCCGTGGACGTAGATCTATTCCAATAGATCGAACCACGTAAATCCCTTTGTGTTCCGTTTACTTTCGTGTTCGTTAATTCCTTGTCTACATGCATTAATTACCTTACGAAAATAAGTTCGATCAATATATATATATATATAAATAATATATGCATAGAAATATTTCCTAAATAATCAACATACAAAATAAAATTAGGGAAAATAATAAATTATGTATCTAGGGGCGCGACTTTGACTATACAAAATAAAAGTAGTTTAAATCTCCACACACTTTTAAGTTAAGAAACACATTTTAAAATAACTTTGCAAGTAAGTTTAAAATCGGGTTGTTACAGGTATTTATATACATTTTGAATGTCAAGCCGCCCGTTATTTGGTCCAACCATTTGAGAGTAACATTTGTTGGAAGTTGTATTCATTTTTAATGTAATATTTTTGAAAACTACGTTCCCCATTGTTTGGGTCAACGGTTTGAGCGATAACATTTGTTGGGTTGCATTTCTCAAGTCGAGTAGTTATGTTCATTTTGAATATGAAGACGCCCGTTGTTTGGATTATCCATTGGAAATATGGGTCAACTATTTTGAGGGATAACATTTATTGGGTTGCAAATAGTTATATTCATTTCGAATATGAAACTGCCCGTTGTTTGGATTACCGATCAGAGATATAATATTTTTCGGGTATAAACCTGCCCGTTGCTTGATATAAATATCGAATGATAAAATGTCTAGCCCCCCATTAAATTTTGAATATTGACTCACTCGTTATTCACAATAATAAAAAAAACATAGATTAATGAGGGTAGCATTTCTTGACTAATCGAACATGTTCAATTTTTTGTTATGTCAATGCACCCGTTATATGTGTAATAAATTAATGATGAACATTTTTCGACAATAATCACTATATGGAGATATATTATTATATAGTATTTATATTGATTAAATTATTGCCTAATATAGCCAAAGCCACAGAATTTAGGAAAATAATCACGAAAATTCTACATAATTCCACATAAGATGGAGATCCGTTTTCATATTATATATATATATATAATATTGATAACTCGTAGTATGTATAATACTTATTTAGTTAAAAAATATATATCTTTATTAATGATGCATATCTTGTATGGATATCATTTTTTTTATATTAATTGATTGATGATGAAAATTTAGGAAAATATTATATAATATGCATATATATGGAGATATATTATTATATAATATTTATATTGATTAAATTATTGCCTAATATAGCCAAAGCCACGAGAATTTAGGAAAATAATCACAAAAATTCTACATAATTCCACGTAAGATGGAGATCCGTTTTTGTAACCTTTATTGTGTAATAGATTAATGATGAACATTTTTCGACACTAATCACTTTATGTCAAATAAAAAAATATTGATTTATATATGGAAATATATTATTATATAGTATTTATATTGATTAAATTACTGCCTAATATAGCCAAAGCAACAGAATTTAGGAAAATAATCACGAAAATTCTACATAATTCCACGTAAGATGGAGATCGTTTTCGTAATATATATATATAATATTGATAACTCGTGGTATGTATAATACTTATTTAGTTAAAATATATATATCTTTATTAATGATGCATATCTTGTATGAATATCATATTTTTTTTTTATATTAATCGATTGATGATGAAAATTTATGAAAATTTAGGAAAATATTATATACTATGCATATATATGGAGATACATTATTCTATAGTATTTATATTGATTAAATTATTGCCTAATATAGCCAAAGCCACGAGAATTTAGAAAAATAATCATAAAAATTCTACATAATTTCACGTAGGATGAAGATCCGTTTTCGTATTATATATATATTGATTGATCATAGTGTCACAAGATAATTATATATAGTAACACGTACAATTTTATTTTAGATGATAAGTATATTAGAAGTATATATTATTTAAGATACATGTCTTGAGTATCATAAAGATATATAAACAAATATGCATGTGTACGTTCATAGTTAAATAGGAAAAAGTTAATATAATAAACATACAATTATAATGTTTTAAATAAGTGTTTAAGTTAATATTAGTTCATTTCTTTAAGATGATAGACTTATCTAGCATTATTCTAATAATTGGAGGTACTCTATTCGGACTGCATATAAACTTGCTTGTTCACTCACTATTGATGAAATGTATGAGATCGGGAGGTCATGGAAATTGATTTGGAAGTTGCAGGTGCCACCAAAGGTAAAGTTGTTCATTTGGAGGGCTGCACATAATTGTCTTCCAAATAAAGCCGCATTGCTTAGTCGATCTATTGATGTAAATGGAGAATGTGGAATCTGTAAAAGAGGCCATGAAAATCAGTGGCATACTTTTGTGGCGTGCCCGTATGCAGAAGTGTGTTGGAATTTAATGAGTTGGAGAAGAATTTTTCAGCAAGCTGTAAGTAATACGGAATCTTTTGTGGATTTGCTATTTTTCTTACTTGAAAAATTGCAGGAAGAGGAAAGAAATAAAATGGCTACGGTATTATGGCAGATATGGAGAGAAAGAAATTTAGCCATTTGGGAACAAAGATTTCGACCACCAAGTCAAGTGTTGATACATGCAAATCTCAGTCATTTGGTATTATGGCACATAGATCATAAGCAAGTCTGGAGCAAGTCATCAACGATCGAGCTAGATGTACAGGTTGTCACGATCTCTCTATGGGATGGTTTAATTGTAGGGTTGATACAGCTTTCAAACAACCAATGACGACAGTTATTGGGATCATTCTTAGAGATGCAACTGGGCAGTTTATTGCAGCTCGTGTTTGCCAATTTCCGGGCAATGTTCGTGTGGAAGAAGGGGAAGCAATGGGGCTACTTGAGGCTCTATCTTGGATCAAAAACAGGGGGCTCTATCAAGTGGTTTTTGAAACTGATTGTAAGTTGGTTTTTTATGTAATTTCGAATCCAACGGAAAATTATTCTGAGTTTGGAGCGATAGTAGATAGTTGTGCTACTATTTTGAAAGACAATATCCATTATCGTGTAAATTATATTCTTCGTGAAGCCAGTATTGTGGCACATCGTCTTACTAGAATTGCTAGGAATTATTCGAACCCTTATGAGTGAGATGATCAACCAGATTTTGTGGATGAACTTCTTACTTTATAATGTTGATGTTCTTCGTAACAAAAATTTTCCCGTTTAAAAATAAAATAAAATAAATAAGTGTTTAAATGGACCATTAGAAAACTTCATCAAGAATCTTTTCAAATCAAAATTATTTTTGTACTTCCCCAACCATACTTGTCATGATATTTATATACACAATAATCTATAGCGAACTTCAACTACTGATATTTTTGTTCTTACTTTATCTATGAAGGAAATATATATACTTAAAAAAATTACATTAATTTATTTTATTTATGACAATACAATAATATCTTTATTATGAAACAAAAATAAATTGTTAAAATATAATTATAATAACCGTTTAAACTTATGTATTACTACCTTTTTACTTGCACGTATTTTAAATTTTAAAAGAATCAATAACACCAAACTAATACGGAGTATTCTTTACAATTTAACATATTGGTTATTCATTATTTTTCATTAATTGTGTTTATATATAAAATATTGGAAATTTTCAAAAAGATCAATTCCAAATTAAATGCGTGAATTATAAATATCAATATTTTAATAAAATAAAACACTCCCTCCATCCCTATCATTTTGCACAACTGAAAAGTAGTAGCACGAATTTTAATAAAATATTAGGTGGTGTGATATAATTATAAATATATAGAGAAAACTGCAACTTATTACTAAAAAGAAAAAATATAGGAAACATAGGGAGCATGAAAACCATCAGAGTTTATTTATTAAAATATAATATCATTTTGTTTACGTGCGAATGGATGTTATATTTGCTAGTTTAAATTAAGGGTATAGCATAGTACTACTATACATGTTATTTATGGACAATTTAAAATTCATAACAAATTATTTTTTGCATGCTATAAAATCAATTGACCTTATGTTATTAAAAAAAAACATTTCAATTAATTTACTACGATTTTATTATAACGCAAATCTCTATTATTACCATGACAAAATTATCACAATATTCTAAGTTTTGGCTAAAATTAAATGGAACACAATTAAAATCAAATAAAAATAATTTATCACAATTAAATGGGATCCTCTATCCCCAAAATGGTGTCCCAAAATTTGATTTCTATAAGTTTTATATTGTTTTTATAAAAATAAAAATACTATAATATAGTACTCATCATAATAGATATTTATAAGAAAAAAAATTGATTTTTTTTTTAAAATTATATACTTTAGTATCAACTTTAATATACTAATAAAAGTAATATTAAATGCTAAAAAATAAATATAAACCCTAACGGGGATGAATGAACCCTTACAAATAATCATAAATTTAAACTAAATCATTACAAAAATAAATTTATTGAAAAAAAAAATGCATAAAATTAGTAAAAATTAAATTTTGGGACACCGTCAGGATACTAAATTTGGGATGGAGGATATCAAGTCATGTATATGGTGTATACATTTCAAGAGATTTTTATTGTTAATGAGTTTTATCATTACCCAAATCAATTACCTGCATGACTTCCTTATAAAAATTAAAAAAAAAAATAATTAAGTTCATAACTTCACAGAAAGGGACAAAATTTTCTGCTCTCTTTATGCAAGAATAGAATGTTGTAACCTTTGTGCAGAGCAAGAAATGAGCATAAAATACTCTTCACAAATAAAATTTTTGTGATCAAATCTCCAACTTTAAAGCAGAACCACCTAAATTAAGATGGTAAATATCTCTATGCATACATAGATTAGTTCTAATTGTGATGCTTACATAATAAATTCTTGAAATAATGGTACAGATTCCTCTATGTTTCAGAACAAATACTGATCGATTTTATTTTTGCAAGGTAATTAATGCACGAAAACTGGGATTTAATGAACACAAAAAGGGACACAAAGAATTTACGTGGTTCGATCTATTGTGATAGATCTACGTCCACGGAGCGAAAGTGTGTATGGATTTTATTGAGAGTATGCGTATAGCTTGTACAAAGATTGTTCTCCCCTTTCAATCTATTCTCAACCCCTATTTATAGGTATTTACATATGTAACCCGACTAGGATTACAAGTCTTTTCCTATTAGGACTCTTTGGCTTGATCTCCTCCTTTATTGGATAAACACCGAGCTTCTATATCTCTTGGAGCTTGAATTGTGGTCGATGTAGGATTTGCCTTGGTGTAGAAGTCTCTTTGAAGTAGGTTGTAGTTGACTGGGCCGAACTGCGTAGGGCTCTAGTTGGGCCGAGCTGCGTTGGCCAAACTTAACTGTCGGGGCCCAATTATATTGGGCTCGATGCTTGGGCCTAGTAGCTAGGCCATATCCTATCACATCCCCCCCCCAAAAAAGATATAGAAGTGAGGGTGTGACTCGGGGTAGAAAGTTAAAGTAGGAGTAGTGAAAGTGCATTGCCCCGTCGAAATTAGAATTTTGATGAAGTCGAAATGCAGTGACTCGTTAGGACGAGGTCGAGCTTAACTTCGCATTGCCCCTTTGGAAATTAGATTTCAACGAAGTCGGAATGCGTACCGCCTCATTTGGACGAGGTCGAACTAAATTCGCATTACCCCTTCGGAAATTAGATTTCGACGAAGTCGGAATGCGTACCGCCTCATTTGGACAAGGTCGAACTAAAATTCGCATTGCCCCTTCGGAAATTAGATTTCGACGAAGTCAAAATGCGTACCTCCTCGTTTGGGCGAGGTCGAACTAAATTCGCGTTACCCCTTCGGAAATTAGATTTCGACGAAGTCAGAATGCGTACCGCCTCATTTGGACGAGGTCGAATTGAATTCGCATTGCCCCTTCGGAAATTAGATTTTGACGAAGTCGGAATGCGTACCGCCTCGTTTGGACGAGGTCGATTTTGTATTGTCTTGTTTAATTACGAGGTAAGTAAATAGTGGAGTGAAGTGGCTTAGCGCTAGTCAGCATTGTGGGTGATGTCGAACACGTGATGTGTCAGTTACCTTAAATGCGCCGTTTGGGGTCCCGATAAAGTAGGCACGTGCGTATCGTGGAGGGAATGTGAAAAGGCGGAAAGTTGATAAAACTTCTTTCATACGCCAAAATTAGTCATTTTCGAAATTTGGAACCCTAAAAACTTGGCGATTCACCTTGAACCTTCAAGATTTGCAGCGTTACCGGTGTTGTTGTGCCAGAATCCAGTGAACTTTTTCTCGCCACAGTCTTCCATCGCTTGAAAAGTAAGTATCATGGCTTCCTCTTCTTTTATTCGTGAATCGAGCGGTAGTGATAGTCGGGATTCTGGTGAAAGGTCCATGTCGCCGCCGGTATCCCATCCGCCGGAAAATGTAGATGTAGATGTATATACCGTAGAGTCGGACATTCCTTCGAAGTGTAGGGTAGTGTTTGCTTCTCCCATTGATTCAGTCGGAACAGTGTCGAAGTTTTCTTCAACCCTAGATTTATCCACAATTTTGAAAATTATGAAAAATTATTTATTTCCCAACTCGGTAGAGATTGTAGTTCCTCGGCCGGAGGATAAGGCATCAAATCCTCCGATTGGATTCGTAACTATCTACGAAGATTGTTTAAACCACGGTCTTCGTCTTCCCCTTCCCTCTGTTTTTGCCGATCTCCTTCGGAAGGTCGGCATTCCCTTAGCTCAAATAATGCCGAACTCGTTTAGGCAGTTCACGGGTTTAGGCATACTTAGTAGTTGTCACGGGGTCAGCCTGTCAGTAGAGCTGATCCTGAAATATTTTCAATTCAATTCATTCAAAGGGTGGTACTACTTGACACCCCGTCTTGACTTTAGAGTCAAGACGAAGTCAAAGATCCCGAACTGGCAGTCTAAGTTCTTCTTCTGCCGGTTCGGTGAGGTCTCACATTTCGTGTGGAATGTGGGTAAGCTGAGGAACCAAGGCACCGAAGAGAAGTTTGGTGCGCTTGAGGAAGTGTTAACGAGCCTCATCGAGGAAGAGTTCACCGAGGCCGATCTTCCGAGGGCGGGGCTGAGCCCATATGATTCAGACTCCATGGTTGAGCCGGTGAAGGGTGAGGCTCCACTTGGTCCGTTTTTATCATGTTTTATGTTTTTTCATGTCATTGTGATAAGGCTGACACTGTGTTTCTTTGCAGTGAAACTACTCGGTCTGAAGAGGACAAGGTCCAGCTCTATTGAGAAGCTGACGTCCGAGGCTTCATCGGAGCGAACAGAGAGCGGACTAGGCTCATCACCCATGAGGTCCCCTCTGGAGCAACCTCTAGTTCGTAAAAAGAAACTGCAGAAGTTGGCTGTTGCCACTTCGATCGAAGAGGAGGATTGCACTGTCACTGCAGTCCGGTTGTCTGGCGGTGTAGGAGGCCAGGGTTTTGGAGAACTGGTGAATCGGCGTCGGCCGTTCCCCGAGGTAGTATCGTACGTTCATCTGTACTTCGGCATCTCCTTTATTTTTTGCTAACATTAATATTTGGTGATGTAGGGTGCCGAGGATATGGCGATGAGGCTGAGTGATCTGGCCTCGGAATTGAGCGGGTTCCTAACCACGGGGGTTGACCGCTACAACGAGCTGGCCCAGATTTGCCGTGACTTGGAAAATGAGAAGGGCGGCCTCGCCAACCGATTGGCGGTGGCCGAAAAGAAACTGGCGGTGGAGCGGGCTGCTACCGAGGCGGCGAAGACGAAGGCGGCCTCGTGGAGGGCCGAGGCGGAGGCGGCGAGGCAGCAGGAAGCCGAAATGTTTGCCGGGCAGGGGCCGCTGCTTTGGGCGTATACAGAAAGACTCTTCCGGTCCGAGAAGTTCTCAGAGCTTGCCGGGCAGGTGGCCTCGGTCCTGAATGCTCGTGCTGTCAGTGACACCATTAACAGCATTGCTGCTGATATTCCGGACTTGGATAAATCCAAGTACGGTTATCAGGAGATGTCTAATGAGGTCGTGCACTGCAAGTATGCCGAGGCCTTACTGAAGGGCATCCAAGTTATCCCTCTACTGGATAGCTTGGCCTCGGCATCCACTGTTCTGACCGCTGAGGTGGTGGAAAATTGCCCGGTCGGCCGGGATGATGAGCTGGAGGAGCTGATCGCTGGCCTCAGCCGCACTGCGGAGACGGAGGCGGAGGATGTTGGCCACGAAGAAGTGGAAGCTGAGGAGAACGAGGAGGCCGAAGTCAGGGGTGAGGGTGAAACTGCTCCGGCTACTGTCGGGGCTTCTCATGCGGATGAAGTGAACACCGGAGTGGTCAGTTGATCACCTCCTTGTATTTTTTTTATTTTATTTTTTTGTGTAGGGCACTTGTACTACGGCATCACTAGGATGTCGTTTCACCTCTTCCCTAGTGGCTATAAAACCTCAAGTTTTAATTGAAATTATTTTGTGTTTATGTAGTCTTCTTCTTCTCCGGAACTTTTCGATGCATCTCCGTATATAGCCCAAATCAATAACTTACTGCGAGCTCTTGAAGCTAAGAATGTCGAAGTCCTTCATTGGAAAGACCAAGCTGGCCATATCCAGGATGAGGCCGACGTGAGACTTAGAGCCGCTCAAATCAGGAATGACGAGCTTCAAGCTCGGCTCTTGGAGCTTGGAGATAAGTTTGATGCCGCGAAGGAAGAAGCGGATAGGATCGCCGAGGAGCACGCTGAGTACGAGGCCATTGTCCGCCGAAACGGCGGGAAAACCATTGCTGAAGTGGACGCAAAGGTGACAGAGGTCGCAGCCCGGTGCCAGGATTATCAAGAAAGATACGGGGTGGACTCCTGGCAGCTCCGAGATCAGATGGTCGAGCTGAAATGAGTAGCCGGCATGTACGAAGTGATCTTAGCTCGTCCGAAGTTGGCTGCTCGGTTGGCAAAGAATGTTTGTCCTTCAAGTTCGTCTACTGCCGCCGGTCCCTCGAGTTCGTCCACTCCCGGGAGTCGATTGAATATGATATTCATGCGCCACTCGAAGGAGTTTTATGAACAAGAACGGCAATCGTTGACTTGATGAGGACGAGGTCGGAGCCTTCAATCGGGTAGGGGTAGGAGTCGAGGACGAGGTGGTGGTGAACGAGGTCGAGGCAGCTTCAATATAGATGAAGTTTTAAATTTTAACTCCGACAGTGATTTTCCCACAAGATGGCTTAGTTTTAGCAAACCCAAGCCTTCGAGTTCGTCTTGATCACCATGTAATTGTACTTTTCCATTTTTGAAATAAAACAATTTTTTTTTTTTTTTGTACTTGTATTAGCCTTTTACCTTATTTTTAACATAGGTATATTTCTTTGTTTTAAACAAAGGTAGGCCATAATGAGCATTACCTCGTCATGAGACGAGGTTTAAGGTTTGAATAGCACGACTTCGTCAAAGATGAAGTTTAGGCTTTAATTAGCACGACCTCGTCTTCGATGAGGTTTAGGCTTTGAATAGTACGACTTCATCAAAGACGAAGTTTAGGCTTTAAGTAGCACGACCTCGGCTTCAGACGAGGTTTAGGCTTTGAATAGCACGACTTCGTCAAAAACGAAGTTTAGGCTTTGAATAGCACGACTTCGTCAAAGACAAAGTTTAAGCTTTGAATAGCACGACCTCAGCTTCAGACGAGGTTTAAGCTCTTCTCTGTTTTAAACAAAGGCCGTATCTTTGTTTTTAACCGAGGTGGTGCCTCCTCGTTTTAAATAAAAGTAGTTCTTCCTAGCTTTTAACAAAGGTGGTGCCTTCATTTTAAGCCGAGACAGTTTGTACTTCTATTTTTAACAAGGTTAGGTTGGTACGCGCGTTTGGAATTTACCCCAAATATGGAGTTTATTAAGTTGCCATCGTCAGGGTTTTAGAATAAAAGATCCGAATACTAAATATAAGTGGGAGAGAAAGACATGCAGGATATGATATGCAAGGACTAAAGGAAAAAATAAAATTTTATTGATAAAAAACCGAAGTTTAAAAAAAAGAAAACAGCTGACAAGACGACTTGACTCTTGACACCTACGACTTTAAATGAACCAATCTTGGACATTACTCTCCTCCACTTATACAAAGTATTTCTTTAAATGAGCAATGTGCCATGTGCGAGGTAAGAGCTCACCGGATAAATGGGCGAGCTTGTACGACCCTTTGCCGAGGACTTCTTCAACTCGGTATGGTCCTTCCCATGTGGCTTCAAGCTTGCCGAGCCTTTCCGCTTTACTGACCTCGTTGTTCCGAAATACGAGGTCGCCTGCTTGGAATTGTTGGTACTTCACTCTTTGGTTGTAGTACCGAGCTACTTGTTGCTTGTACTTGGCTTCTCTTATGTAGGCGAGCTCTCGTTTCTCTTCCAACAGATCCAGTTCGGTCCGGAGGTCTTCCTCATTGACTTCGACTGTGAAGTTGACAGTGCTCGGGCTCGGCAGACCGATCTCTACCGGGATCATTGCTTCGGTTCCATATACCAAACTATAAGGTGTTTCGCCGTTTGAGGTCCGGGGAGTTGTTCGGTACGACCATAGGACTTGGGGTAAATTGGCTGCCCAATCTTCTTTGGCTTTGTCGAGGCGGGTCTTGAGTCCCTTGACGATTGTTCTGTTCGTAACTTCGGTTTGGCCGTTCGGTTTGGTGAATGTGAAGCCCTTCACACCATTCTCTGAATGTTCGATCGGTGAATTGCGTTCCGTTATCCAAAACGAGGATGCGAGGTACACCGAAGCGGCAAACCACATTTTTCATACGAAGTTGAGGGTGTTCTTGCTTGTAATCTTTTCCAAGGGTTCGGCTTTGACCCACTTAGTGAAGTAGTCGATGGCTACGATGAGGAACTGGAGCTGTCCGGGAGCTTTATCAAACGGTCCGACGATGTTAATTCCCCATTGCACGAACAGCCACGGGCTTTGCATGCTTACGAGGTCGGTTTAAGGTAATCTCGGCACCGTCCCATGGATTTGACATTTTGGGCACTTTTTGACCAGTTCGACTGCGTCTTGGAACATCGTGGGCCAATAGTATCCCCAGCGCATGACCTTTTTTGACAGTACTCTAGCTCCAATATGGCTTCCACATGACCCTTCATGAACTTCCCGTAACGCATAGCTTGCTTGGTTCGGCCCGACACTTCTTAGGAGAGGTTGAAGGTATGACTTTCTGTACATAATTCCTTCTTGTAGAACGTACTTCGGTGACTTGCTTAAGATCTTTCTTGCCTCAAGCTTGTCGTTGGGTAGCTCGCCCTTCTCCAAATAATTCCGAAGAGGAGTCATCCAATTCGGCGCATCATCATCAATTACGAGGCCGACCTCGGCTTCCTCTATACTTCGGTGCTTGACTCCTTCCACGGGAGAGCTTGTTGATGAGGATGCCAATTTGCTTAAAGCATCGGCTCGGGTATTTGCTCCTCTTGGGATTCGTACCAACTCGAAGTAGGTGAAGCTTTCTTGCAGACTCTTAGCTTTTTGGAGATACTTCTTCATTCTGTCACCCTTTGCCTCGTATGTGCCGAGCATATGGCTGACTATGACTTGTGAGTCACAGTAGACTTGTACAGCTCGTATTTGGAGACTTTGAACGAGGCGAAGTCCTACAATTAAGGCTTCGTACTCCACTTCAATGTTTGTGGTAGGGAAGTCGAACCGAAGTGCATAGGTTATCTCCTGCTCATCTGGACTGAGAAGTATGATGCCTGCACCGCTTCCTGACTTTCCAGAAGCCCCGTCCACGTATACCTTCCAACAGTGTTTGGGCGGTTTGCTTGTGGGTTCGGCTCCAACAATGTCCGAGGCGGTATCAGGTAGCATCGGTGCTTCCGTAAACTTAGACTCCACAAGGAAGTCAGCTAAAGCTTGGCCCTTGATAGCACTGCGTGGACAGTAGCTGATGTCGTGCTCACCCAGCTCAACTGCCCATTTCGCAATTCTCCCCGAAGCTTCAAGCTTCAATAGCACTTGCCGAAGTGGAAGGTTGGTGAGGACCTGTATTGGATGTGCCTGGAAATAAGGTCGTAGCCTCCTTGCAGCGTTTACTAACGCTAGTGCAATCTTCTCTAATGGCTGGTACCTCGTATCTGGTCCTTTGAGTGCTCGGCTGATGAAGTAGACCGGGAGTTGCCGACGTTTTTCTTCACGTACTAGGACTGCACTTATAGTTTCATCCGAAGCCGCGAGGTATAGGGAGAGAATTTCTCTTTCGTGCGGGACCGACAAGGTTTTTTCAGGTCGGCAAATGCTAATTTATGTTCCTCTTCCCATTTAAAAACCGGGTTCTTCTTAAGAATCTTGAAGAACGGGAGTTGCTTCTCTGCCGCTTTCGAAAGGAACCGACTTAGGGCAGCTAGGCGGCCCGTCAGTTTGTGCACGTTGTGAATCTTCTCCGGAACCTTCATCTCTTGGCAGCTCAGACCTTGGACGGGTTGGCCTTTAATCCTTCTTGAGAAACCCAGCATCCTAAAAATTTTCCGGATCAGACCATAAAGGTGCACTTTTCAGGATTCAGCTTTAGGTTGACTTTCCGAAGGAGGCCGAGGACGATCTTGAGGTCGTCGGCACAGGTGGTTGGCTCCTTGCTTTTGACGATGATGTCATCCACATATACCTCCACATTTTTGCCGATGTGGGGCTCGAATATCTTGTCCACCATTCTTTGATAAGTGGCTCCAGCATTCTTTAGTCCGAAAGGCATTTTCTTGTATGCGAAGACACCGAAGTCAGTGATGAAAGTTGTCTTCGGTGCGTCTTCGTCACTCATAAAGACTTGGTGATATCCCTTATACAGATCTAAGAAGCTGAAAACCTTATGGCCGACTAGAGCCTCGACTTTCTTGTCGATGTTGGGGAAGGGATAACAGTCTTTGGGGCAGTGTTTATTTAGGTCGGTTTAGTCGATACACATTCGCCAACCTCCTCCTTGTTTCTTCACCATCACCGGGTTAGCAATCCACATCGGATATCTGACCTCGAAGAGTATTCGTGCCTCTAACAGTTGGTGCACTTCGTCATGTATGACCTGGTTCCGGTCTGCTCTGAATACCTGCTGTTTTTGCCGGACTGGCTTTACTCCGGGGTCAATGTTCAGCCGGTGTGTGATAACATCTGGTGAAACTCCAGTCATGTCAAGCGGTGACCAAGCGAAGACATCTCTATATTCCCGAAGTAGTTGGACAATTTGCTTGCGAAGTTCGGCTCCTCCAACGAAGCCTACTTTGACGACTTTAGTCGGGTCGTTTTCGTACAATACAACGGCTTCCACTGGCTCATAAAATGCAGAATTGTCTTCCACCAACTCTTCGGGTTTCTGTAGTTGCTATGCCTGCGGATGCTGAGGTGTTCCAACACCTCGTAGGGCGATCTGCATGCACTTCTTTGCTCTTTTCTGGTCGCCGCGAACTACGATTACCCCATTTTTCGATGGAATTTTGATCGTTAGGTGGTACGCCGAGCATATTGCCTTTATTGCGACCAACCAATCTCTTCCTAGGATGATGTTATAGGGGGAGTTCGCCTTTACGACAAAAAAACTGACGAGCTTAGTGGATGACAATGGGTGCTTACCCACTGTCACTGGGAGTTGGACTATCCCTTCGGTTTGCATCTCTTGTTAGACGAAGCTTCTCAGGGGAATTGGTGCTGGTGTTAAAAGAGCTTCTTCGACCCCTAGCTTCTCAAAGCAATCCTTAAAGAGCAAGCTTACTGAGGCCCCACTGTCGATGAAGATTCATTGGACGAGCTTATTAGCCACCACTGCCTCAATCATAATGGCATCTTGGTGAGGTATCATTGGTGGCACCGGGTCCTTCTCTGAGAAAGTAATGGCCTCGTCCTTTTTGAACCTTTTCTATAAAGGTTCGTCTGCAGGGGGACTTCTGGCCTCGGCCTTGAGTGACGACTTCGTTGCTCCTTGTGGGAGGCCGGTAATAGCGGTGATGATTCTGTCGATCTGGGGTTGATCTTCGTCTCCCTCCTCATTATCAGGCTGGGCTTTTTGTCGACATGGGGGGCGCAATTGTTCCCTCCTCAGTTTCTGCGCTTTCCCCTGCCCTGGGGTCGGGCATCATGTTGGCCGCGACTTTGGTACTTTCTAAACGTACCGTCGCGCACCATGTGCTCGATATCCGCAACTAGCTCCCTATAGTCCTCCGTGTCATGGCCGTAATCCTCATGGAATCGGCAGTATTTATCCTTAGATCGGCGTTTCGACCCACCACGTGACATTGGCTGAGGTTTCTGAAATAGGTTGGTATGAAGCTCATAAATCTCCGTCCTTGGCTTTGTCAGTGGTGTAAACTGGGTCTTCTCCGGAGTTTGCCGAGGTCCAAGTCGGGATTCAATTGGGCCTCGCTGCAGTCTATCTAAGGCACTTCGGCGGATTTGACTTCGGTCATTGCGCTCTTCTTTCCTCCGATCGGATGGTTCAGGCTTATCAGCCTCGCGCTTCTTCCTATCCGCTTCATCTGCACGTGCGAACCGATCCGCGATGCTCCACAGCTGCTTCGATGTCCAAGGCTCTTCCCTGACGATGTCCTTGTAGAGAGCACCAGATTGGATGGCATTCTGGAAGGCCGAGATAAGGACTTCATCGGTCAAGCGATCGACTTTCAGGCTTTCCTCATTAAACCTAGTCATAAAGTCACTTATTGATTCTCCTCGTCTCTGCCTTATGGAAAGAAGTTGGGCCGGGGTGGTTTTCGCCTCGGCTTTCTGGAAAAATCTGCGTTCGAAAGCGTTTAGTAGGTCTGCGTATGATCCGATACTGCATGGAGGTAAGCTATCAAACCAACTACGAGCGTTATCGATGAGCAGTTCGGGGAATACCTTACACATGTAGGTATCCTCGCTGAGACCTTGATTCATCATATTATATTGATATTGGGACAAAAAATTCCTCGGATCGCATGAGCTGTTGTAAGGCTTGATCGGAGGTACTCGATAGTTCTCCGGGAGAGGAGTGTAGAGTATTTTGTTGGTGAAGGGAGTAGAGATCTTACTGTAAACAGTAAATTTCCCTTCTCGGTAATCGTCGTCATGCCGAGGTGAAATAGTGTGACGACGAGGTGGGGTGATGCTACGCCGAGGTGAAGGTCTGTAGTTTCCTCGGCGTTTATCATCGAACCTCCTTTGACGAGGTGTCGCGTCTCGTGCGCCCATGATTTGGATGCTTTGAGAATTGTGTTGCTGATGGGAACGAGATGTAACTCCACGTTCTCCATGTCGTATTCCAGCTCTTTGTTGGTTGACGAACTCGAGGAATTCTGGGCCTTTATATGTGAGGAAACTTTTCACTGCGTCTTCAAGTTCATGCGGCTGGAGCTTTGGGACTTCCTCTTCGTCATGACCACTGTTGCGACCTTCTTGGCTGGGGTGGAGTGGTTTGCCGAACTGGTCCACCAGGATGTCTCCCACATGCCCTTCTGGAGTCTGCGCATGCTCCTTCCCGGGGCGTCTGCGATTAGAGCTAGGCGGCTGGCTGGAGGCTTCGTTGGATTGTTGAGGGGTTTGCTGGGTGTTTTTATGCTGGGCTTCCCTCTCCTTAGCGGCGGCAGCGGCTGCCCCGGCGGCGGACTTATTAGCGGCAACAGTAGATCGTGTTGATTTTCCGGCTATCGTGATTGTAGCAAACTTGCAAAATTTGATCGAGATTCACAGATTTAGAGTTCCCACAGATGGCGCCAGTGATCAATCTTATTTTTGCAAGGTAAATAATGCACGAAAACTGGGATTTAATGAACACAAAAAGGGACACAAAGGATTTACGTGGTTCGATCTATTGTGATAGATCTACGTCCACGGAGCGAAAGTGTGTATGGATTTTATTGAGAGTATGCGTATAGCTTGTACAAAGATTGTTCTCCCCTTTCAATCTATTCTCAACCCCTATTTATAGGTATTTACATATGTAACCCGACTAGGATTACAAGTCTTTTCCTATTAGGACTCTTTGGCTTGATCTCCTCCTTTATTGGATAAACACCGAGCTTCTATATCTCTTGGAGCTTGAATTGTGGTCGATGTAGGAGTTGCCTTGGTGTAGAAGTCTCTTTGAAGTAGGTTGTAGTTGACTGGGCCGAACTGCGTAGGGCTCTAGTTGGGCCGAGCTGCGTTGGCCAAGCTTAACTGTCAGGGCCCAATTATATTGGGCTCGATGCTTGGGCCTAGTAGCTAGGCCATATCCTATCAAATACCTTAACAAGAACATCAATCGACTTAACTAGGATCTTGTCTGATTTTCCACACGATTGACAGCAGAGTGATAAACCCTCAAAACATTACTTACTGCTGCACAAATCATTGCTCATGCATTACTTGAGAGATCAATTTCTTACTTGCTTATTTCAAATGATTTTTCCTTTGAATATAGGTAGAATGTAGGAAGGGTGTACGAAAAAAGGCAGTGCATCAAACCAGAAATATATAAAATATATACTCCCTCCGACCCATATTTCTTGACACGTTTCTATTATTTTAAATAGAAACATGTCAAGAAAAATAGAAACGTCCAAGAAATACTCTATTTAAAATAATAAAAACGTAACAAGAAATATGGGACGGAGAGAGTAGTTATTTTTGTGGTGGTTCTACCTATTAAGATTAGTAACATAGTTATCCATGAAGGTAGTTGAGCAAGAATCATCATCTGAATCTGAAAACTGAAAAATAGAATAAGCAGCTTCTCTTTTGTTACTTAAATCTTTCCCTCTTCGTCTCTCCCCCCGTCTTCTCTTCACGTATTTTGAACTTCATCATCATCATCATCACTGTCACTGATGACGACAACGTCTCCAGCAGTAGCAGAAGACGAACAAAGTCTTCTTCCCTCAACCTCAAGTAGCTTTCGCCACATTCGCCTTATACATTTCATCATCTTCCTCATTCACCAATTTCGGCCTTTTGTGTTGAAGAATGCTCCCATTCAATAGCTCTTCCATTTCCCTCGGAGAAGCTTTAACACCCTTTAAGACCTATAAATCCGATTAACATACTAACTACATTAAGTCCAATTTGATATACAAATTTTTAAAGAAAAAACAAAAAAAAAAACTAAGTGTTTAGAGAAAGAGTTGCTCACCAATTGTGCTTTATCATCCAATTCAAAGAATTTCTTGAGCTCCTCGTAACAAATCGTTATCGGAGTCACTTAAACGAACTGCACAATATTCAGCTAGAGAAGGCAACATCTCACAAGCCCAAATACAACAACAATAACAAAAGTGTAGCACATAAATTTGAAATTAAAGAAAGCTTAAAATTTTAGAGAGAGAAAATAATTGTATTCGATTTTGTGGGCACGATTGCTGGTTTATTTCGGACGATATCTTGTGCTAAGAATAAAGGTAATTGCATTTTAATTTTGCATATTTTCGTGTTATTATGGAGTAAAAAAAAAAAAAAATTTGTTCTAATTACACGGTAAAAATTCAAATAATACACGGTTTTATTTATATTCTATATTATGATGTTGTATTGATGTTTATGATATAAAGAACAGTTCTATAACTTGTTTAAAGAACAGTGCTAAAACAACACACGTTAATCCCAGACAGCAGCATGCACACATTATGGCATAAATTTCAACTCTAATGCATGAATATATAGATCGATTATCACAGAGCCAATTCATTGAATCGGTGGCTCTCATACCAATTGATGGAAACGCCGATCAAAGGCAATCCGATTCAGCCCTCGGATCTGAATTGGTTGTGATAATAAAATACATTTACAACATGTAATAGATCAAATTATACCTTCCATAATGCCGATGGAGAAGAACTACAGGTCTAGCCTTCTAAATTATATCTCGATCTCGAATCCGGTGGATGAGTGGTCTCCAGTACGGATCTGGAATCTCAGATCGTGCACACCCTTGAGGAGAAAATGTCTCTCCTTCCTCTCCTATGTGTGGCCGCCACCCCTTGTCTTTCTCTTGATGAAATGTGATCAAGTGATTAGAGTTTTGTGCACTTAAGTATTTATAGTACACAAAACTTGCCCTAATGGGCCTGAGAGAGAGTGGGCGGCCACTTAAGCCCATCTAGCTTAAGTGGCGCCTTACTTATGATCCATGATCATATGTGGCGCCCCATAGGGGCCCAATAAGAGCTATTGGGCTTTTATTAGTGCATTGATCCATTCCTGAGTATATTGGGCCAGTCTAGGGACCAGATACCAGACAGAGTTGGTCATTACCTAATTAGATTACTACTGTGCTCACCTTTGTAATACTAATCTAAATTAGAGCTATAATTCATTCCACTAAAGAATTATAACTGATTTACCGTTGTGTCCCGATTATATAGTCGGGGCTGGTATTTTGCTTCGAGTGATCCCCGTGTTTAAGAATCCTGATATACGTTAATTAATTAGAGCGTCTGACTGCTCATAATTAATTAACTTCTTTTATACTTCCTTAGGTAGTACCCGCTCAACCTTATTATTATACCTTAACTTAATCAGCATGCATGACTTGATATAATAATCCTTGTGAGCTCCCTAAGGGGATATCTCAACCTTTACGGACACGGTTTCTCAATACAACTAACTAGACATCATACGTGCCTCCATGTTATCCAAGATACAAGGGATTAAGGAACCCTCCATAAGGCCCGTGCCGAGTAAGTCAAAGTAACAGTGAAGACACGTATATGCCTAATAGCTTATCGGGATTAAGATCCAGCTACTAAGACCCGAGATCTATTAGCTCTTCAACTACTTAATAGGGTCAGTCTAGAAGAGCATTATCTCACTGTGATCATATAAATACATTCCTAATGTATCAGCATAACTAGTGATTAAGACCCATCACTATTGTTGATGCTACAGTCTAAACCGATAATTTTGTCCAAGTTATCTCGACTGTGATAATCGTTTACATCTCATGAGTCATCGAAATACGTGATCCCCTCCAGACGCAATTGACACGTTAACTAAAACATGAGATGATGGACTTATTCTTTTTCAATTATATACTTTCAGATAGGTGATTGTTTGTATACACTAAAACTCTGGTTTTGCTTTATGTATACAAAATCCCAACACGGTCCGCAGGGAGTTGGTGAATTTCTGCCTCTTGTCACAATGTTGATTTTGATCTTGCCTTGGGCAAGATAGGTTTCCTGCTTCTAAATGTAAACTGCAAATACTAAACACTGAAAATAGAACACGAGAAATAATCAATAATTAAACCAACTTGGTTTAGTTTGGAATCATCAACTCGGATTATATGCTTCTATCACTGGTTCAAGAATATTTCGTGATGTGTGTGTAGCGTTGGTTAAAGGCAATTTGATCAGTGAGATGTACTCCCATTATCACGCATCACGTGTACACCCTACCTTGCCCAGCATACCCTTATTAATAGAGAAGCCAAAAGACATATAGTCACTTCCTCACTTGACCAAGACACTCTCCCCGGATGCGGGAATCCTGTCAAGACATCATGCAAACTAGGTAGCCCAACTGGCCTATTAGCATGCCCAAGACACACGACCATAAACTCTAACACTACTCAACACGATCTGGGTTGAAGTGATTAACGACATCTAGTTCTAGTTTTTATTTGCAAAATGAACAACCAATAATGCTACCGGCCGAATAACACTCAAGGTTAATTCATTTATTGAGATCCTTTGACATTGTGTTTCGGTAACACATGCATAGAACTATGAATAAACACTTAGACCTCTCGAGGCTTATACATAATCCGAATTAAATCATCTTCACCAAACCAAGTAAGGAAATTTAGCTACTCATAATTAAAGAACATAACATAATGAAATAAAATGAAAGCATACTTGAATTAAAAGTGGAAGTTAATATTCAAAACATTCACTTGGTCGATCCAACTCGATCCAAGGCCAAAACATAAACAGAATTAAAGATGTCCGTAGGACTTGTTTGTTTCCTCCCAACACTCATAAGAACTCAATCATAAAACAAAAAGAAAGTGCAGCTCCGGTATCAAATGAACGACTCAATCGCGATACCTTGGCCTACGGCCGACATCAAATATATATAGGCGAAGGGTGGCTAAGATTTGGTGGCAGCTCATACGCGTCTATGGTTTGTCGGAGACTTCCCCATTATGGCTTCAATCACATCTTCCATCCAGCAGACTTTCCGCATGTCAAATCTTTCCAAAAGTTGATGGTCGGATCTGCAGGATTTATTTCCTTATTTACTTTCTGGATAGAGATGCAGACGTCTTGCTCGCGGAGCTCGTGCCTTGACTTGTGATTAGCTTGGCATAGCATTATCCAAGATCTAGATCCCTTCCTTCATAAGTCCTCACTAGCACTTTGATTCCTTCCCTTGCCTCTTTCATCAGCTGCTTTTCTGCTTATCTTTGTCTTGATCAATTCTCCTTCACTTAGCACCTCGTGCCTGGACCAAGCTTCCGATCCCATGCGGTACATGTCTTGAGCTGTGTCTTGCTCAATGCCCAACATGGTATCAGCAAAACCCCACAAAAATGTGTCCTCCCAGACACAAACTGTCTCAAAAACTCTAAAACAACACTCGAAAAAAGCACGAAAAATGGGCTCATCACACTCACACACTTTGATCACGCATTGTCCTCAAGCGTGTAAGGTGCCTTGCCCAAAAGTCAGAAGTAAAGACTCAAATAATTAGCATGCTGAGCAGGTAACAATGATCAAAACATATGACAGAACAAAATTTCTAGTTGGTCAAGATAGATGTCAAGTAAATATGAGATACATCCTCTCCATCACTCATCACTTTATGTTTAGGTATAATGTTTTCGCTCTAGATATCTTGACCAAGATTGTTCCATAAGCTTGTCTGTTGTCTTAAAATCGCCTAATTTGGATAAGGTTTCCATTTTTAGGTCTTTCTGGGGTTGTAACGTGACTTTAGGCATGAGTAGGAAGATTTGAATCTGAATCGGCATGCTCCATATTTCAGTCAGCGGCGACGGCGCCGACAAGCTTCATGGTTTAAATTTTTTGGGGCTTTAAATTGTCTTTATAACAAATTGATCAAGAAATGATTTCTTTGCTAGAGATGGCTGAAAATTTTATTTTTAAATTATATTAAAATATATATATATACTACCTCCATCCCTTCTTATTAGTCCTTTTCAGATGGGCATAGAAATCAAGGAAGGATGAGATATGTGGCTATAATCAATTCTAAGGAGAAAAAGTTAATTGTAGCCAAATATTTTTGCCATTTTAGGAAAGATGACTAATATAATGAGATGGAAATAGTAATTCTTATCAATGGTTGTAGTAGTACCACTATTTTGAAATATTTTAACACGCGCGACTTTTAGAATTCTGTGGAGTTGCAACATGGAATTAGACAACATAGTTAATGATGGGGAAGGTAATCAACGCATTTTATGATAAAAGCGACATGTTAAATTTTATAACCAAATTTCCACCATTTTCCTTCACATTTTTTTACCCAATTTCGAGTTGTATAATATATACAGCAGTCTATGAATTGTTTTTTTTTTTTCATAAAACAAAGAAAGGCAAAATCGATCCCGTTTTGTAACAAGGAAAGTTTCGTAGACAGGGCGAAAATGGTGTGAAGAACTTGCGTTAAAGGGGTATGGTGTGAAGCATGACCATTTTTATATTAGAAAATCATCCATCTATATCTACGTAACATATAAATTTATAATCATGTCTCAAAATAATTATTTAATACTCCCTCTGTTTTTTAAAGTGTCCTAGTTACTATTTTTATTGTTTGTTTTTAAGTATCCCATTTCATAATGAGAAAATGCACCTTTTTACCCACTTTTAGTTTGTAAAACCAAATTTAGGTATGGAATATAATTTACAAAAAAAACACCCAATTTTCGTATGAAGTTCCGAAAATACCCCTCATATTAATTAGGGTCGTTAGTATTAATGAGGTTCGGTAATCTCATTCAACGATTTTATCTGCTATTCTCATTTCGAGCTTTAATCCAAGCTTCAATTCTCTCCCGCAGCTTCTGCGAAATCGATTCTGTGGCTGCGATTTGTGTAGTCGAGTCTGTTATGGGGTGATTTGTTCATCGAGCGGGGCCGATTTTTGTTCTGGCGACGGAAGTTTATCGATTTCTACTTTTTGTTTGCAGTGGATGTTTCTAACTATAACCAATGATGGCGTTTATTATTTTAGTTACAGCGACGGCGGCTATTGTGGTGACGGCAACAGAAGTTTGACGTCGCGGTTGCAGTTTAGTCCTCAAACTCAATTTCGGCGATTTTTTGTTATTTGTTCGAGGTAATAAAGTCTATGTTGATTGTTATGTTGTTGAAATTGTTAAACTACCTTTGTATAGTTGAATTGTGTTGTTAATTCGTTTGATTATGCGATTTTTAATTTTGCTGTTTTTTATAAGCTCTTTGGTCTGATTAAGTTCATTATGCTTTGTATTATGTTTGATTTTTCTAAATTGCAGACAATATGAGTCTGTACTCATCATGCTTTCGTTGTGAACATTATTAATTTATGTGCATTGTAGCTTTATATGTAATAAAATTAGGATTGTTTGATCTTTCTGCATATCATAGTGCATGAGACTATTTTTATTATGTGTAATTCATGCTTTTTATACTATATATGGATGCGTTTGATGTTTACTTTATGTTAGTGTGTATGCTTTTATGTCGTGTTTGTACTGTATAGGATGCGTTCTTTGTCTTATGCTATATGTTGTTGCAATTAATACCTTCTACTTCCCTTTACATGCAGCATTGTTTTTGAACTTTTGTTCATTGGTTTTTTTGATTTTTTTGCATATGAGAGTAAATGATACTATTTTCATGATGATTTTGTATTGTATGTGTTGCATTTGTTGTGGTGTCTGCAGCATATGTATTCTGATTTTTTTTATGCTATATGTTTTTGCAGCTTATGTCTTCTGATTGTTCATCTGGTGGGGTAGACAGTAGGTTGGGTCAGTGGGTTATTCCTGGGGCATCATATCAAGCTTCCCTTCCTTTTGATGACATTTGCACACAGGTTGAACCTGCTACGGGGGACTTTAATCGTGGCTCTACATTTTGCAGCAAGGATGTGATGGTATCAACTATTTCTTTATACCACCTGAAAAATTGTCTAGAGTTTCGAAATAAGCGTTCAGATACTGGTAGATATCATGTCATGTGCAAGTTTGAAGAAACATGTAAGTTTAGTGTTCGAAGTAAAGCAGTTAGTCTGTTGTGGAAGATTTATAAGTGTATCCCACACACGTGCATGAGAGATCTTAGAAGAGGGCCTCATCCTAAAGTGTCCTCTAGAGCTATAGCTGCGCATGTTGGTGCATATTTGTTGGAAGATGGGTTTGAACTTAGGCCACGGGATATTCAAGGACAGTTACGTAGAGAGTTTGGTGGTAACCTAAAGTATTATGCTGCTTTTAGCTGGTAAGAATCTTGCTATGAACATGGCTTATGGAGATCAGGAAAGTCATTTCAGGTATGTCATTATATTTTTTTGAGTTTTTTGTGTTATGTTCTTTAAGTGGTACGTAGTATACATTATGTAATTTTTTTAAATTGTACCTAATATATATTTCCTGGTTTCTGTTGTTATTTCCCCCTTTTTTATTGTGTAGTTGTTGCCGAAGTACTTGTACATGTTACAGAAGTTGAACCCTGGGTCAATTGTGGATCTTCAAACTTGTGATGATGGTTCATTTGAGTACTGTTATTTCTCTGTTTGCGTGTCTAGCTGCATTTTGTTCTTGTCAGGCCTATTGTTGTTATTGATGCAACCCATTTGAAGGATAAGTACAAGGGTATTTTGTTCGTTACATCAACAAAGGATGCAAATGAACATATTGTCCCTCTTGCTTTTGGTGTTGGTGATAAGGAGAACGATGTGGGTTGGAGCTGGTTTTTACAGCATTTTAGACAGTCATTTGGAGTGAGGGAGAATATGTTGATTGTCTCCGATCAACATGCGAGTATAAAGAATTATGTTTCAGCTGTTTTCCCTGGTGTTGCTCATGGGTTTTGCACACATCACATACAGGGTAAACTTAGGGGCAAAGATGTGGTTGAATTTTTTCAAGCTGCTGCAAATGCGTATAGGACTGAGGATTTTGATTTTTATATGAACAATTTGAAATCGATTTCGTCTGCTGCACATGCAAAGCTATTAAATTTTGGTCCTGCAAAATGGGCAAGGTCCAAATGTGTCACGCCCCAGTTCCCGAGGGAAGACACGTATGCCGGGACGTGGCAAGGGATTGGAATTAAGAAGCGGGGATAGAAAGGGACTCATGGCTTGGGGATATTTAACCCTATTGTTAATAAATTAAATACGAGATCGGACCCACAGCACGAACTATGGGGTAGATAAATCATATTGCCCGTACCGGCTGTCTGTGTCTGAATACCTGTAGATATAAAATAATATAATATTTAAATACGAGATCGGGACATATAGCTCAAACTATGGGTTTAGCTAAGCCGAACAACCCATCCGACGTTATAGGTTAACATGGTCACCATTTATAGACCTATTAAGCAATCCTAGTTCACTGCATGGATAACACGTGTTGGGGTTGATAAGTAAGAAATATTTTAATAATTATATATGCAACTTAGTCACTATCGAATCATATGTAGATATATACAATTCATATTTAATATATATATACTAATCATTATATAATTATATATCTACACATATTAGTATTACTTGTGAAAAGAAAGTGTATTCAATATATATACATATATATACGTCTATATTTTATCAACTTGTATATGTACATACATATTTAATATACATGATTATATTATCTTACCATGCTTCTATATATATGTCTCTGAACATAACTATTTTAAATAATAAATAAGGTATTTCTAATACGTAATATGAAAAAAGATGATAAATTTTCTCTATTTAGTAATATATATATATATATACACACATATATATGAGCAAATTTTCTATAATTAAAATTAAAAGAATAATTTTAATAAAATATCTTACTAAATTTTCTTAAAATATTTATTTTAATAAATTGAACTAATAAGAAAATTCGGGATACTACAAAATGTCCAGTTCGGAGATATTCTTTTGGGACATCTAATGTTGTAGAGTGTCTGAATGCTCGGTTAATTTGGGGTAGGAGATTGCCAATTTGTTCTCTGCTAGAGTATGCTCGTAATCTTGTGCAAGAGTGGTTTTGTAAGCGGCGTAGTTAGCTAGGTTCTAGAACTACAGAACTTTCAGATTATGCTATGGAGAAACTGGAGGATGCAACAACAAGGGGCCGGGTTATGAAGATTGAGCCGATTTCAGATTCAAAGTTCAAGGTGATTTCGGGGCTCAAGAGTTATATTGTTGACATTCTGTCAATGGAATGTTCGTGTCAAGTTTTCCAAATGGATCTAATCCCTTGTTCTCATGCTACACTAGCTCTAAGGTATGAACTTTACGTTGTATCTAAATAAGATTTTTGCCTACTTATTAGTTTCAATTGTCTCCTAATGTATATTTGTTCGTTTTTTTTTTAGTCATTTGAATCAAGTTTCATTTGAATATGTTCATTCTTGTTATACTACTCAAGCGTGGCGTGAAACATATGTTGTTGATGTTATGCTGGTTCCTGATCCTAGCGATTGGTCTGTACCGTTGGAAGTAGATTCTGTTGTGGTTGGAACGCCTTCCAATCCAAAACAAGCAGGTAGACCACGAGTAAAGAGGATTAAGGCTGGAGTCGAGGTAGCTGATGGATATGGTAGTTGTGTTGACGACGGAGTTGATGTAGTTGCTGAAGATGTAGTTGATGTAGTTGTCAAAGAGTCGCGTAAGTGTTCCCGATGCCATGAAAAGGGTCATTATCAATCAACATGCAAAGCATTTATAGAGATTAATTGCCAGGAAGGAGCAGAATCAAGCGATAAACGTGCTCGGAAGATGAAGTCTTGTGGTATTTGTGGTGTAGTAGGTCACACACGCAGAACTTGCAGTGATCCAAATAGGTTTTGATTAGGTCTTGTTTTCATCACAGTACGTTTTGATTAATTTTGTCAAAAGTACACAGTACTTTTTTGTCCTTTTAGTACTGATTACGAGTAATTGGTAAGTTGAATAATGTCAAGTTGCAACTGCTGTAATGAGTACGTTATATGTTATTTTAGTATTGCTTACTGGTAATTGGTAAGTCATACCTTGTTAGTACCACAGAGTTAAATGCTTTACTCTTTACTTTTCCCCTTGTTTTTAGTATAATGATACCTCAGTTATACCTACATAACTACCTAAATGTTTATAATATAATAATTTATAACTTAAAATGACATGTGTATTAGATCTAATTCACTGTTATACCATGAAGAAGTGTAGGTCCCGATAAATAGATATTGGTGTATGGGGGGGGGGGAATACACCAATTAGCCAACAGTTTTGACTTTTCAAAAAAATTTGATCTTACTGAGTCGTCACTTCAGTTAATCAGAGCAGTTTAGTTTTTCCAGCTCAAACAGTGAACTGCTGAGCTTGCAAAACTAACCTGCGTGCGGAAGTTTGGTGGAAAGGTTGGCTAACAGTTTTCAACACAGTTTTCGAAACAGTTTTTCAAAGAGAACTTTAGTTTAGACAAGTGTTCATGCAAACTGTGAAAGTGGCTAACAGTTTTCAGAAACAGTTCTCAAAGACAGTTTTCAAAGACAGTGCATATGCAAGACAGGTTACAATCGTGCAGGTTGTGAATCATGCAAACTGTGTAAATAAAGATAACAGAAAGAGGGGCACGAGGAGTTTTTATCGTGGTTCGGAGTAAACAGCTCCTACGTCCACGCCAGATCCCGTCGAATCTGTAATCCCTTAACTGAGATCTTTCGCTCCTTTTTAACACTGGTGGAGGTTCCAGTCCAAATTCAAGTCTCTCTTTAGACTGAATCTAGCACGAATCTTGAGTCGTGACTCTTCTAACTTTACATACAAACTTACATACAATCTTACTAATCCTGAACGGCTAGCACTAATAATCAAACTTAAAAGCTGTGAAGAGCTATCACCGTTTGAGATACAACTCTTATCAACTACACTGAATATCAACAAGTATGGTAGTGAGAGTGTGGATTGTGTTATAGTAAGACAGATACTAGAAAGAATAGAAATCTTCAAAGATCAACACTTGGGAAAGCTCTTGTAATTTCGAGTGTTGATTGTGTGAATGTTTGGCTTGAGATTTCTGCAGCGTTTTAGCTTGTATTTTGAGTTTCCCGTATCTTCTTCCTTGAATGTCTTGAGGTATTTATAGAGAAGCATTTGCAATAGAGCCGTTGTGTGTGTCAGGATGAGCAGAGTCGTACACTGACACAATTAGTCGTTGAGTTGAGGACAGGTTCCTCAGTCACAGCTCAGGTTGGACTTTGCAGGTCGAGCTTCCTATACCTCTATCTATCTTCAGTCTCTGTAACCTTCGAATGAGATCTTCAAGTATGATTAGGACAGGTTACATAGACAGATTACATAGTGGAACATTATAACAGGTTTGAGTAGATTAGGTACAAGGTTGCACTTCCAACCTTGACCTTTACATAGCAACCTGTTTTAGTCGAAGACTGATCCAAGCACGGAGATTAGTTTGTTCCAATTAACGTCTATCGACTAAGTGTGGTTTCTAACAACATTATCAAAACTATTAAAGGGTTCCCAACAATTTCCCCCTTTTTGATAATGCCGAAACCCACACTTTACATCTTGACTTAGAGTGTTTGAATTTCACAAGAAAAAGTGATCAAGATTCGATGTCCAGCCAGCTGCATGAGAAAAAGTGTTAGGAAATTTAAAGCATAACAAGCAGAGACCTGGACAATGAGATTTTGTCGTCAGGAACAAAATATGATCATTTCTCATTTGTAGTATCAGCAGAATTGATGTGTACAGTTTACAGGGTTGATACGATAAACAAATGAAAAACGATCTACTTCCTCAGAGTCTTGAATCTTTCTTCAGCGATCTTCTCATTGCTTACTGTTCCAGTAGATGCTATCAGCTTGTGGTCTTGCAACCGTATTGACCTGCGATTCTCCTTATAAAAGTGTTGATTCGGTCGATATCTGGGGTATCAGTGCCGCAGACAGTGGGAAGTTGGAAAGTCTCTTTCTTGGGCGGATTGATTGTGACCTTCGCCTCTGCAGCTTTCGCACGAACTCTTTTAATGAATTCGCGGTCAGAAAAAGATTGCATCCAGTTGTAGAAGGCGGTCCTGGTATCGCCAGTGAAGCGAGCACCAATCTGCAACCAGTAATGATGTAGGATGAACTGGTTCAGAAACTCGTCCCACAGAGGTTGATCATCAACGGGTAGCCAATCAATTGGCTCTCTGTTGTCCGCTTGCTCCTTGCAGGTTTCAAGACCCTGGAAGCATGCTAAGCGAGCTTTGTCCTTGGCTCTCTGTTTCCTCAGATCTGCGAGAAACAGCTTCTGCTTGCCTTCATTTTCGCATTCATCTGCAGTGTATCCAGCTTCTGCCATCATCTGGATAAGGGCGGCAACACCCAGTTCCTTCTCTTGCTCAGACAGCTTCTAGGCAGCAGGTTGAGGAACAGCTGTCACAGGCAGAGCAGTTTCTGATTGAGTGAGAGGAGGTTGAGTGACCTTTTTCTCCTTGCCCTTTAATTTGGTAGCAATGCGCTTGCCTCTCCCTTCCCCCTTTTCGGCATTATCAATTAATTGCTGAACAGTGGTGTTGAGGGAGGCTTGCTCGTTGGAGAGTAAGGACAGGTCGGTGCAGATCTTTTCTTTAAACTGCAGGAGGGAACTGATGTTCCCTTGCATCTCTTCTTCTGCCTTCAGGGAGCTCGATGAAGCATGAGCGAGCTTTGAGGAGAAGGTGTTGACAAGCTGATTGAGCTGTTCGAACTCATATCGCAGGTTGTCAACCGAAGATGAGTATGCGACCTTCAGTTCAGACAGCTGGGTGGGAAGCAGCTTGTCCATTGCAGCTCTCAGTGGGCGGAGAAGAAAGTTTCAAGCTGGCTTGCCACTTCATCCTTAATGACCTGTGGCATTTCAGACTTGATATTTTCTAGCATGGCAGACGCCGCTGTGTCCATGGCATCTATTTTGTCTGCGATCTTCTGGTGTTCAGCAACCTCGGTGGCCTGTACCTTGGAAACTTCCTCAATGATAAATTTCTTCAAGTCTGCTTGAACAGAAGTGAGAGAAGTTCCTGTGGTTGCGACAGAGTAGACCGGTGCATGAACATGATCGGACACTGCATCTCCACTGTTTCGGGGTGGAGAAGGAATGGGACTGAAATCTTCGTCTTCTAGAAACCTGTCATTGTAAGAGTTGCGATCGTTAGAGTAGAAAGGTTTAAAGTCGACATTTACTACCTTGGCCTCTCTCTTCATCCTAGAGAGGATGAACTTCTTGAAGCAGTCGCGAGCTTCAGGAATGGAAGCGTAGCCAAAGAATCTCCCAAGGTTGTGCTCTTCAACCTCGAGCTGTTCGATGGAGTGGACAAGAAAGATGGACTTCAAATCACAGTACGATCTGTCCTTCCCATCAAGCAAAGCACGAAGCCGGATTGCCATTGACCTGGTCTCCGGAGTGAGATCAATTCCGGGAAAAGACTCCGTGACAGTCTTCTCAGCATCGATCTCGATGGAGTTGACCAACATGGCAGCTGCAGTCTTGATCGGATCTTCTTGTACATCATCATCATCATCGGAAGAAAGGATGAGATGGAGTTCAAGCTCTGGAGGCGAGCTGTGATGATGAGAAGCTTCACCGGACTGCTGGTGGATGACGATGGAGTGATCTGGAATTTCTTCCTCGAAATCGGTGTCATCCTCCGGTTGAGATTCGCTGTGACTTCGACCAGCTTGCTCCGAAGCTGTTGATTGGAAGATATCACGAACAGAGGGCACGGGTATTGAAACCTGTGCATCGAGAACTGTCTGTTCTGGGATGTCTTCGAGTGTTCGACGAGCAGGTTGATGCTGAACTTCTATGGAGGCAAACTCCGTATGCAACCTGCGTGATATGGGAGTTGGAGATTTGATGCGAACAGACTTGGCAGGTCTGTCGAGCTGCTTGCTGGGGGCAAGCTGTCTCTTTCTCCTAACGTCACGCTGCTCAGGCGGTACCCAAGCTGGGTTAGATCGACCCATGGCATAGAGGAATGGCTTCACCATATCGTCATTCTTGGCAAAGACAGTCATGTCAACACCAATTATGAGTTCGAGCTGCTTCTGGTCCTTGGGGACCTTCTCTTTGGTGAAGTGAGTCATTCCACTCCAGTTGAGGTTGGGGTGGAGGCAGAGAATGAGAGAGCAGATCTTGGTGCCTAGACGCAGGTTCCTGGCAACGCGGAAATCGGTCACCACATCTCCGTCATAGGTGATCGCGAGCTGTTTGACTTCTTCATTGATGAGCTCGAGGAGAAACCGGGCCCAGTTCACGTGTAGACGCTGCACGATTGCAGTCATCACCCTAAACTTCGCTGGAGTGACAGCGTCGTGGTTACCAGAGTAACCAAGGAAGACTTTGTGAACGAAGTCGAAGAGAGCTCTGTACGCAGGTCTCAGTAGAGGTCGAGCGAACTTTCTTCCATCATACTTGACTGCGGGCTGCATAAGAGCTGTCTGGTAAACTGCTTCCAGATCTGCATCCGGAACGTCCAGAATTAAACCCATGGCTTGTGATACAGGATCTCCACGGTTCCTGAATCAGCAATGCCGTAGGTTCGAGAGATGAGCGAGAGAATTGGAATGGGCTCATCTGGTATACCAGGCAAAGGAAGATGGAATTGTGCGGAGTCGACATCTTCAGGGCAATAATACGATAGAAAGAACATGGCGACTTGCTGCGGAAGCCAGAACTTCGGCTCATGAGTGATGATCTTGTAAAATCCATCTGCTTCCTGGATGGCAGAGTACATCTCGTTTAAACCGGCGTAATCATAAGTCGAAAGATTTGCCGCAGGCTCTGTGAGAATGTACTGTTGAAGATATTGGATCTTCTGTTCGGTGGTTTGAGGTGGGGATTGAGACGTAGATTCTCCTGCCATTTCAAGAATGAAAAGAAAATTGTGAGTGTGAATTTATTTATTTTTTTGAAAGTGAGTTGCAGAGAAAAAATGGCGGAAGAATGCAGAAATTGAATTGAGAACGACGATGTACAGTCATATGAATATATATAAGAGATAAAACGGGCGGTTGAGATTGAAGTAAATCAACCGTTCAACGGATGGGATTGAATCCCTGGAAATCCGTGAGATAGTGGGCGCGTGGGATTGGTTGAGTATCCCACTCGCACTACCCTATCATTCAACCGTCGCCTCGCATTAAATGCGAATTTGATACTATGCATGCGCTTTTTGACACACATGGAAAGTGTAGCAAGAATGTTGAGTACTGTGTCAGAATATCCTTAACAAAGATTTCAATAAATAACAAAATACATGCTTCAATAAATGAAAATGATTGATAAGGTAAATAATTGATTAAGTGAAGCAGAAGTATTTCATTGAAATTTAAATATTTGGAAAAATTAAGGCATATCTTTGACACATATAAAGCTTGATTAAGAAAATGGAGACTGATACAGGTCATCCATTACACTTCCCTAGTCAAACTGTCTCATTCACAGTTTCTGATCCAAAAAGGTTCCACTGGTCGTCAGTTCACAGCTCTTATCTAGCTGGACTGTCCTCTGTCCTTTGTGAACTGCTCTTGTGCTTTCTTTTCACCGATGTGAGTTTTGATGAATTCCCACAGCTTTGCGTTCTCAGTTTGCAAGGCTGCAATCTTTTCATCAATATACAGCTTGCTCTCCAATTCCAGTATGTTGAGCCTTCGAGACATTTTAAGAAACTCTGCTTTGTAGAAGGCTAACATCTGGTCCACTGCTGTGGAGCTGTTGAGATAGGATGTAGGAGCTTCAGTGTCAGGAGTTTGGGACTGAGCTTTGGACGGGAAACCTGGAGGGGTGCCTGGAGAGGACTGTTCGACAGCAGGTTTCACTCCAACCTGTGGAGAGGCAGGTTGCGTTGTGGACGGTGGTGTGAGATCTGCCTCTATACGGATTGCTGCTGTTGATCTTGTGATCCGCTTTCGAGAAGGCGCAGATTGCAGATCCTCCAGCTTCCTCTTTCCTTTTCTAACTGACTCAGCCTCGACTCGGTCTCCTTCATTTTCTTCACTGCTATCTTCTTCTTCAACTGTATCTTCCTTTGATTCACGCATTTCTGTGAGTAGAAGCTTGGCTGCACCTTTGGCCTTGTTGATCTTGTGTGGCAAGATGCCAAGAATCATGATCAACTGGTTGCAGGTGTGAGGTACCAGCTTGTCGTCAGGAAATCCAGAGCAGACTCGCCATGTGCGATTTGTAAGCGTTCTCTGCAGTATAATAGAGAGCTTGGTGCCATGACGAAGTTGCATGTTGGCCTTGATCCTGGCAGGTAGCTCTGCAGCTTCCTTGATGAACAGATTGACCAGCAGCCTGGCCCAGTTAACATTTAACTGCTTCACCACAGCAGTTAGCAACTTAAACTTCAACAAAGTAACAGATTCGTTCGATCCTAGGTAAGAGAAGAACACATTGTGAACGAACTCGAATAGAAATCTGTATTCCGACTTCAGATCGTGGCGGTTGAACGTTTTCTGATCATAAATCTTCTTGGGCTCAAACAGAGCTTGTTGATAGACATCGTTGACAGATTCCATGGGCACATCATCAACCTGTGTGATAGCCCCTGTATCTGTTAGCCCATAGGTCTGAAGAACGAGTGGAAGAAGATGACGCCTTTCTTCTTCGTTATTGACGAGAAATGTTGTTGTTGCGGGGTCTCCGTCCTTTGATTCCAGAGAACACAGCAGGTAAGCAACATTTTCCGGTAGCGTAAATCGTGGATGTTGAGTGATGATGTTGAAGAAACCATCACATTGAGTGATAGCCTCAATCATCTGATCCAGACCTCTGTAACCGTATGAGTCTAGCACAGCAACCTTCTCCATGAAGATGAGAGGGGTTGCTTTCTTCACTAGACCATTCAATGAATCTGCAGACATATTTCAGAGAGTAAGGATTTTGAATTTCTGAGTTTATGAAGTTGAAAGATCGAAAGTAATTTCTCAGAGAGTGAAAAAGAAGTTGAAATGTAATTTCAAAGGATTTCAAGAAACGCGTAATGAAATCAAGAATTTTCTTTCTATATATAGAGATTTCTCCAACGGTCAAGATTTATTTGAATAATCTCAACGGCTAGGGAGGCGCGTGAGCAAAGATACTACAAGATTTGGAAAAGATTTATTTGAATAATCTCAACGGTCAAGATTTATTTAAATCCCTGGATTTTCATGAAACACTTTTCAAATCTCAACAGTCAAAAGATTTGGAAAAGATTTTTGTAGGGATAAGGGAAAATAATAAATTCTGTAAAGAATTAAATGGAGATTGATACGATTTCTCCAGTTCCCCCTTAAAGGTTGACCGGTGATTGTTGACTTTCAACGCAGTTTGTGACGTCAAGCTGCGTGTCGCCTCACTGCTTCTCTTGAGCTGCAGTTTCCAAGTCTGTCTGCTCTTGGCTGACCTGTGCTTGTGAACTGCTGCCATTATCTGACTTGGTCTGTGTATCCATTCTGAGCATGCCGAGCTTTCCACACAACATGTTGAATCTCTCTTCCATGAGAGGTTTCGTTAGTATATCGGCTCTTTGGATGTCAGTATGGATTTTCTCAACCGTTATATCTTGTTTTTCCACGTGATCTCTTATGAAGTGATGCCTTATATCGATATGCTTGCATCTGGTGTGGTAGACAGGATTCACAGTGAGAGCTATGGCACTTGTGCTGTCACAAAAGATAGGAACTCTTCGAACAGTGACATCATAATCTTTGAGTTGTTGTTTCAACCAAAGAATCTGTGCGCAACAGCTTGCTGTTGCCATGTACTCAGCTTCTGTTATTGAAGTAGCAACTGAAGTTTGCTTCTTTGAAAACCAAGAGATCAACTTGCTTCCAAGAAACTGACAGGTCCCTGAGGTGGACTTTCTATCCAGTTTGCATCCTCCATAATCTGCATCTGCATAGCCAGTTAGTTCAAAATTATCATCACAAGGGTACCATAAACCGAAGTTTGCAGTTCCCTTGACATATCTAAGAATTTTCTTGGCTGCTTCTAGATGCGATTCCTTTGGATTAGCTTGATACCGAGCACACATTCCAACTGCAAAAGAAATGTCAGGTCGACTTGCAGTAATATAAAGTAAAGAACCAATAATTCCCCTGTACAGAGTTATGCTGGCAGGTTTTCCTTCAGAATCTGGATCCATCTTGCCATTTGCAATCATTGGAATCTTCAGAGGTCTGCTATCTTGGACACCAAATCTGGTTGCCAGCTCGTTAGCATACTTGGATTGACAGATGAAGATACCATCCGCAGATTGCTTGACCTGTAGGCCGAGGAAGAAGTTCATCTCCCCCATCATGGACATTTTGTACTCACACTTCATGAGTTCTCCAAACCTGTCACATAGAAATTTTGACCTAGATCCAAAAATAATGTCATCAACATAAATTTGTACAAGAAGAATATCATCCTTATACTTAAAAGTAAATAATGTTCTGTCGACTGATCCCCTTTTAAAACCAGAATGCAGTAGGAATGTAGACAACGTTTCATACCAAGCTCTGGGAGCTTGTTTCAAACCATATACTGCTTTGTGCAGTTTGTAAACTTTCTCTGGACCTGTTTCCTCGAAACCTGGAGGTTGTTCAACGTAAACTTCTTCTCCAAGAATTCCGTTGAGGAAAGCACTCTTCACGTCCATTTGGTAGACTTTGAATCTTTGATGAGCTGCGTATGCTAGAAACAATCTTATTGCTTCTAATCTTGCCACTGGTGCGTAGGTCTCATCATAGTCTATTCCCTCTTGTTGACAGTACCCTTTTGCAACTAATCTTGCCTTATTTCTTATCACATCAGCATTCTCATCTCTCTTGTTTCTGAATACCCATTTTACATCAATCACTCCTTGATGTGTAGGACGATCAACTAGTGACCATACTTCATTTCTTTTAAACTCATTAAGTTCCTCTTGCATTGCTATTACCCAGTCGTGGTCGGCAAGAGCTTCTTCAACAGTTTTGGGTTCAGAGTAGGAAAGATAACAGCTTAGTAGACAGCTTTCACCGATCTGTCTCCTTGTCTTCACACCTGCCCTTGGGTTCCCAACAATGAGATCTTCAGGATGAGCATCGACCCATCTCCTTCGACGAGAGATTTCTTCTTCTGTGAGAATCGGTTCAGGGTCTGGTGTGGGATCTTCAAATTCAGGTAGAGATTGAGAAGTGAAGGGGTTGAGCTGTTGAAGTTGTTCAGCAAGCTGATCCACTGACAGTTCTGCATTCACTGCAGGTTCCATTGAAGTTTCTGGATCAGTTGAAGAGGTACAGGTTGGAGAAGCTTCCGTTCCCCCTTGGTTCATTCCCCCTTGCTGAATAGGTGGAATTTGTGAATTAGAATCTTGTACAGGCTGAGCTTCTTCTTCTTCCAAGTCGGTTGGACTCCATATTAATATTTCATCTCGAGGTTGCATGTTGGAGCCTGTTTGATTTTGACTTGTACCTGTACTTTCATCTGGTTGGGTTTCCCTGTGCTCACAAATAGATTCATCAAAAACAACGTGTGGAGTTACTTCCACAATATGAGTTTTCTTGTTAAAAACTCTGAAAGCTTTGCTGATCTCTGAATATCCTAAGAATATTCCTGGATCTGCCTTGCTATCAAAAGTTTTCAACTGTGATTTCCCATTATTATGAATGTAACATACACAGCCAAAAGATTTAAGATATTTAAATCGAGGTTTCTTATCCTTCCACAGCTCGTATGGAGTCTTTCCATGTCTTGTATGAATGACTGATCTGTTTTGAGTGTAGCAAGCTGTGTTGATTGCTTCCGCCCAGAACTTCTTTGGAAGATTGGTTTCATTCAGCATCGTGCGAGCTGCTTCCTTTAGTGATCTGTTGCGTCGTTCAACAACACCATTCTGTTGAGGTGTGCGAGCTGCTGA
>CM038112.1:30887681-31080337 GCA_001642375.2 Mentha longifolia
TGTCCCACATTTCCTTAGCAGTTCCAAGATTTCTTATCTTGGCCAAGTGGACGCCTTTAACTGTGCTCGAGATCAATCCTTTTGCAAAGCTGTCAAGTCCAGCTTCTTTTCTTTCCTCAGCTGTGTATTTTCTGGGATCTTTTCTCTTAGGCACATATGTTGCTTCAGAGATTCTATCTCCAGATATTTCAGTTTCGTAGGGTTCGAGGATGGGTGTGGGACCATTTTCGATGACGTCCCACATCAGCACATGATGAGCTTGGAGGCACATCTTTATTCGAAAACTCCAGTCTTCATAACCCTGTATAGAAAAATCTTCACAGACACGGAGAAGTGAAGCTTCCATATTGACAGTTAATATTTATATGCGCAGTTTTCAGACACAGAGATCTAGTTCAATTTGACACTTAAGCACAGAAAGCTTCTAGTATACAGAAGCAGTGGTCAAAAGAACCACCGCTCTGATACCACTTGTAGGTCCCGATAAATAGATATTGGTGTATGGGGGGGGGGGGGGAATACACCAATTAGCCAACAGTTTTGACTTTTCAAAACAATTTGATCTTACTGAGTCGTCACTTCAGTTAATCAGAGCAGTTTAGTTTTTCCAGCTCAAACAGTGAACTGCTGAGCTTGCAAAACTAACCTGCGTGCGGAAGTTTGGTGGAAAGGTTGGCTAACAGTTTTCAACACAGTTTTCGAAACAGTTTTTCAAAGAGAACTTTAGTTTAGACAAGTGTTCATGCAAACTGTGAAAGTGGCTAACAGTTTTCAGAAACAGTTCTCAAAGACAGTTTTCAAAGACAGTGCATATGCAAGACAGGTTACAATCGTGCAGGTTGTGAATCATGCAAACTGTGTAAATAAAGATAACAGAAAGAGGGGCACGAGGAGTTTTTATCGTGGTTCGGAGTAAACAGCTCCTACGTCCACGCCAGATCCCGTCGAATCTGTAATCCCTTAACTGAGATCTTTCGCTCCTTTTTAACACTGGTGGAGGTTCCAGTCCAAATTCAAGTCTCTCTTTAGACTGAATCTAGCACGAATCTTGAGTCGTGACTCTTCTAACTTTACATACAAACTTACATACAATCTTACTAATCCTGAACGGCTAGCACTAATAATCAAACTTAAAAGCTGTGAAGAGCTATCACCGTTTGAGATACAACTCTTATCAACTACACTGAATATCAACAAGTATGGTAGTGAGAGTGTGGATTGTGTTATAGTAAGACAGATACTAGAAAGAATAGAAATCTTCAAAGATCAACACTTGGGAAAGCTCTTGTAATTTCGAGTGTTGATTGTGTGAATGTTTGGCTTGAGATTTCTGCAGCGTTTTAGCTTGTATTTTGAGTTTCCCGTATCTTCTTCCTTGAATGTCTTGAGGTATTTATAGAGAAGCATTTGCAATAGAGCCGTTGTGTGTGTCAGGATGAGCAGAGTCGTACACTGACACAATTAGTCGTTGAGTTGAGGACAGGTTCCTCAGTCACAGCTCAGGTTGGACTTTGCAGGTCGAGCTTCCTATACCTCTATCTATCTTCAGTCTCTGTAACCTTCGAATGAGATCTTCAAGTATGATTAGGACAGGTTACATAGACAGATTACATAGTGGAACATTATAACAGGTTTGAGTAGATTAGGTACAAGGTTGCACTTCCAACCTTGACCTTTACATAGCAACCTGTTTTAGTCGAAGACTGATCCAAGCACGGAGATTAGTTTGTTCCAATTAACGTCTATCGACTAAGTGTGGTTTCTAACAACATTATCAAAACTATTAAAGGGTTCCCAACAAGAAGCATAGAGTAGATGAACAAAAAACATCATTAATATATAATATAACTGCAGCATCACCAACTATACTACAACTGGTTTTAGTACATATAATATGTTCAAAAAATATAAACCAGATTTTTAATAAAAGCAGATCCTTCAATGGATAAGTCAATACAGCACACTTTCTAGTAGTGGCAAAGTTAGTGATTTGTTATCAAAATAGTAACAAAAAGAAGATATTGTTAATGAAATGACATGCAGTCTAGATTTCTGGCATTGCAAAAGGGCCAGGCGGCTCAGCTGTGCTGAATGCATATATGGTACGTGCAATGTGGTGTCTGTATAGGAGTTCCTCTTTGTTTTTCAACCCTTTTGCCCCTGGAATTCTTGATATCATCCTCTCAATGGTCTGCAGCGAGTAAAGTGCGCTATCCTTGTCATTCTTTTGCTTGTAGGTATACCTTCCAGTTTGTCGTGCAAAGATTATGTCCCACTTGGTGGATTGTGGGGTCCGGATCTTGTGATTCTCATAGTATTGGATTTCCTTTATTATCTGAGGTAACACAGTGGCCATTGGCATGAAAATGTGTGCTATTTGTTGTCTGTATTTTTCCTGAAGATCCCCTATTTTGTGGTGGTAGATGAAGATCTTTTGCTTCTTCATATCAATTAGAACTGCTGCCCAGTTTTGATCAAGAATGCACGCTGTCACAACCTGTAAATGACAAAATTAGTAGATTTCATTAATTTTTATGGTAAATGGTACGCATTATGCTTAATGTACATGTTTGGCAGAACATATGATATAAAGAACAATTATATTACCTTTTCACACTCAACCCAAGCTTTCATGTTATCACCCCAACATGGAAATTGTCCCTCAACATAATTCAACAACTTGTTCATACTTTAAGCGCATTTCTCAGAGTAATTTTGACTCCAACTCCACCCTCCCAGAGTTCATTCTCCGGAATTGCATCATTTGAGACTCCATTTAGCTTAACGGTGTCACAAATATCGAGAAACATGCTAAGATGGGCGTTTGGATCCTCCATAGGCCCTCCTCCAAATTGTTCATCTTTAACCATTTGGATAAGTCCAGATTTGAGCTCAAAATTGTTGGCATTGATCGTCCCCCACTCTCCTCCTTGGAATTGTTCCGTTGGATATTGGAACATATGGTTGAGAGGAGGTTGTGGAGCCTCATTTGCTCTTCTTTCTTGCTCTTCTTTCCAAGCTCTAAACTCTTCCATCTCTTTCATAAGATTTTCCATAGCTTGATGATTAGCTCCCATTACTTGCCTCTTAGCTCGATTATCCCTCTTATGTTGCTTTTCAACTTCCAAATTCAAAGGTAGAGGTGTGCCCTTCTTTGACCTTGTGAGCATACACCTATAAACACCACCAAAAGAAAAATAATGCTTAAATTAGTAATTCAATAACTAAATCAACTATTGAAACTCAAACTATGCATTCCCCGGCAACGGCGCCAAAAATTGGTCCGCCCTCACTTTAGGGTGAGGGTAGAGAGCAATAATAATTGATTGAGTAATCGAGTCGAACCACAAGGAATGCAAGGACGCTCAAGTTTCAAGTAGTAACCTAGCTACTAAACCTACTATCCAAGCTACAATAGATCATGTTTTTGTGTTTTTGATTGAGTAAAAACAATTGAAAAGTAATTAACAAAGCTCAAACTTAACTAAGCAAGTAACAAGTGGCAAATGATATAAAATCGATAAGAGAAAGTATGGTTCCAAATATAATCCAATAATCACTAAAAGCCTAGGTTTATGGATTTGCATGGATTAGTCATTTTAATCTAATTCATATGGGAGTTCTATATATAGTAAACATCAATTGTTCTCTCGAAGCAATCAATATTAGTGGATTAACCTATGACATCTATCTTCGCTAGGTCTCAAGATGCATAAATTAACTCCAAATAGCTCAATTAATTATCTAGAATCTCCTATTAGCAAGAATTACTAATATGTTGTGATTTGATGCCAAGTGTTATGAACTAAAGTCTACTAAGCATTTAACCAAACACCTTGTATGCACTCTATGATGGCCAATCACTCATGCAATAAAATCAAGTCCCAAATCACAAGACATATGAATTAGAAGGTAAATCCAACAACAAAATCCAAAAACCTAATTTTCTAGATCATATCTTCATATATTGGAACCAAAAGGAAATTAGCTAGACATAATTAAAGGAAATGAACCATAGAAAATAGAAGAAATCATGCTTAAAAGAAAGAAAATTTAATGAGGAAGAAAAAAATGGTCTCCAATTGCAAATCCAACCAATGTAGCTTCAACAATCTTCAAAATACTAAAAAGGAAAGAGGAAAAATGTTCTAGGGTTCTTGGGAGAATAAAAAAACTGTTCCCAAAAGATTATACCAATGAAGTATAATATCCTATTTATATCATTACATTGAGTGGGGGTCAAAACATAATTAGAAAAACATAGAAAATGGGAGAAAATCGAATTTTCGGAGGAAAGAAGTTGGGCGGCGCGCCCGCTCTCAGAGGTCGCGCTCCCAAGGCCAAATTTCTTTCATTGGCGCGCGACCGGGGGTAGCCCCTGAAGCAGTCGCGCGCCGGGTCGCGCCCATGTTACTTCCGTTGCGCAACAATTTTGTTTCGGCTCGTTCTCCCTCATCCGAACTTCGATTTGCGAACCGTTTTTTGCTACGGACTCCTAACGAACTCCTTTTCGACATAAAATGATCAAATTGGCCAAATGAGTTCTTCATTATCTACAAAAAAGTGTGAAAAGACTCGAGAGAATGAGGAAAACATAAATGAAGTAAAACTAATGAAACCCTAGCTTTATAACTTGAAATTCCTCATTTCTAACCCTAGGTTTTACTCTAATCAAGCTCAATTCTTCTTGTTTCTAGCCTTCGATCCTTAGCCACATGAATACTCTTTCTAATTCTAACAAAAATGGATCGAAAACTGAAAGGAAACGAGAAAAGTAAAAAGTATGCTACAAGTTAAGAAACCCTAGCATTTCTAACATTTAAGCACATAAATCGAGACTCAAACACATTCAACATGCACATAAAATACGTGTTAATCACTAATCCATGCAAATCCTAAAACCTAGGTCTCTAGTGATTATCGGATTATATTTGGAACCAAGCTTTCTACTATTGTTTGTTAACTCTTGCTATTAGTTGTTATCTAGTTTATTACTTTTCAAATTGCATTACTTAATAGAATTAAGAAAACACAAAAACATGATATCTTGTAGCTTGGATAGTAGTTAGATAATTGGATTACTACTTGAATCTTAAACGACCTAGCATTCCTTGAGGATTTGACTCAATTATACTATAATTGATTATTATTGCTCTCTACCCTCACCCCTAAAGTGAGGGCGGATCAACTATAATCTCATGTCCCGGATCAGGCATTGATGTTATGTAATCATCTAATGCTTTGGCCAACTCTGTGTCAGTCAGAGGGTCTTCTGTGCCATCATCCTGCTTTCAATTATTGAAACATGCATATTGTACAAATTTTTACTATTATGCAATGAATGATCTCTCAAATCGCAATAGAATGTTAAAGCAGTTTTATTTTTAGCGAAATTGAATTACCACTAAAAGGGGGATAGCATAAAACACAGCTACACAGAATATTTAACACAAGTAATACCATAATACATGTTATAAAAGAAGTTATCCAATTCAATCAAAACAAATATGAGAAATATTCAAAATGATTCGCATAAAATATCCGGGTAAAAACTAAAAATATGAACTGTACGATTTTTGGTGGTGGTTCCTTCATGATTCCAAATGCCTTCCATGTACCTTTTTTGCATTTCCTCCTTTGTGTGTTCTTGTCTCCACTGTTTGTGGTCTTGCTTTTGGTGTTGTTTGTATATCTGCTGCATTATTTTGTTCATTGTTGGCGCCTTCTGTTTGCTTTGTTTGTTGAGATGTGTTAAATGCTGCAGCCTCTATGTCTGCCTTCTTCTTCGTCCTTCTCTCTGCTGCAGCCATTTCCACACTTGCCTTTTCTGATGCTGCATTCCTTGATGCCTCGGTTGCTGCTTCGTTATGTTGTGCGATTGATTCATCACTTGGTTCTTTGCTGCTTGGCGCTTCATCTGGTGTAACTATTGTGGGTACTGAGTTTGATGCCTTTGCATGTGTAGCTTCTGATACAATGTTGTCTTGTTCTCCCTCATCTGTGTCTACTGCTACTTTAAGCCCCTGTTCTTCTTGATTAGCATTCATGATTTCTTCATTGTTGGCAGCTTCTTCTGTGACGCCAGTTTTTGCTCCATCAATATGCACATAGCTTTGATGTTGATTGTGGTGATCATCGACATCTTCATCCGAGGGATGTGGTGAATGCATTGTTTCGTTGTATAAAGTATGATAATCATCATCATCTTCGTGATTCTGCACGTTTGATTGGGTTTCGATAGTGAGATGCTCGAGGATTTTGTCGATGATACTCTGTTTAACCTCATCTATGTATGTCTTCATCTTCTCTGTAGTAGCCTTCCCTGCATATTCCCCTAGTTTTTTCATTAGGGCTTCATCGATTTGTAAGCTTCTAGACTTGGTATGGCTGGAGGTAGCATTTTCAGTAGGCACGCTGTCATGACCCTGTTTCTTTTTCTTCATGTTGTTTACATCATACTTCAAGGTAAATGGCATCTTGTTCGGGTCGCAGGAGAGTGATTTCCAGTAACCCTTTGCAAGCTCTTCTTCAGTTGGAGTAAGCAGTTGTTGAATGTCCTACACACATGTACATAGACAGACACATATAATTTTTTACAAACATATGCAAACTTATCATTTTTTACAGGTAATTGGTACAATTATGTAGTTAATTGTACTGATTATAATTGTACCAATTACCAACACACAAACACATGCAAACTTATGATTTCTTACAGGTAATCGGTACAATTACATAGTTAATTGTACTAATTACCACAACACATTTTATGTAGTTTTCATTAAGTTGGAATAACTTTTTACCTTTCTTATGTCTTTGAATTCTGGGAACTTCTTTGGTGTAACATATGAATACCGAAGGAAGCGTGGATTTGGTACACCATCACTGTTTGTTTTGATCACAGTTCAAAATGTTGGTACATCCTCAAATATCCAAGCCTGTAAAATGAAATGTTTGAGTGTATTAGAGAGTAAACTATAGAAGTTATTATTCATATGTATATATGTTATTTATTGAGAATTATGTACCAAATGCAGTAGATTTACAGAGAATGCTATTGTGTTTCCCAGTATGTGGTAGCTGATTACTCCAGATGGCAGTACTCTTTCTTTTTTCCCGTTTGTTATTGAGTGAGTGAGTAATTGGTACGAGTAACTACCCCATGGAAACTGCTCCCAATCATCCTCGTATTCCAACAATACCCATACCCATATCGGTATGGCCTTCGTTGACTGCTCAAGTCCAAGTGCATATATCACAGCTAGCAACAGTTTTGACAGTTTGACATAGTCATCTTCAGTTGCAGGGATCACTACTTCAACGTGATTTTGACCTTGTCCCTCCCAGTAAGTAAACCGCTTGTTTACATACATTTATGTGACTTGTGCCACTGTTGTCTTCTTGTTAGAGTTGAACAGCCGGGCAAACACAGAATCAGCAGGCACATCATGGTGTTTGTATGGGTTGAAGGTGCTCTATCCAAATTGCAGCCCGCTAACAAGCGCAAATTCCCCCCTTGAAAATCGAAGGATTCTATTACCTATTCTAAACCATAGTGTTGTTGTATCATGTTGCCAGATCTCGTGTTGTTGTCATCAAGTCGGGTGTAATATCTGAAGCATGATTGTTTTACTCTCTTACGTGTAGGTTTTTGAAGTGTCTTCAACACCTTTTTGATGTTACCAGGCATTGACTCATAACCGGCGAGCATTGTCTTGTGGTCATGATGAATTAAATGGTATCGCTTATATTCCCATTCAAGCTTTTCAGAAAACAGAAAAATCATAATCAATACAACTATATTTATGATAAATAATGTCAGTACGTAAGTTTAAGGAGCATGATTTTCTATATGCAGTTTGATGCCGGAAACTTAATCATTATTTTGATAGCAAGAACATATCGTTTCTAAGACATCATGGAGCAGGTAATAAACAATGCAGTGACAGAGTCATAATTCAATTGTATACTCATGTATAAGTTTTACTCCTTCCTTGTGCCAATCTCAGATTAATACATCACATGCAACAAAGTATATTCATATTTTGCAGATTGAACTACTTATATATGCATTTGTATAAAAACTGAACTTAGTGAATCTATAAACTAAACTTTAACCAATTGGACAACATCAGTTTTTATCAAAACGTATTAGTACTCATCAAGTATGAACATGAACAACATCACCATTCATCGTATCGAATCAAGTGTGAACTTACACTATACATTTTTCTCATTAGCAAGCTAAGTTACTCAATATTCATAACATTAACTAAAATAGTACATACGATTTACATCATTTTTTTGTATATTATGTAAAAATCAAGTACGATTTTTTATAAATATGCTCAGATAAACAGAATCAAGTCCGACTGTTTGTTAATATTTGTAAAACTATTGTTGTTTCATTAAAAAAATCAAAAAAAATCATAGGATTCTTACCGGTACATCTGCAAATGGAGTTAGCTCTGTGTAGTCGCTCTGATCTTCTTCTCTTTTTCGTGATTTTGACGGTTTTTTTCCGAGCGCTGGTTGTTGGAGTGTTGGAGCGCAACCTCTTCTTCGCCATTGCACAGATTTCTAAAAAAAAAATTGCAGCGGATCTTCACCTCAAGGCGGCGAGCTTGGTAATTGGTAGGAAAATATAGGATGACAGCATGGAGGACGTCTACGGCGGTGAGAATCGGGGAGCGAGATGGTTTTGTCAGAGAGTTCGAGGTGAGGGAGAAGGGTTTGAGCTGCGAGAATTGTGTTGTTGGGGGAGAAAACAAAGCTGGGGGTTTTTGGGGGTATTTTCGGAACTTCATACGAAATTTGGGTATTTTTTTTATAAATTATATTCCATACCTAATTTTAATTTTTTTATGGGTGTTTTATTTTTTCACTCTACATCTACGTAACATATAAATTTATAATCATGTCTCAAATTAATTATTTAATACTCCCTCCGTTTTTTAAAGTGTCCTAATTACTATTTTTATTGTTTGTTTTTAAATGTCCCATTTTAGAATTTGATGACATAATTGCTACATTTTTCCAATTTTACCCCTATAATTAATGTTATATATAAGTTGATGCTCGGAAAAAGAGAATAATAAATAAGGTTAAAATGTAAATTTACACATTTTCTTGGTATTTATAATATAACGGCTGGGACACTTAAAAAAAACAGAGGGAGTAGTTGGTTGTGACCTCTTAATATTCAAATTGATACTCCCTCCGTCCCACTTAAATAGTCCGCATTTACTTATTGATTTCTCTCATATAATAGTCCACTTTCCTAAAATGATAAAAGTCTATATCACAACTAATACTATTTTAAAATTCATTATCTCTACTTGCATTGGTTTCTGTACCAAAAGCAATATGAACAATTTAGGTGGGACAAATAGAGTATGTAACATGCATAACTAAAAGTTGAAATTTTTATATATTTTATATATTTTAATTTGAATTTGTCAACCTTATTTTAACTAATAAAACTTAAATTACATTCTAAAAAATAATTTTGAACCTAATTGAATCAATGAACCTAAACAACAATTGTAAAGTTAAAACTAAATAATAATATATAGAAATTAAAGGAAAAAAGCGCATACCCAAAAAAAAAACCCAAATTTATAACACAATTGGTCGAACTTGGGATAGAGGATTCCAAGTGATTAATATGGGCATATAAATTAAAATGACATTAATATGTTGCTATGATTAAGATAGTATAAGAAACGTAGAACCAGAGTTGCACACACCATATATACATGCAAAAACAAGATGGGTGGATTCTCAAAATAGCAAGAAAAGTGAAATATCACTAGCCAATATTGACACATACAAAATCACCAGCCTATCTTGTGTTTCTTCTCCTTCCAAAATTCTAAGATTTGTAGTCCATTTTGTCTTTGAACTTTTCCAAATAGCGACTCCAACATACATATCCTCAACCCTACGGTTGCCTCTTTTCCTGCAAGATCATAAGAAAAATTCTCATCAATTTCAAGGTGAAGAAGCTAGAGGACAACTTTTCATCCTATGCAGTGAAGTTTACAAGTTCAACTATGCAAGAAGTCGAGTAGAATGTAGGATATGCGTAGAAAGGAGCTGCTTTATAAAGACTCGAACCTGAAATATTCTAGTTTGAAGCATTAAACATATAGGTATTCACGTGTAGAGGCAGTCGAGCAAGATGCATCATCATCTGAATCTGTACATTGAGAATCCAAAGCTCCACTCAGTTTGCATCTTTTTTCCATCTTTATCGTCTCTCCCCGGTCTCTTTTACTATTATTCGTCTGCATATCTGGAGTTTCATCATCATCATCATCACAGTCGATAATGATTATGTTGATCTCTCCAGCAGCGGAAGATGAACACATTGCAGAAGACTTTTGATCTTTCTTACTAATCAACTTTCCTTTTTTGGGTTGTGGAAATACCATCCGTTTTCTCATGTTCCAGCTTCGCCTACGTGATGTTTAACAAATATTTACTGTGTAAGTTTCATCTTGATATAAGTATATTATAACAAACACAAGTGTTGAAAGGAATATTTACTTACCGCCTGTGCTGCATCACTCGGTGTAAAGAATTTCTTGAGATCATTGAAAAAAGCTGCTTTTTTCGGGGTATACCATCGTAGGATCCATGGGGTTAGGTTTTCCCAATTTTTTACACAACTCGCACAATATTCAGCTAGAGAAGGCATCACCTCATAAGCCCAAATCTGAAGAACAAAACTAAAGCCATTTAGGCTTAATTGGGTTTTCCTATTGGTAACTACTACTAACCCATGATCTATGCGTTCTCGGAGTGAAAGGATGAATGAAATGAGGAACTTATATACAACCTCACCCCACGGAAATTCGTTAAACTTCTGCAAATCCTCAACCAAATAAAGTGTAGGTCCCGATAAATAGATATTGGTGTATGGGGGGAATACACCAATTAGCCAACAGTTTTAACTTTTCAAAACAATTTGATCTTACTGAGTCGTCACTTCAGTTTATCAGAGCAGTTTAGTTTTTCCAACTCAAACAGTGAACTGCTGAGCTTGCAAAACTAATCTGCGTGCGGAAGTTTGGTGGAAAGGTTGGCTAACAGTTTTCAAAACAGTTTTCAAAGAAAACTTTAGTTCAAACAAGTGTTCATGCAAACTGTGAGAGTGGCTAACAGTTTTCAGAAACAGTTTTCAAAGACAGTTTTCAAAGACAGTGCACATGCAAGACAGGTTACAAACGTGCAGGTTGTGAGCATGCAAACTGTGTGAAAACAAATAATATAGAGAAACACGAGGAATTTTTATCGTGGTTCGGAGTAAACAGCTCCTATGTCCACGCCAGATCCCGTCGAATCTGTAATCCCTTAACTTGAGATTTTTCGCTCCTTTTAACACTGGTGGAGGTTCCAGTCCAAATTCAAGTCTCTCTTTTAGACTGAATCTAGCACGAATCTTGAGTCGTGTCTTCTTCTAACTTTACATACAAACTTACATACAATCTTACTAATGCTAAATAACTAGCACTACTAATCAAACTGGAAAGCTGTGAAAAACTATCACCGTTTGGAATACAACTCTATCAACTACACTGAATATCAACAGTGATGGTAGTGAGAGTGTGGATTGTGTTCTAGTAAGACAGATTCTAGAAAGAATAGAAATCTACAAGGATCAACACTTGGGAAAGCTCTAGTGATTTCGAGTGTTGATTGTGTGAATTTCTTGCAGCATTTCAGCTTGTAATTTGAGTTTCCCGTACTTTCTTTCTTGAATGTCTTGAGGTATTTATAGAGAAGCATTTGTAATAGAGCCGTTGTGTGTGTCAGTATGTGCAGAATCGTACACTGACACAATTATGGACGTTGAGTTGAGGACAGGTTCCTCAGTCACAGCTCAGGTTGGACTTTGCAGGTCACGCTTCCTATACCTCAAACTGTCTTCAGTCTTCTGTAATCTTCGCAAGAAATCTTCGAGTATGGTTGGAGCAGATTACATAGACAGATTACATAAAGGAACATTATGATAGGTTTGAGTAAAATAGGTACAAGGTTGCACTACCAACCTTGACCTTTGCATAGCAACCTGTTCGGGTTAAGCTTGACTGATCCAAACACGGAGACCAGCCTGTTCTAATTAAAGTCTATTGTCTAAGTGTGGTTTCTAATAGCATTATCAAAACTTAGTTCAAAGAGAGAAAAGGTTCCCAACATGAAGGTACTGCATTTCAATTCTTTTGTCAGGAGAAGTAGCTACCAAAGTTCCGTAAAGGAAATAGAGCAAAGTCAACTTCAACTTGAATTCTCCTTTTCCCTCATGAGAGATAAAGGCTTCTTTAACATCCTTAGGTGTGATTCTACGGCTACCCTTGAAGATTTTCTCGTGAATAGACGAAGAAGATGGTGTTGTTATTGTTTCGTCCAATGTGCAAAAACGAAGCCCAGTGATTTGAGAAAATTCTCTAGGTCCGAATTCAATGTTAGAATTGTTAATTTTGAAAACAAGCTTTCTCCTTGTTAGATGCATCCATGTCTATATGCAATAGTAAATGCAACACAACATGTCCTTGATATTCGAGCTCATTAAGCTTGAGGAACTGACCAAAGCATAATTGTCTAAATCTTTCCAAATCTTCCTTGTGTAGATTGTTCTTAATGTAAGTAATAATCTTAAGATCACAACGGCGATTGAAAAGATAGTTAGAACCTGAATTGAGAAATTAAAAGTGAAGTCAAATGTATAAAACTTAATGTACACTTGTGGTGCACCAAAATCATATGATTGCATCTTCAAATCCAGGTAGCCTGCTTCGACTTTGGTATTCATATCATCATTAAATTGGCACCATCTTTTACCCTTAAAAAAACCTTATGCTTTCAAGTAAGACTCAAGTTTTCTTCAAGCAAATATTCAGGGCAAGTAAAGTAAATAATCTGTACGAGGCTTCTTGCTCACTTCAAAAGAGAGAGTTGCTAGGATTCTTATGAAAGTTAATGTGTAAGTTATGTAGATTACTGAAAGATGCCTACACAAAACCCTCCGACGGTTTAGTTGCGTACCTCCATCCTCAGGACTTTTGCATTGAAATTTTTGTTTCCTTTGAGAAGAACCACAATCATCAGCGTCTTTTGTCCTAGAATGATCCACTGCAGCAATCCATATTTACAACATTCATTTACGACTCAACTTTGACATAAACGACTAATAATTCATCAGGTTAATTCAGAACTTGTTGCCTTTAGCAACAACAGATTAGTAAGTGTCACCATACATCAATATAGCTTTTACATACTCCATTTGAAATTCATCCAAGTCTATTTAGAAGGTGATAATGATCATCAACTTAATACTAACATGCAGTTAGATTCGCAAAAATGAAATTAAAATTTTAAAACACTAGCCAAGAAGATCCTTTCAATCATTCTGGCTCTGGCTCTGGCTCGAGTAATGTACTTTTGCAAATGGAACAAGGAAAGAACAATAGCAATGCACAGGAAAAATGATAGTAACTGACAGTAATTAATTTAGATTATATACAAAGTAATACTCCTCCGTCCCTTAACATAGTGATTTTGGTGGGTAAGGTTTAAACAAACAAAGAATGGATATAGTAACCCTTTTGGGAATACTTTAAGGAGTAATTATTAAAAAATGTACCTTTGTTTGAAAATGGGATGGGTGAAGTGGTAGGTTTGAGCTCCTCCTCCTTCACCTTCCTCGGTTCCAAATCGGCCTTGGCCTTCATCTTCGCCTTCTCTAAATCACCAACACCAGATTCGCAAAGTTGAGATTCCTTTTCATGATCCATCCAAGTTTATAACTTTAAAATTACAAGTAAGGGAAACACCGAGTAAATTAAGTAGATATGCAGAAATGGTAGTAACAGTGAATGATAGCTGAGAAATGGAACTTCGAAACCAGTATATAATTATTAACTAAAATAAGTACTAAAGAAATAGTGTACCTTTGTTTGAAAGTGAAATGGGTGAATCGGTAAGCTCAGAATCGGCCTGGGCCTCGGCCTTGAACATCGCCTTCTGTAATTCACGAAGACCAGATTCGTACAGTTGAGCTGCCTTTTCTTGATCCGCCTTCAACTTCTTCAACAAATCTAGGTTTCTATCCAGATCTTCCATTTCCCTTTTCTTTTTCTTCTTCCGCTCTTCAATTTCATGCTCCAACTTATCAAACTCATTCATTGATGGAGTCGTGGACATCTCTCTCCTCTGCAAATCTACCAACCTACATGCATCGCATTGAGCGATTAGTACAGACAGCCTCAAAACATAAAGGAAAAAAACATGGTAAAATGGTTTTTTTTTTCCCTTAGTTGAGTACCTTTTAACCAGCCTCGCGAAAGGAAATCCAATATGAGAAGGGAAACAAGCCGTGTGAGTTCCTTGTTTGGTTTAATGGAGCCGCGGAGGTTGATGATGATTGCAGCCTTAACCAAGCTCTGCGCAAACAGTGAAGAGTCAGAGAGAGAGAGAGAGAGAGAGAGAAGGAATACGAAAAGAGTGGGTGGGTTTGTGTTGAAATGTTGTCTCACGTCGGTTGGAGATGGTCTCTAGAGCCTCTTTATATGGTGAGGCAACCCTCCTCTTCATAAAACCTTTTGAGGGAGAAATGGGTCCAATATTCTATTTTCTAATAGTTTGCCGCCTCCATTCGCTTGTAGACTAGTCACTAGTAGTCTAATCCATCAATCGTACGGTGGTGCAACAAATTTCTATATAAAAATTTCTTTAAACATATATATACCATTCTCCAATCATTAAAGATGAAAGATAAAAAGTAATCCATCGGTCCTCTATTTCTTGACCCAAAATTTTTCACCATAAATTTTTATCGAAATTTAATACGGATTTTAAAATATAATTTTAAAGTATTGTTTCTTTTATGGGATACTACGAGTGTCGTACTATCCCTTAAAAGAAAAATTATTTTAAAATTATATTTTAAAACTCGTACTAAGTTTCGGTGAAAAAAAACATATTGAATAGTATAAAGATCAAGAAATGAAAGACGGATGGAGTACTAGAAAAGAGAGAATAATTTAACATTAAGCAAGGATGGCAAGGATGGAAAGGATTTTCATGGCAAATATGTAAAATTAATCATTTCATTAGTTTTCTCACTTTGGTGGTGTAATAGCCGTAAAAATCCGTATTTGGAAAAAATAAAATTTCGAAGGAGGAAAAAATTTCTCGAGTATTTGAGATCAATAATATAATTATTGGTGAAGTAGTTATGATACGAAATAGTTTTTCGTTTAAGTCTTTTGGACTTATAATTAATTGGTGGATTATTCTATGTGTACGAATACACACATCTCTAGTTGTCGATAAGTTCCCTCCAGCGATTCAAATCTCTTCTTAAATTCGAACCGAAGTATTATTATTTCCGATTTTCAGTTTAAGAGGAATTTATTTATGGGCCTTTTTAATTAAACTATTTAGGCTTAATGAGTTTTGAGGATGGGCTTTTCTTTTTAATCTATTCCTTGATGGCCCAATTACCAACCCATAAATTTTGAAGCCCATCATCCATAATGGAGGAGAGTCAACCACGTCCGTATCCAACCTTTCACCCCTGTGCACTTCTTTTTCACCATTCAAAATTATCCCTCATATTCTTGCCAGCAAAGCAAAATTCAAGGGAAAGGAAATGGTTTAGCAGAGCAAAGGAAAATGGGAGGAAATGCAGTAGCTTCATCGATCCATCCATTATCTACTTAGTTCAAGAAGGAGATTCATGTTCATCAAGCCATTTCTAATTCTCCTTTCCTAACTAAGAATCTCAAGTTCGTACTCGGCAAACTACGCGAGCTGCACAAAACAGGAAAAGGAAAACAGAAGAAGGACGGCATGAGACGAGAACAGGGGAGGGGCAGCCATCCCTACCCCTGCTGCTGCTGCTGCTAGACGGCAAGGCGGAGAGGGTAACATAAATGGAGATGGCGGCGGCGACGGTTTCGCGGTATAATCTTTCTTCCCTCTTTATTCTGAGTATGGAAACGTATGTTATGTTAGGAAGTGAACCCTGTTCTTGATGAGGAAGTGTCGACCCTCATGAGTTAAATTATTGCGTGTTCATGAAAATTATAGATCCTTGCTCTCCATTAAATTCTATGATCATTTATGTAATTATTTTCGAAAAGCTCCAAGTTTCTTCATGATCGAGCTTGTCTAGACCTTGAGTGTGCCCTATCTTTGATGATTATTCACGTTTTAACACTCAACACACGGTTTAAAGCCTTCAACCCACGAATCCATGAGCTTCGAAATCATTTTCAGGATAAGACATTTTATCGAACAATTGGCGTGCACATTTTGTTCAGCATTTTCGAACCCTTTCCCGACTCTATCTCATTTCGAGTCCTAAATGAAAGTTGTAGCTCATGTTCTCAGCTATCCGTAGCCCAAATTTCATCTTGATCCGAGTTCATATGCATCCGTAGCGTCATTTTGAAGTTGGTATGTCAATCTGAAATCTGGAAAAGTCAGCGACTTTCGAGCTGATTCGAAACATCCTTAAATGATATGAGTTAAATTCTTTCACCATATTAAAGCTTATTGTCTCAGGTTTCCATAGCCGTGTCATGTGCCCAAAACCAAGTTCGTATGCGAATACTGTGATGATTTGAAGTTGACACGTCTTAAAATCATTTTTGAGAAAAACAACTTGAGTACCGATTTTTATCCTCATTTTTGGCCATGAACTCCAACCCCATTTCAGAAAATAAAAGCATGGTGTTGTAGCCTGTTAAGCAAGCTTTCAATTGATATTCTCTGTGTCCATATTGGTTGAGTATAGCTCGAGATATCTTAGCTCAAAATATGACCCTTGACAATGAGTTCATGCTTTTGAAATTCACATCTCATTTCTTTTGAAATCTGGAAATCAGCCCACTTGCGGGCTAAACTGAGAACAGCTCGTTTGAAATTCGACATTTATTCTTCTTCCATGTTGAAGTACGTTCTATTAGCCTTCTATACATATCTCGTTCACTCAAAACGGAGTTCGTATGAATTTACTATGATTTTTCAAAGTTTATGTCACTCTGCCAAAACTGAAATACCCCAGCTGCCATGTCATTTTTAAACCTCTATATGAGGCGTTTTCGTTGCTTTTCTGAGTGTAACTGTGAGACATGAAATTATTCTACACACTCTGAATTACAGTTTGATAACTTGAACAATCTCTCATTATAAGTATTGAATGACTTATGGCCTTTCAAAGTCAGTACTGTAAACCTGCCCTGTTTCTGTTTTCAGAACTCATGACCTTGTTTGATGATTGTCCATATCTCAGCTCGTGTAAGATAAAAATCTGGATTTTAAGTATGTCATACCTATATGTCTTAGAATTCCAGATTGATAAGCCAAGCCTTGATTCAGTTAGCCATTTGTGAGAAACAATTATTCTCCTAAAGTGTCGCAAAACTGTTCTCATTATTGAATCGAGCCAAAGATTTTTTCATGGATTCTAATATACTCATTCCCCGAATCAGGAATTGATTGTATTAGAAAGATTAGCTTCATGTGTTTCCATTCATGTGTCATGTGTCTTCATTGATAATCAAATACTCAAGTTATAGCCAAACCATTCAAGTGTGGCAAATATGCCAAGCCTTGTATCAAATGTTCAACTCCTATCCATCTTTGAATCATGAATATTCTTTGTCTAGCTTTAACCACTGATTCTTCAAGTTCATTGAGGACCTTCATTAATCCTTATTTCACTCTCACACATTCTTAGCCAATGAGATTAAGTAACTAAGTATGAGATAAGATGGGATAAGAGATTAAGTTACTAAGGAAGATAGAGTATAAGTATATGCTTACTTATAAACTAGTATTAACCTATTATGCTTGTAAATAGGTTAATAGCTATGGAGGCAAGGAGATAAGAGGATCCGAAGTTGACCGATTGCTTGTTTGATTTCTACCTTACGGTGGGCTTTACTTCCAAATATATTTCGAGTTATATTATGCTCTGATATTTACAAAATGAAAACTGTTTATCCATAAAATGTTTTTGTGCGCTCTACATGTTTAATGCTCTGAAGTTAATCGATCGAGGTTCTTAGTTCAGTCTTAAACACTAACTTTGAACTGTGTATACACCCTGATAGTATTGCGATTGGTTGATCTCTCTCGTGTACTATCGATGAATGGGACTCTCTGGGTTTCGACCCGAAGTCCAAAATGAATGTTGAATGGGACTCTCTGGGTTTCGACCCAAAGTCTAAAATGAATGTTAATGGACCCGACTGTGGCTAGAGGTCCGGGGTCACAGTAAGAGTAACTGTAGAGTGTGACAAATGCGCGCAAAGGAAAATGATGATGTTTTGACATACTTACTTGGATGTATTTATTTTACAAAACCTTCCAGGTTATGTCTTATGATAATGGATAAACTGTATTTTGTTTTGATAACTGTTTATCAAATGCTAAGCCCACTGAGTACATTAGTACTTAGCCCAAATATTTTCCAAATGTTTTCAGGTTAAGCAGACAGTGCTGACGGGGCAGAGCTGAGGCGAGGGTTCTCCTTTTGTTAATAAGCTTCCGCTAGTTGCTCATCTTTTGTATTCAACTCTCGACTTTGTTCCTTGAAGTTGTTATGTCTTTTGATAAGAGCTTAGACTCTTTAACTTCTTTTTATGTATTGAGTCTATCCTTTATATCTATGGTTGAGCCATTTGAACTTAAACGATCCTTATGCTATGAATGACGTATCTCTTTATTATCTCTTGTCATTTTCGATTTTAGGTTCCTTCCTTTTATAAGGGAAATGTTGTCAAATTCTTTGGGCACATTATCCAGTTTATTTATATAAGATAAGCTTCCCCCTTTCTTTCCCCGCCTCTTTTCTCCAACCTCAGTCGCGTCCTAATTCACGATTTTCTCTTCCTTCGAGAATCGGGGCGTGACAGGTGGCTTGGAACACTTAATTGGCACTGAGGGAGTATCGTATTACTACATCATTCGATCCCTTAAATTTAGTATTTGAAAATGATACTCCCTCAGTCTCGTTAAGTTCCATTTTAGCCGTCTTATTGTAATGATTCATCTCCCAAAATAAAAATATTTAGTCCAATTAATAATCTTAAAAATATTTAGTCCAATTAATAATCTATACTTATATATAAAAAAAAAGCCTTGAATAATTAATGTAGATTGTCTATTAGTATATCTTTATAGTGTCTTAAATTTAAGGACAATTATGTAATACTCCCTCCGTCCCACTTAAATAGTACATCTTTCCTTATTGGTTTGTCCCATATAATTACCATTTTCCTAAAATGGTAAAAGTCTATCTCACAACTAATACTATTTTAAAATTCTTTATCTCTACTTGTATTGGTCTCTGTACCAAAAGCAATGTGGACAATTTAAGTGGGACGGAGGGAGTACTATATTATACATTTAAATGTGATATATATATATATATATAAAAAAATAAAAAAATAAAAATATATATATATATATATATATATATATTTATATATATATGTATAAATTTAAGTATGGTATTTACCTTAGATATTATTTTTGTTTGATTTAATTTCTTTTATAGATGGTAAGTATAAATATAAACGAATTGATATGAACTATGAAGACTTCCAACTCCCCACAATATTAAATTTACGGGGGTGTACTTAATTAGGATTCTGTTGGATTTTTTTCGACTTTAAAATGTATGTGGATTTAGAAAATCCATAGACTTCATGCTGAGTTTGGCTGACATTTTTTTATTGATTTTCATGGATTTTTATAAACTTGACATGACTATGGAATACACTTCTTTTATTGATTTACATGGATTTTCATAGACTCCGGCGCTGGAACTATTGATGCAAATGTATATGGAACACACTTGCATATAACAAACTATTTTTTATAAGTTACCCCTTTAATTTATTTGATTATCGTGACTACTTAAATAATTTGTTGTTTTTTATTTAAAAAAATGTAATTATTGGGGAGAGAAAATATTTTTATATTCAAATTTAAAATTAATTACGAATAATTTAATTAAAACATTTAAATATTGTATATTAAGAAGAATGTCAATGTGTGACCGCCCATATTATGACCGAATATCATTATTGTTTTTATAATTATGACTATGATTATATATATTTAAGACATTCTAAAACCTTTAACTACAACACCATCATAGGTATCAATACTAATCATAACACGAATTGCAAACCACGAAAATGGAATTTCTTTCATATCACGTGAATCATAACACAAATCTATAACAAGTCTATAGCCATACAAATCTGGCCACAAATCCGCTTTTCTGTTGTGATTTAAATTATTAGTGACAACTTTTTCATGGGTACTGATTTATTCATGTTCAAGCATCCAAGACTCAGTAGGAAGCCACCACGCTAGTCAACTGAAAGTGAAGAAAGATTGACACAAGCGACATATGTAATCAAGCAGCAATCGAGTTATACTGAAAAAGGCGTAGCAACCTCCGGAGTTAGGAAAAGAAAGAACACACAGAACACGAAAGATAAAACCAAGAGTATTTTTTTGGTTTAGTACTCATAAGGGAATGCACAGACCAAAGTTGCTTTTTGGTTGTTTAGCTGTGGGTTGGGAAGGTAGAGTATTTGGAGGGTTTGAGAGAATTCAGAGAAATCTCTAGTTGTTAGGATTGTTAGGAGAAATTTTGGAGAGTGAAATCTATTTATAATTTTGAAAGAGAATCAAAAGAAATTCATAGAGTATTAAAATCCATAAACTGTTGAAACCCTAATTAAAGATTTTTTAAGACTTTCTAAAATCCGTAATGAATACCTCAGGATTTGTAAAGACCTTTAAAATTTCAGACTGAATACACCCGGACTTTGAAAGTCTAAACAAATCCTACAAACTCCACAACCAATACACCCCCTTACTTTAGCAACAAAAAGAAAATGTAAAATATAGTTGCTCAAGTATAGATATTTTTCGTAGGATTGCCTTATTTTAATTTAATTTATCTTTTAGTTTAATTAATTATTATTATGTTATTTTAGTTAACTAAGTATATACATATTTTATGGACTACATGTTGGAATTCTAATTTTGAATGACCAGTATTATGAATTGGATTTGTGAAATTCAATAATCAAGGTTAAAAAATATCATAATAAGCAAATTTATTACCAAAGTTCATTTGTAGTAATAATTTTTTTCATAAATTATATATATTAGCATATTTTAGAAATTAGCTAAGTAAACTCATTAACCATTCTACATTTGGAATTAGAAGTACTATTTTGTTTTGGTGCTGTTGTTACATACTTTTACGATGTATACAATCATTAAATTAGGGTAATAATGTAATACGGAGTATTATATTTATAAAGTATTTAATAAATTATTAGAAATTAATTTACCATATAGTATCAGTTTAAGAAATTATTGAAAATTAAATTAATCTTATTTATCAATTTATTTTAATTTAATATACTCCCTCCGTCCACAATCTTTAGACACTAATACTATATCCGGACGTCCACCATCTATAGACACTTTCATTTTTTAGTAATAGGCCCCACAACTTTATCACTTTACACTTTAACACTTTAACACTCACAAAAAATTTAGAGGGACCCATAATTATCCTACTTTAACACTTTAACATATTAATTTATTAATATATTATCATAATGCATTAAACTCTCTGCCAAAAATTTTGGGTCCAAAGATTGTGGACAGAGGGAGTACTTCATATATAGTGAGAATGAATGGAGCTCCACCTCCATAAATTTTTAATTTAGTACTCCCTCCGTCTCAAGTATTAAGACATTTTTCTTTTCGGCACGGAACTTAAGACGGGAGTGTTTAGTGTGTGAAGTGTAATGTGTGTAGAGATGTGATATGGTTTATGTATTTAAACATATTTTTAAACTAGAGCATCGTAGATGCATAAAAACATATCCATGTTTGATCTTAAATGAAAGATCGTATCAAGACCTTTAATTTGGTATAAAAAATTATAAAAATCGAATAACAAACAAGAAAGTTATGATAGTTTATTATGATTTAAATTATATTGGGATATGTGCTGAGAGGTGAGTGGACGATGAGATTTAATTAGATAATGTTAAGTGTAATAAGAGATTTACTAATTGTACTATTAATTAGTTAATTATTTCCCAAAAAGAAAAGGTGTCAGAATACTTGAGACGGAGGGAGTAATACACTTGTCCATTATATTAGTCTTATTTTATTATTTTATACATCATATATATTTGAGAAATGAGACTAATATAACGGGACGGATGGAGTATAAGATATCTATGTGAAATTTATAATTTATTTAAATTTAAATTTAAATTTTATGATTAGTTTATTGGTTATTATTAGGGCTCGTTTACCAGATGATATGTGTATGTGATATGGCTGAATATGTGTGATTGAGATAATTTATACTATATATGTTATCAATATTATATTAGGTTGAATGTTATATAATTTCTATAGATCATTCATATTATGTTAAATGTTTGGTGAGATATATCAAAATCGTATAGTAGTATAATTTCAAAAGTATCTTTCAAGTTAAGAGGTCTCAATTGTATATAGTTAGTATATATCGGACCGGGCCCCCAATTTATATAGGGTCTTCACTTACTAAGCAAACAAGATATTGACCTATCAATCTATCACATTCTTTAAGAAAATAATAAGATTGATGAATAAGAATGATATATGTACAATTAAATAGTTACAAGATAATTATATATTGTAGTACATGCAATCTAAAATAACGTGATGATGTTATATTTTTAATTGGACCATAAGCATATGATGAGTGTCTATTATATAATAATAATAATAATAATAATAATAATAATAATGTATGTTTACCATTATAGTTTAATTATAAATAATAAATAAATCTTAATATAAGGAACATATATTTTACTGGTGAGAATACCCATAAATAGTCATTCTCATATGACAAAAGTCTTTTTTAGCCACCAATAAGTAAATGGTCTAATTCTAGCCATTTTTTGAATTTCATGACATTTATGCCCTTATGCATTAAATCGGTTGCACGAATTTATAGTTACTCGTGTTCGTGTGCACGATCAATTCTCATTTTACTCGTGTTCGTGTGCACAAACACGAGTGAAAACAATCGTGAAGTCCGGTCGTGCGCATGAACACGAAGAAAAAGAGAGCTTGTTCGTGTATACGAACACGAGCAACCGTAAAATCGTGCAACCCTCGTGGCATCTTCTTAAGAGCTGAACAGCTACCACCATATCTCTGCCCACTCCGGCGATATATCTTCAGCGGAGCTTCTCAATTGAGCCTTGGTGATCTCAATTTTATCAAGAAATCCAGACTACTCTAGATCGCCATTCACACCTTCGAGAAGCTTCGAATTTTTCAAAACGTAAAGCACACCTGAGAGAAACAGCTGGTGCCATGGAAGACGAGGCCATGAATCCACAGCTTCAGCACCATGTCCGTCGCCCACTTAACTCTGTTGAGACGGCGGTGCCGCGCTTTGCCAGAAGCTTGGCTACGTCTACCATGGGAATCAGATGGCCTTGCACTAGGAATGACACCATTGAATTTTTGCGCTAGGACGATGATCGGCAGGGAAGAGGGTATGAGAGGAGGAGAAAGAGGGCTGGAAAGAAGGGTTCGAGATTTGTGCTCTTCACCTGCAGACTCTCCAATTTAAGCGGCAACGGCGCCCCTCGACACCACCCTTATCCTGCATCTCTGCTCAGCGTGCCTCGCCGACGGAGATGACAACAACACGGTGGCGCTCGACACCAAATCTAGAGACTTGTTCGATGGGGAAAGGAATTCTGCAGTCCGATCAAGCGCTCATTTACGACGATACCACGGCAATTCTGCAGTCCGATCAAACGCTCATTTACGATGATACCACGGCAACCACTGGAAGGGGAGAAGAGATAAAGAGAGGCAGCGGCGGTTGGTCACGGCGGCGGCGGTGGTTGGAAAGTCGTGGACTGTGGAAGACGAAGAGAGAGAGATGGGAAATGGAGGATGAGGGGCGGCTGATGGGTAGAGGGTTTCTTTTGCTTTTTTTTTTTTCTTAAAATTAAATTTCATTAAGGGTATAAAAGTCTTTACACACAAAAAATGGCTAAAATTAAACTATTCTTTTATTGTTGGCTAAAAAAGACTTTTCTTATATAAGAATGACTATTTTAGGGTTTGCCTCTATTTTACTGCGTCAACAAATAAGTGAATTAATAATTTAACTTTGTTGTGTTTGAAATTTCAAGACGCGTTATATATATTCAAATCATAATACATTAATTAAAATTATCAGGTCTACGTGCGGATGCACGTTATTGCTTTTGAATTAGGAAATCAACGAACCGCTGCGCACCTTAGTGGAAACAATCTTTTGGAGGTTTAGTTATGCAATTATAATCACTTTAAATAATGAATGGAACACTCCCCTTGAAATTTCTAAAAACTTAAAAGTCTATATGTTAAAAATCAATATCTATATTATACATTCCGTTGCGGATTCGGAGCATCACAATGATCATGCGCTACATCTAAAATCTTTAATAAATTATGTTCAGAAAATCTTATATATATATATATATATAGGGATGAGTTATGGTGAAAACTAATTATTACGTGAAACCTGCAACCCATCATAAAATATTACATTTTATGCACAAAAGTGTTGCATTTTTATCATAAAATGTTGCATTCTCATAATGATGCATTATATGCATAAAAATAATATAAAAATAATATAAAATAATATATTTTATTATGCAACATTTTTGTACAAAAATGCATCATTTAATGCATAAAATGCAAGGGTTGCAGTTTTCACGTAAAGATAAGTTTTCATATAATCTACTACATATATATATATATATATATATATATATATATATATATTATAATCATATTTTACTTTTCTAAGCTACACGCTAATCTTAATATTTTATTTTCCTAACCTAATATTTTATTAGGCTAATCTATAAACTAATATTTTATTTTCGTTTAGTTCGTATTAGATGAGATCTATCTAAATAAAAAATCAAACAATTTATTCCATGTGTATTCCAATTTGATTGTACATCTATATCTATCATAAATAACTTTTTTATTGAAGTTATTCTCGGTTCGGGTTGATCAGACTAAACTGCTTTAAGTTAACATAGTTTGGCCCAAACACTATTTTGACTTTGAGGTAGTTCATTGGCCAAGATTTAAAAAAAAAAATCTTTTAGTATGTATCGATAACTATTATGATTGTCAAATTTTTGTAACAATAAATATATTTTTAATTTTTAGACAAAAAAAAAAGAACAATTTTGAGGTGGTCCGTTGGTCAATAAGTTTTTAAAATATTTTACTCCCTCCGTCCTGGATAAATTGTCCACAAGGGGGTTTGGCACAAAGATCAATGCAAGTAGAGATAATCTAAAATATGTCTATATTCACTTATAAATAATAATTAATTACTTGAAATCTTATTTTATTCCATGATTATCTTTTATTTGATTTTATACTATATATTAATATTTTGATATTATAATTAAAATTATCAACTCATATCTTCTATAGTGCTACCTCCATCTATCATATATGTGCTTGGAATTTTTCAGCATGAAATTAAATCTTATAATGATTGAATGTTAAAGTGGTTTTGGATCTCACTTAACGTGATTGCGTATTAAAATGAAATGAATATAACACTAATTAATATTTTCTTTGGTAGACACGAATAGCATCAAACAACTCATTCAGTTTTTAGGCCAACTCTATCGGGCTTGGGCTATTTTCAGTTTGGGTGAATCAGACTAAACTGTTTAAAGAGTTAAAATATTTTGGTTTTAACACTATTTCGATTATTTCGATTATGAGATAGCCCGTTAGCCAAGAAATTTTTGAAATTATTTTAGTACGTATTGATAAGTATGATTTTTAAATTTTTGTAGCAAAAAATATATTTTTAATTTTTTAAACAAAGAATATATTTTTAATTTAAGACGCTTGACAATATATTAGACACAAAATTGATTTTGAGGTGGCCCGTTAGCCAAGAAGTTTTTGAAATACTTTTAGTACGTATCGATAATTATGATTGTCAAAATTTTACAACAAAAATATATGTTGGGAATCCTCTGCAGTTGATTTTGATGATGTTATTCGAAACCACACTTATATTTATATACTCTTTTCTAGAGTAGAGATTGATTGGAGCGATCTGGTTTTGTATAGAACAGATCGATAAGCTTAAGTGTTAGGACAAATCGATCGTGCTTGTAAAGGTCGAGATCATTTTAACGAGCTCCCCTATAGGAGATCGATCTGGACATCTTGCTCCCCTGTCAATCTGCTGTAGAAGACCAGTTGCTCTGCATTGAAAATGGTATCGTGTTGGTATCCTACTGTTAAGAGAACATGTTATTCAGTCTCAACAGCTCGAGACATTCTACCTTGATGCCACGTTGGCTGCCAACTAGGACGAATCCTAACGGCTAGAAGTGAGTTAGCACCAACGACTCTCTTCCACTCTGCATGACTCCAACGGCTAGTTTTTCAAAACTGTGCCTATAAATACTTCAGCCCTTTTAGAGTTCAAGTTACGGGAATTTCATTTTAGAAGTCAAAACTCTGCAGAAATCTCAAGCTATCACAATAACTTCAACACTCGAAAATCCTAGAGAATTTTCAAGTGTTGATACTTCAAAGATTTCTGAATTTGGAAACTGATCGATCTTATTTTCGCAAGACGGTTAATGCACAAGAACTGGGATTTAACGAACACGAAAGTAAACAGAACACAAAGGGGTTTACGTGGTTCGATCTATTGGAATAGATCTACGTCCACGGGCAGAAAGAGTATAGATCTTTATTGCTTGTATGAGTAGTGATTACAAGATTGTTCTCCCTTCCAATCTATTCTAAACCCCTTTTTATAAGTATCTACACATGGAATTCGACTAGGATTATAAGTCTTTTCCTATTAGGACTCTTTGGCTTGATCTCCTTCTTCACTGGATAAACACCGAACTTCTATATCTCTTGTGGAGCTTGAATTGTAGTCGATGTAGGAGTTGTCTTGGTGTAGAGATTCCTTTGAGGTGGGCCGTCGTGGATTCGGCCTAGGTAGGCTGTTTGGGCCGAGCCAAGTAAGGCTCTTCGGTGGGCCGAGCTGCATAGGCCGAGCTTGACAGTCGGAGCCCAATTACATTGGACTCGATGCTTGGGCCTAGTAGCTAGGCCATATCCTATCAGAAACCATTCAAGTTCTTGAAGCGTTTACAGCTGCTTAAGAACTCAACAGAAACCTACCTTTCTCAAGTTCAGTTCATGTTCGTTGAGAAGAAGAAGTTATGTTCGCTCCGCCATTGCTGAGAAGATCAAGCTCTGCAACTGAAGGAGCTCGTTAGTTTATACTAGCAAAGTTTGTGTAAGAAGGTTGTAAGGGTCACGACCCAGAACTCGTGCTTGAATCTCTTCAAGTTAGACAAAATTCAAGACGGTACTCAGCTAGTAAAAATAAGAGAAAGATCCAAAGGCTAAAGGGATTTTCAGATTCGACGGAATCTGACGTAGACGTAGGGAAGTTTCCCGAACCACGCTAAATTGACTGTGTAAAATACTTTGGCACGCTTGGGGATGCTGATCTAGTACGCGCTAAGCTGCCACGAAAGCTCAAAAAGGGTGCGCATATACAAAACGAGGATGGTACAACTAGGTATGCACTTCACTTATTGTGATTTCTTTCCATTGTAATTCAGAATTTGCATGCATTCTTCTTCACGAGTCTGAAGTCTGCTGGAATCAACAGAATTCTAATATTTCAATCAGCTGCAGGTATGTAAAGCATATTGAGTACCGTTTCCCAAAAAGAAGAAACTGACTGACACATTTTGAATCGACATGCAAGAGGAAGAGTCTGCTTGCCTTAGCTGCGCTGAATCATACTTCTTCGCATATGCTGCCTATTTTGAGCTTCATGATATCGACTCGTCTTATGTTGAATGTATTTATGTATGTAGATATGGCTTCTGCTACACTTATCTCATAATTATGAATTATGCCATATGTATGTATGAACAAGTATATTAACAAGTTATGGTTAATATTAGTTAGTTGATGTTACTTATTTCTACATGAGTCTGTTGTAATTCAAATCTATGATGTGTGATGAGCTAAATAATTGTAGAGTGAAGAAAATGAATAATGCTGCTGAATTTTGTATTATATTGATGGTAAGATGAAATACGATTTGAAAAGAAACTCAAAAAATATATGAAAAATAAGGAAAACCATGCAAATGGCGCTTCTCTCTACATTCAGTCTCAACGGAATATTGTGACTCATGAAATTCATCTCCCTTCAACCAATTTTCAACCAACAAAAACACACTCATCAATAATCAAGAATTACATACATTACATGAAAAGGTTCAAAAACACTACTACTTTCCATCTCACACAATTAAAAAATAAAAAATAAAAAAAAGAAACATATTTTGGTTCATTCTCAACTTAATCATATTTAGAATGTCTTTTTTTTGGGCAATAATATTCCTAAGTTTTGCAGTCATCAACACTTTAAAATCTAAATTTGTCAATCATCACAAGCCATCAGCCATTGTAATTGGAAGAGTCTACTGCCCCTCATGTTTCCAGCCAAGAATATCCCCACAGCCACCTACTACTTGATTGCAGATTCAATCTCATCTTCATAAATTTTCAAATCCAAATATTGTATAAATAGGGATTCATGAGATCGTGTAGAAACTTATTCTTAAACTCTAAATTTATGTGCAATTATAGATATTTGTGCATTGTGCATTTTCATGATAATGCCTATTATATCCCTATTATAAATTAAATTTAAGGGCAATATTGTAATTATATATGCAATATATATTAAAATAGAGCATTAATTATCATTATAAATGTAATATTATATATCTCTGCACTACATATACCATTTAGTTCTAATCTACAATCGATTATATAATATAATAAATATCATCTTCATTGAATTCCTCACCTGGGGTGTTTGGCTAACCTTATTTGAAATAGCTTTAAGCACTAACAGTTTATAAGCTGTAAAAATAAGTTGGGGGTGATAAAGCTTATTTCTAAGGAACTTATATAGTTTATTTTTGGAACTTATAAGCTACTTAAAGAGCTTATTTTGCCAAACACATTTTCAAAGTTTAAAGCTCTTAAATAGCTTATAAGCTAGCCAAACACCCCCTTAGTAAAATTTGGGATAGTGTGTTTTTTTTATTTTATTTTTTTTATAATTTTTAAATTAACAGTAGCATTTTAGCAAATTTAGGTTAAGTCATTAACTATCATACATTTGACAAACTAAAAATTGATTATATTACAAATCTTTCGGTGTTCTTGTTGCAAACTTTTTTGATAGATACAACCACTTAAGTCATGAAAATTTCAGTTGGTAACTCATTTTTAGCTTGTATCAACTTATGCTTTGTAATTTCATGCATATTTATGCTAAAAATTATCATATAGAGAAGTAATAGTCTTCATAAACAGGACTTGTTTTCTTCGTAGAAAGATTATTATTATATTATTATTATTATTATTATTATTATTATTATTATTATATTATTATTATTATTCGAATTTCGAAAAAGGTGATGACTCTAATTCTAAGTAAAAATATGGTTTATGTGGCATAGAGCATGATTAAAATAATATTATTTTGACCAAGAAAATTCTAAAAATGTCTCATGAGATGAGATTTTGGTAAAATGAAATTTGCCTGATGCCAGAATTGAAGATGACAAGATCAATAGTCAAAACAACATTGTTTTGATCTTAAAAAATTATTATTGTTATTGCTAGATAAGAAAGTAATGATCAAAACAATATCGTTTTAAATAGAAACTTGGCACATCTCCAGTTTTGGCGTCACGCTAAATTCAAATTTGGCTGTAATCCAATCTTTTAAAAATCTAGAAAAATCTTATAGTGATACGACCCTGATTTACATATTTTAATTAATTTGTTATTAGTAGTAGTTTAATTGTTATATCGGGCTAACTGTTAAGCCCGTATATCTATTATGAGTATGAATCTTAGAGTGTATAAATAATTGTTAAATCTCATTATTTCATAATTCAAGCAATAATTTTTTATCTCATTATTTCATATCTAGCAATAATTTTAAATCTCATTATTTCATATTTGGTTCAAGAACTTACGGTTTCTTTAGGCTTCGTGTGATCGTCAAGGATATGATTTTTCACGAACTTATCATGGATTATCAATTCGATCTTGAAGTATGACTGTTTCAAATAATTTAGAATTTCAAAATATAAGTTGTAATTTATGAGAAACTTAGTATGAAGTGTATGGACTTAGAGCATATTAATTCAGTTATTCTTTATTTTGTATAGTATGAATACTTAATTTTATAATTTTTAGAACAATATCAAGCAAATAGATTCATAAGTATGTTGATGATATCAAGTATTATAATAATTGTAAAAAAAAATAAAATTAAGTAGTCATACATATTCTTTTCATATTAAGTGTCATATTTCTAGCATGTAAGATATATCTAAAATGTTTGAAATAGGCAAACTGATTCATATTAAGTAAAATTTGTTTGATGAATAACAAACAATTATACTTTTACAAAATAAAAATATAAATTAATTTATTGGATCATATGCTTGTAAACGGTCTATAATATTTAAGATACATTAGATCAATGAAAACTAAGTAGCATAAGAGAATTTAAATAAAAAATGATTAAAAAAAAGAAAAAAAAAATTGGATCAAAATGTAAATTTAATAATTGTATTTGTGCATATATTAAATTTTGAAAGATTAATAATACCAAATAATGAACATAAACATAAATATTATCATAATAGTAGAATGAATTTTGCCAAAACTTCTTTATTGAATCTTTATTTATTTAACGTGCAAATGCACATTATATTTACTAGTTTAAGTTAAGGGTATAGTATAATACTACTATACATTTTATTTATAGAAAATATAAAAAATTCATAAGAAATTACTTTTTGTATGTTATAAAATAAATTGACATTATGTTATTAAAAAAAAACTTCAACTAATTTACAACATTTTTATATAAACTCTCTATTATTACCATGAAAAAAATATCACATTCTTAGGTTTGGATAAAAATTAAGTGGAACATAATTAAAATAAAACCATGTATATGGTGTATACATTTCAAGAGATTTTTATTCTCTAAATCAATTACCTGCATGACTTCCTTCCAAAAATGAAAAAATAAAAGGCAAAAATGCATATAAATACACGAATTTTGTTTTGCGTTCCATTTTAAACATGAACTTTCAACTTTTTTTTCAAAATTCATAAACTTGTTTAATTTTCACACCGATTACTTTTCCGGCGAGAATCGTAACTGATGTGGCAATCTACTTGTCTGTGTGTTGCTGAGTCGGATAAATCAAACGACGTCGTTTTGAGCAAACGAAGTCGTGTGTAATGTGAAAGCTGGAAACGACGTCGTTTAGAATTTAGGATCACAAATTAGATTACAATCGAACTTAGGCATTCGCTTCACTCAAATTATTTTTGAACTTCAGAGTTCTTCATCGAGGAAGAGAGGAGATTCATTTCTTGCCGCCTACAGAAATCGGACGAGGAGATGAGATTTTGTAGCTTTTCAATCGAACGAAGCACATGAAAAGGAGAGCGCGGAGACCCATTCCCGTTTAACATGCTGGTCGTCTAACATGCCGGTCGGAAAATTACAAGTCACTTTCCCGACGGCCATGCACGTGCCATGTCGATTTCGATTTGGGGGAAAATAGGATTTGTGTGAAAATCAAACGCTATCGAAAGCTTGTGAATTTAGAAAAAAAATATATTGAAAGTTTATGTTTAAAACGGAACGCTAGGCAAAATTTGTGTATTTATATGCATTTTTGCCAAAAGAAAAATTAATTAAGTTCTTCAAGACATTATCAAGATAAGATAACTTCACAGAATGGGACAAAATTTTGCATACATCTGCTCTCTTTATGCAAGAACAGAATGTTGTAACTTTGTGCAGAGCAAGAAATGAGCATAAAATACTCTTCACCAATAAATTTTTTGTGATCAAATCTCCAACTTTAAAGCAGAACCACCTAAATTAAGATGGTAAATATCACTATACATACATAGATTAGTTCTAATTGTGATGCTTAGATAATAAATTCTTGAAATAATACAGATTCCTCTATTTTTCGAACGAATTCCTTATCAAGAACATCAATTGACTTAACTAGGATCGTGTTTGATTTTCCACACGATTGACAGCAGAGTGATGAACCCTCAAAACATTACTTATTGCTACACAAATCATTGCTCATGCATTACTTGAGAGATCAATTTCTTACTTGCTTATTTCAAATGATTTTTCCTTTGAATATAGGTAGAATGTAGGAAGGGTGTACAAAAAAAGGCGGTGCATCAAACCAGAAATATATAAATATATACACCCTCCGACCCATATTTCTTGACACGTTTCTATTATTTTAAATAGAAACATGTCAAGAAAAATAGAAACGTCCAAGAAATACTCTATTTAAAATAATAAAAACGTATCAAAAAATATGGGACGGAGAGAGTAGTTATTTTTGTGGTGGTTCTAACTATTAAGATTAGCAACATAGTTATCCATGAAGGTAGTTGAGCAAGAATCATCATCTGAATCTGAAAACCGAAAAACATCATCATCAGCTTCTCTTTTGTTACTTACTTTTTTCCTCTTCGTCTCTCCCTCATCTTCTCTTCGCGTATTTTGAACTTCATCATCATCACTGTCGCTGATGACGACAACGTCGCCAGCAGTAGCAGAAGACAAACAAAGTCTTCTCCCCTCAACTTCAAGTAGCTTCGCCACATTCGCCTTACTGTCAGTATCACACATTTCATCTTTCTCATTCACCAATTTCGGCTTTTTGTGTTGAGGAATGCTCCCATTCGATAGCTCTTCCATTTCCTTTGGAGAAGCTTGAACACCCTTCAACACCTATAAATTCGATTACCATACTTACTACATTAAGTCCAATTTGATATACAAATTAAAAAACAAGTGTTTAGAGAAAGAGTTAATTACTCGGCAAATGTGCTTTATCATCCATTTCAAAGAATTTCTTGAGCTCCTCGTAACAAATCGTTTTCTTTGGTGCAGACCATTGCAAGATCCTCGGAGTTAGGTTATCGGAGTCGCTTAAACGAACTGCACAATATTCAGCTAGAGAAGGCATCGCCTCATAAGCCCAAATCTGAAGAGCGAAAACGAAGCCATGAAAGCCGAGGCTTGGTTTCTTATTGTTGACTTTCGAGCAATCCATTTGTTTACGAGCGGAAAGCATGAAAGAAACAAGAAACTCATAGGCAACCTGGCCCCAAGGAAATTCGTTAAACTTGTGCAAATCTTCAACCAAATGAAGATACTTCAAGTCAATCTTTTGCATTTGATCTCCACCTAACAAAACTCCATATAGGAAATAGAGCAACGACAACTTCAAAGCCGATTCATCTCTCCCCTCATCAACACGACTAGCCCTTCGGAATTCCTTTTTAATATTCTTCAAGAAAATTGCAGGCTTACCCTTGAAAACAACTTCGTGAAGAGACGAAGATGTTATATTTGGTGCTTCTACTGTGCCAAAACGAAGACCGGTAATGAGAGAAAAATCACGAGGTCCGAATTCAGTTCCGGAGTTGTTGACTTTGAAAACGAGCTTCTCATTGCTGGAGGCATCTATGTCCATGTGCACGAGCAACTGCATCAGCAGTTGTTCTTGAAATTTGAGTGCATTTATCTTCAGCATGTGGCCGAAGCACGACTGTTCAAATTTTTCCAAATCTTCTTTTTTTAGAATCTTCTTTATTTTCTTTATAATCTTCAGATCACAACGAGTGAGCCGATGTGTGGAATCTGTAAAGGGGAACCAAAATTTGAGAGATGCTTCAACTTAACGTAGACAAATTCATAGTTGTTAATCGCCCATCGCGCTAACAGGTTCATAGTTGTTAATCTGTAACAGGTTCTTGAGCTATCGCGCATTGTGTCGCGCGCTATTTGAATATGTAGCGCAAAATCACAATAAGACATACATATCACACGAATTTCTAAATTTTAACCTATTAAAAATCTAAAATTATAATTTAATATAAGAATAAAAATACTTGGTCCCTCAAAACAGTTCCAAATGTAATGTCTTAAACCAAATGCAATACTTAAGTACTTATTACTACTAAGGAAGTGAGGTTTCATTAATAACATCTAACTGTTATATCATCATCGTCATCATAGGATTTCACAGAACTAGAGAAGGAGAAGTACTATGGCTGTTTATCTTTTGTTTCAATAAGTCGTGTTGAAAGGAAGATGAGGCTGGAGAATTAATATTTTGAAGAAATGTTAAGACTCTTGAGAGCCTTTGGTGGTGCTTGGTATGATGGAATGGAATGGAGGTAGAAATGAAGGTAGAAATGATGTAGAAGAAATGAAGGTAGAAATGATGTATTCCATTCCACCTCATTCCATTTCATCATACCAAACAAGCCATAAGAGTTAAAAGTCCTAACATATACACAATAGCGCGCTAATCTGCACTAAGGATGATCTCAAAATAGCGCATGTAGCACAAATCCCGTGCGCTATTTGAAACTTCGCAGGAAATAGCGATTTCTCGCGAAAAGCTTGCGCGATGGTGTGCGATTGCGATCTGCGCTATTAACAACTATACATTAACAAAAATAGGTACAAAAATGGACAACATTATTATACATTAACAATAGGGAGAAATTAACATAAAATTAAGAGAAAACAATACCTGAATTGTACCCTAATAATTCCAATTATCCCTAGAGTAAATATTAAATCATAGTACAATTTGTCATTAGATATAGACTAATATATACATACCAATAAAATAAATCTTCAACCCCTCCCAAAATAAATCTTCAAGAAAATTAGTCTGCTCTAATTTATTGACTACGTCTTTAATTTATTGACTACGTCTTTTGATCTGATAATGTTAGACGTACTTCATTACCCGCTGTGGCCAGCCTTATTTTGTTAATAAGGTTTAAATTTTCTATATTCATAGTACATCTTTTAATATGTGGCGATATCACATTAGCGGTGAGAATATTAAAAAGACCTACGATAGTTATAGGAGCATGCATCCGAATATTTTATTGACATAATGCCTTTTTTTTTTAAATCGATTTTGTAAATCTGGTTTTTCCATTCCGGTTTTCTACAATTATTTGTTCAGAAATATGCTCTTAATCAAGTTACGGAAACAAACCAATTTAAGGTCCATAATTGATATCATTAATTTTGTCACATATTACATTGCATAAATACAAAAATATGAAAACTAACTAACTAAAATGTGAAAATAATTAAATGAAATTAAATTAAATTTAGAAATGAATTAAATAAATTAAGAAATTACTAGTATTACGTAACTGAAATTAATATAAGTAGGATATTTAATTTAGTTTCTAAATTTACTAAATTCAAGAAAAAGAAAGATAACCAAATTCAGAAGAAAAAAAAAACAAACATAACTCTTACACAAACATATTTCTCATTTTTTTTGGAGTAAAAAAATGAAATACGAAGATAAACTAACTAATATATGGAACATAATTATATTAAATATATAAATAAATTAAATAAATTAAAAAAGATACTATTACGTATATGAAATTAAAATAAGCTGGACATTTTTGTTTAGTTTATAACATAACTAAATTAAAAATAATAATAATAATAATTAATTAATTAATTAAAAAAATCGAAAATAACTCTTACACAAACATAATGAAATTAGAATATGAAATAAATTAGATTGGATTTGTTTGGGTTTAATTATAGAAAATGAATATAATTATGGAACAAATTAGATTATATTTGTTTGAATTTAATTATGGAATATGGATATAATTATGGAACAAATTAGATTAGATTTTTTTAAATTTAATTATGGAAGATGGATATGATTATATGTAGAACAAATTAGATTAGATTTGTTTGAATTTAATTATGGAACAAATCAGATTAGATTTGTTTGAATTTAATTATGGAAGATGAATATAATTATGGAACAAATTAGATTTCCGTGTAATCTTTATACTAAAATAGTACTTGTGATTCTCTATCCCCAAAATAGTGTCTCATTGCTGCCTCAAAATTCAATTTATACTAGTTTTATGCAATTTTTTTAATAAATTTATCTTATAATGATTTAGTATAATTTTATGATTATTTTCAAAACTAAAAAAAATATATATAATAGTATATAATTTTAAATTCAAAACTAAAATATATAATTTTTAAAAAAAAAATCAATTTTTTCTTATAAATGTCTATTACGATTTACTATATAATAGTATTTTTATTTTTATAAAAAATAATATAAAAGTAGTAGAAGTTGAATTTTGAGACACTACTGGGACACTATTTTGGGGATAGAGGATCACATCCTCTAAAATAGATAGGATTATTAATGTCCAAACACAAATCTCTATAAAATTAAAAATTAAATAAAAAATTAAAACTATGGTAAAATTACAAAAATATCTCCATCCATTATGTTCTAAAACATTATGTCTCAAAATCATAACTCCTTTTTTTTATTTTGTTTCAACTTTGCTATTATTCTCAACATCAAAGCAAATATCTTATTTTAGAGGGATAACTAACTGTCATTTAAATCATGAATTTAAATCATGCAATCACTAGTTAGTATCGATTAACATGCCAAAATGTTCTTTCTCCGACAAAATTCAATCTTTAAATTTTCTCGAATCAATGGCAATGTTTATAGCATTCTTAAAATCATATCAAAATTGTATACTAGGTTAAACTTGAATTAATAGACAATTTCAGTGCTTCATTTGATATTATTATTTCAAATAAAAAAACCCATCTTTATACTAAAGTTTTCAGTTGATAAAGATTTCTCGAATATCTTCAACGCCATATTCAGGGCGAAAAAAGAAGCACTAAGTTAGAAATTTAGTAGGCCCACAATTAAGTCTAATTTAGACTATTTAGTACTCCCACTTCTGCCTATTTATTTAAGAGTGTCTCAAATCATTAAAATTTTGTCCATAAGTATCTTACACTACAAAAAAACTAACTATTTGTCACAAACTTTTGCAACAAAAATAAATTTTGTTACATTTAAAGACCTTATATGAGGAAATTCAATTTCCTTACACAAAATGATAATTCGGTGGCATTTTTGTAATAAACTAGAAAGTAACCATCGCTAAGCCATTTTATCTATGCGTTTTTCATCCAAACATAAAATTGTGATTTGCACAATCTCAATTGGCTCTAAATCCCTACGGCGAATTTCTTCTCAACGATCTCCAGAAAAAATTCTCCCAATATACGAAGAGATGCCGTCTTTCTCGTCGAGTGCGGCAGAGATTGCTCAGCCATAGGTGGAATGGCGGCGAGAGATAACGGCGGCGATTCTCCACACAAGTTGGGGCGATCAAGTTCCTAGCGCCGGAGATAACATTCTACTACCTAGGGTTCATGACGATTTGGCGATTTTTTTTCTTCCACCTCTTCAATCCTCCGATTCCAGGTACAGAAAATGTCAAAAATTATTCTATTTGATCGAGTGCGAATGTAAGTAGTTTCTATGAATAGTTAGTTCCCTTGTTAATTTTGTTATCATCTTTGTGCGTTCTTGTCTGGCCGATTTCATTATGTGATTTATCAACAAATAAGTTTCATTTAACCTTCGATCTATTTTGTACTCTGCTGAAGATTTGAGTTTAGAAATTTGGGACTAGAGCTTTAGTTGATTCGTTTTGCTTAGGATCTAGCAACGATTATGTGAAATTGTTCTTCTATTTAGCGTTGCAAATAATAACATTTCCTTTTCTGAGTAGTTAAACTCTTGATTGTTCCTCTGGGGAATCTTGTTGAGACTTCAGTTTCATGATTTAACTAGCGTGTCACCATGAAATACGATTTTTTTTAGTAGAAGAGTAAGGAAGAATCTGTTAGCTTATGATTAGGTTGTCCTATAAATCCTAAGCTGGAATTATAGACAGGTAATATCAGTAAGCATACATTATAAACAGAAAATTTTACCCTGGCGTCTTATTCTATTGGCTATGTGATACTGGTGCAGCTCGGAGGCCCCGATAAAGTAGCAGAAATAATAGGGAGGTGAGGCATGCTAGTTAGGGCTTCAGGTGGAAAAAGGTATTACTTATCAGGCACGGAATATGTGAGTTCGGACATGTCTCTGTATCATCATTTTCAGTTGCATTTGCGGTTGCTAACTCATTTGATGTATACATCAGGAAAGATGTGACCATGGAAATGGTCAATATGCATGAAAAACAGCTCTTCATGGTTGGAAAAAAACTGGTAGCCATAATTTCTGAGGCTGGATCTGCTGGTTTTTCCTTACAAGCAGATAGAAGATCAGTCAATTAGGTATCGTAGTTGGAATTTTCTTTCTAGTGGTTTTTGTGGTTGTCTTTGGCTCATGCTTTGTTGTTTCCGTGCCACTTTCTTGTCCATTTAAGATTAATAATTTTGTTTTGGGAGCAGAAAAGAAGAGTTAACTCTGGAACTATCTTAGAGTGCTGATAGAGCAGTTCAACAATTTGGACGAACTCACAGATTAAATCAAGCTTCTGCACCAGAGTACACGTGGTTATGACTTTCTGGTTTGATTAAAGACCTTTATGATTTTTGTTGGTAAGTGTTATCACTTCACTTGATTTTTTTAATTTTCAGATAATTTGATACCATGCTCCTGGTTGCTATATGCTTTCTGTCTCAGAAGAACTGCCTTATAACAAGTAGGTAAGCTATCAAACTTTCATCTTCTAGAAAATTCTATGCTTTCTATATATTTATATCGTTCCTCTGCATTATGTTGTTAATATATGTGAAATATCATATCAATAAGTTAATTGGCCTCGTACTACAGAGCCTCTGAACTTGTTTGTTGTATTTGCATGTCTAGAAGCTTTTTAACTCTCTTTCTCGTAAGTATCAACAACTATAATTGATTTGAAATCTCCATCTTGAGTCTGAAGCTCTTCATTGCAGCTTGACCCTCTAGCATTAGTATACATGTTTGTCTTTAATGCATGTGCAAAAGTCTTAAAGCTCCACTAGTATGAATCTGCACTTGGTCCTTCTGGAAATCTACTTTTCCAATCAGTTTTTGAGGTGTAAAAAAAAGGAAATTCAGAGTATACTTTTGCCCAGTAAAACAATCATTTACTTGAGCGTTGTACTTGTCATTTCTATGATTAAGTTAAAGCTAAATCTGCATTTGATTCATAGTTTGTTATGGTGCAGTATTCGTGAAAAAGAGCATGTGCCTTATGTTCCGCCCAAACGTACGAGTGGCTGTTGGAATATTATTTTGAGCTGTACTTCCCTTTTCTTTTTGGCATATATATTCTCAAATGATGCCGGCTGAGTTGTTTCTGAACTTCTTATGAGAGAATTGAACACTCAACTGCAGATGTAGATCTTTGTTTACATTCAATGAGAGATATTTTATAATAAATTTTTCTAAAGTTCCTTGGCTACATAAATATGTCTATATCCAAGGTCAAAAACTAATTCAATAATGACTATTTCAATAGTAATTGATTATTTGTAACAAAATATGGCTTTTGATATATATGGGTTTATGTGACAAAACATAAGCTCATTTTTTTCCTCACGTAAACATAAATATCTTATGTGAGGAAATTATAATTTTGTCACATTAAGTTATATGTGATGACCCTAATATGACGACACAGTAACGAAAATTTTTCCCTCGCATATGATTTATTGAAACGAAAATTTGGCCTTTTGTGATAAAAAAATTCCTCACAAATACTGTTTTTTTGTAGTGTTATCACATACTGTATTACTGTATTTATCTATATAACCATTGTAGATTTTTAATTTTTTATGTACACAATTAAATGGGAAGAGGGAGTTGGTCGATAATTAATATTCTCACAATCCCAGAGTTTATACAAAAAGAATTTCTGACATTGGGATTCGGATATCAAATCAAATCATTTTTAGCAATAACTAGCTTAGCTAGAGCCTCACGTTACGCCGTTGATACACCCCACTCTGATCTTGCCACGTATCATCTATATAAATAATTGATGTTTGTTTCTTACTTTTGTAATACTACTATGAATTAAATAAATTTTCATAATTTTCTTTTCCAAAACGAGGGAATTAAGCAGAATGTTAGCTCATAATTTTCTTTTCCAAAACAAGTGTAATTAAAGCATGAAATTAAAGAGGCAAATTTTTACTTTTTAAACTAGTTAATTTTTTTTCTGAAAATGTAAAATAAAACAGCTTAAAATGAAATATGAATGACGATAGAGGGATGGAATGATTTTTCTACCAAACTAAAGTATAAAATTATAAATAAATAATTAAAAAAAAAAAAAAAAGTACCTTTGTTTGGGTCCAGCAGGATTGGAAAGTTTAATCTTCACTTTCAACAAGGTGTTGTTGGGCTCCACTTCCAAATCGGGCTTGGAAGAAGCAGAAGCGAGTGTAGCCTTGGCCTTCAACATCGTCTGCTCTAAATCATGAACCCTAATTTTGTGCTCCTTCACCTCCTTCTTCAGCAATTCATTTTCTCTCTCTAGCTTTTCCTTCTCCCTCTTCACATTCTCCTCTCGCTCTGCAACTACCTTCTTCAACTTATCACACTCGACTTTGATCAGTTCCTCGATTGATGAAATCGGATCACTCCTCGACATGATTTCTCTCTTTTTAAAAAACTTTGTTGTTCTCCTGTATGCAGCACAGGTTTGTTCAAGCGATCACAGCACAACTAAATTTCAAAAAAAATAATAATAAATTAAAAAAACTTCAACAAAAGCAGACAGAAAAAATGCTATAAAAGTAGGGAACTGTACGTGTGAAATTTCGAAGCTATTCACACCACCCGAAAATGGATCCGTCGGAGAAATGCTAAGAGAAAATTAAGACATCAAATAGTGAAAAGAGTGGGCTCTTGGAATTTGGTGTTGATGAGAGAGGTGAGCTGAGCCACGAGAAAGAACAGCAGGGGAGTGGATGAACCCCCGGGGGAAAATGACAGTCAGCCATTTCTTTTATAGACATATAAACATCTTGTTTTATTACCCCTCCTTGAAAATCATCTATTTAGCAAAATTTTATGAGGAGTATATTATTTGAGAATAGACAAGTTAACCATTGTATAGATGTTTTGTTGTTCGATTTTGGTAAAAAAAAAAAATCTTCAATGACAAACACGCGTGTTCTACTACCTTCATCTCACTATAATATTCTGATATTGAATTGGCACAATAATCAATAAAAAGAGGAATATGTGGTATAATCAATTCTAAAAAAAAAAAAAATTAATTAGTAGCCAAATATTTTTTATCATATAAGGAAATCAGATTAATAAATGAGACGGGCGAAAATAGCAAATTAGACTAAGTGTAAATGGTTATATATACCCAAAATAAATAACTATATAAGTTTTATACCCACCACTTTAAAAATATAAGTTTGATACCCAAAATTAACTGAAAAGACAAAGTTACCCTTAAAAAGTAAGTGTTCCTCACGGCTCCTCTTATCTCACGGTTAAATTGAAATTTAAACCGTGAGGATCCCATTTTAACCGTGAGTTAATTAAAAAAAATTATTGAATAAATTTTAAAATTCATTTATTCACCAACAATCAAATGAACAAAAGTTACATTTCATTAATTGAAATAACAGTAAAAGTGAACAATATTTCTTCAACAACAACAAAATTCAAACAAATCGTGACATTCGCACTGTAAAAAGAAGAAGCTCCTCAATTTTACCTGCGATTTTGGTAAATTTTGCCTCCGATTTTGATAATTTTTTGAAGATATTGTGGGTATTTGGCGCATTGTTGAAGATATTTTCATTATATTAAAGGTATGTTTGGTTTATTTTTCGTTATGTTCGGTTTATTTTTCATTTTTTGATGTTTTTATTGTGTAAAATAGGGAAAAATCGTATGAATTTGAAATATAGTTTTTATTGACTTCTTTTTGTAGAAAATCATGTTTTATTTACTTAATTTATATGAATAGTGGTTAGAATATATGTTTATAACGTATTTATCATTAATATTAAAGTAATTACTCCATTAATAGGTTTAGACTGTTAGATATTATAGTGATTAAGATTAAATTAAGGAATTTTAGATTTATTAAAATTATTTACCATTAACGGTTTTAAACAAATATCCACGGTTGGAACAATTATTTAACCGTAATACTCACGGTTAAAACCATGATTTAACCGTGAGACTGACGGTTAAAAATACTATTTAACCGTGAGACTCACGGTTAAAATCATTATTTAACCGTGAGGGTCACGGTTAAAAGTATTATCTAACCGTGGAAACTTACTTTTAACGGTTAAGTATTTGATTTAACCGTCATCATTCAACCGTGAGAGAGGTTGAAACCGTTACATTGTAATTTTTTTTTTCTTTTATTTATTTGATTTTTTTCTTCGTTTTTTCTACAGCTATGTCTCGGGTGAAATTATTTATTCGTCACAGTAGGCATTTTGAGCGAACCACTTATGTAGGGGGCGATCGTGTTTTGATGCATATGGCATCGACCGAAATTACATATTCGAATCTATTACAAGCGATTCGTGAACAACTAGGTGAAGAATCTGATTATTTGCTGTACTATTTGAGTGATACCGAGGACGGGAAGAGTAAGGTCATTTTGAGGACCGACACTGATTTGTTGAGATTGATTGTGGAGCAGAACACTAAGGCAACTGTTATACTAGGCCTAGATGCCCAATGAGAGATGTTAATTAAATTAAATTAAAAACTCATAAAGTGTTTGAATGCGGTTAAAGAATTATGGACAATTGTTACACTTCTCTCTGTTTTGATTCTTCAGTGATGTTTTTTTTTTTTTTTATGGAAAATTAACGGTTAGATTTTATTTATGGAAAATTAACGGTTTCTTTGATTTGTAACCGTGTCAAATGTAACCGTGAACAATTAAATATAATTTATTTCAAAATGAGAAAATACAATTAACCGTGATTGCTCACGGTTTATTTGATTATTAACCGTGGGCTCACAGTTAAAAATCAAATAAACCGTGAGCACTCACGGTTTCTTTGATTCTTAACCGTGAGCTCACGGTTAAAAATCAAATAAACAGTTATAGTTGCATTTTTTATTGTATTTTTTAGCCATTTTATCTAAATTATTTGGAATGATTTAAAATATTGTATGACGGTTAAATTTAAAACATAACCATGAGGTCATATTTTATCCGTTAACACTGTGACCGTGAACCGTAACCCTTAAATGTATAAATAGACCAAAATTATACCCGAAAAATTGTATTTTAATTGATATAAATATATTTTAGATGAAATGTTAATTGAAAAATTCTATCTAATCTAATCTAAATCTACACTACGTTGTGATAGGGAGAATATCCATTTCCCGACCTCAGCGCGAAACCCGGAGAGATACTTCACACCAATCCTCTGAAGGCGTGGCTTCTTCAAGGCGAAGATACGATCGATGTACATACAAGCGAGGGGGCCGCATGAAACACCGTCCTTCTGTATGTACTGTTGTTCAAGGGGAACCCAAACAACCTTCAGGAAATCAGTTTGTTTCTGCAGCCGCGGATGTTGATCCCAATACCCAACTTGTTGTAATACTCTGGGCCACAATTTCATGATCGGATAGAGCTGCACCTTCAGGGTGAATCTGTCGGCTGCACTCGGCATCGTATGTAGCAGCGAGTCATATACCTCCATCGTCCACTGATCAGTCAGTACCCGGCAGATAACCCAGTGGTCTCCGGTTACGTGGCAAACAAACACAAACTGCATACATGAAGCGAGGACTCGACTAAACTTATGTATAAAGCACTAATAATAATACGTACTCAAAACATAAAGTTAAAATGAAAGAACTTACACTAGTTGCGTTCATCCAATGATCGTACGACCCGATGCCGTGAAAGTAGTTACCGAGATCATTTGGCAGCTTGTAATCACGATACTTCAACTTCGACTTCGCCATTGCCGTAGGATTTCCACTGTGAAAATCCATCAGTGTTGTCCTCAGATCATACTGTCAAATGATATACTAACAGTTAGAGAATACACAAAAAAATGAATAATTATAATTATTATTCATTGAATATGTCAAAGAAAACTCACATATACGCCCATTCCAAGCAGAACGGTCCGCCTCTCATTCAGAGACGGACACAAAGACAGTCCGTCTTGGAGTCAACTCCACCAGTAAAGCACATACAGCTCCATTATCTAAAATCCACAGATTATTATGAAAACATAATAAACAACAATTTATCAAAAATAATAAAAACACAAAATAAGGACGTGTGAGGTACCTCGGTGCTGAACATGACGTCGGGGTGTTCAATCTGATCGAACAATTCCTGCGTCATCTTATGTGGTGGGTCCTGCTGGTTCCAGACGACACAGTCTGACCCGCTTGCTCTGAATATCTTGTACATCTCCTTAATCGACGAGCCGGAGTACGGTGTGACGATATTCGGCATAAATGGGCTCTGTAAAGCAGTTGATGGCCTCACATCCCGTTGCCCAACACGAGTGCAACGCACAGGCGTCTCTCCTGCCACGTCAGAGTCGGCATCACTGTACTCACCGGCGTTACTGTACTGACCGGCATTCCTCTGCTGCATCTCCGGAACGGGAATCGACCGAGGATGAGGCTGCACATGCTGCAGCACGGGATGCACCCAATCATCCAATGACATATTCTCAATCTCCCGATAATAAGACGAGTGCGAAGACTCCTTGTCGTGGACCTCAGCCTCTCGAAATGGAGGCGTCCTTGATCTCTCCCATGCTACCGGCTCCGTAACAAAGCCGACCATGTGCTCGAAACCCGGAGCAGCCTGGGGGGTAGGTGGCCTCTGGTCAATGTAAGGAGCTTCCTGATCGTCTCGATCTCCCTGGGCCCGGCCTCCAGAGGGCACGTTGCTGGCATGTGACAGTGCTCGACGATGAGATTGAGAGCCACGGCTCGAGGAACTCCTCGACTTCCCGAAGATCCCCTTGAGGTGCTCGGCTATAGACTTGGCGATACGAGCCATCACCCCGGTCTCCGACTGGTCTTGGGCCAATTTCTCCATTTACTTGTCAGCCCACGCGTCGTTATCACATCCTCGGGGGCACGGATGCCCATGCACGTAACAGCGAAGCCCGGGGACCGATCGAGGACATAAGTATCGACACGCAGCCTCTTCGACGTGCTAGGACGAGCCCTTTGGGCTTGGAGAGAACGTCCACCATCAGAATTTGCCCTGGTGGCACGAGGTTGGCGACCACGACCGGGGACTACATCCCTAACATCTCGACACCTCAGCCGATCGATCACTCTTGCCATACCTCTGGGCTTCCCTCGATTGCCTCTGGGCTGGAGGCGCTTTCTTCCACGAGTGGCGCGTAATCGTCTGAAATCGAACCATCAATGGGTCTGGATTCTCAAAAATGCTCAGAAAATAAAACGACGCCATTTCCTCAGCATTGGATTCGAGCGTGGGGTTTACTAGGAGCTGCAAAAAAAAACATAATAATTAAAAAAAATATACTCCGGTTTATCACGGTTTGATTAAGATTTGACCGTGTGAGCTCACGGTTAAATTTGAGTTCGAACCGTGGAAAGTGCATCTCACGGTTCGAACTCAAATTTAACCGTGACCTCACCGTCAAATCCTTAATCAAACCGTGAGGTTCTCTACTAACTCTACTAACCGTGAGATCTCACGGTTTCTTTGATTTTTAACCGTGGATCTCACGGTTTTTTTAAAATTCAACCATGTGACTTAAATTAATTTCAGAATATATGCGAGAATTAATCAAATTAAATAAAAAATCAAAACAACTTCAATTAATTCACCCATATTGGTTAAAGAAATTAAACCTCACAAATAATATTATTGATTTAAAATTAATGACGTACCCTTGGATTGTTGAAAAAATCAACAAAATCATCGGTCGAACCATCCATTTCCCATCGCTTTAGTCGGGGATATTGGTGGTTGTTCAAGCGTCTACCACACTTCTCCCCTAAACTTGGAATGACCTCGAATGCCCAAAAATACAACGCCCAGACGGGACCATATAAATGGTAGATAACAGAAGTATCTTTGCCTCCAATTTCTTTGGGGTCCTTCTTTGCCACTCCGAGCTGGTGACACATTATTTGGAACCCCCATGATCCCCACGGAAAAGTTCCCCATCTCTGTAGGTCTTCGGCCAACGTCCACACCCAATCATCAACGTTTCTATCGTAGTCTCTACACAATATCAAGTAGTAGTAGCAAAGGATGTTGGCGGCCTTCAAGTATTGATCCGACGTCCCTATAACTCTAGACGCATCAGTAAAATCCTTCCACAATTGTTTCACTTTCACCTTAACTCCATTGCCGCCGTAGTAAGTATGGTATAGGCTCGTAGTTGGGATGATATGGTTGTTGCCGTGAGGATTAAAGGACGACTCACCGAATATTAATCCGGTGACAAGGCAGAATTCTTCAGGCCCAAACCGAATATCCTGGCCACCCACATGAAACAGTCTTTCGAATTCATGTTCGTCGCCCCTCCATAGCTCTCGGGATAACAGCTCGTGCAAGGCACGTTTCGCATTGCCGGTCTTCCTCATCGTGCACAACCGGGTGAAAGGAGATACCTCGCTGAATTGTCTAACCAATTCTTCTCCGCCAATACGCATAATCTGATCTATGATCGATGGAGTAGCATAGTCCCGATGGTAATAATTTATTTCACCCGGGAATCCTTGCATACGTGGCTTATACCAATTAAACCTAGGCTGCAAAAGAAATAAATAAAAAGCGCGAATTAATTAATTAATTAACCTTAAAAAAAAATCACAAATTCTGATAAAAAAAAAAGCTTCTCACGGTTGAAACATAAGAGAAACCGTGAGGTCTCACGGTTACAATTCATTTTTAACCGTGAGGACTACTTTAAACGGTTTGATTTAAGCCATGTGGAGCTTACGGTTTGAATCTAACCGTGAGCTCACGGTTTGGTTAAAATCGTGACCGTTAAAAGTAAAGCTCACGGTTAAAATGTATCTAAACCGTGAGGCATCACGGTTTCCCTTAAATCAAACTGTGAGACGGAAATTTAACTTCATCTTCTACAGATCTATTTTCCAAATTTTGCAGATTTATGCATACAAATTCATAAATTCGAACCCACAAATCGAAGGAAATAAACACATTATAATTCTAATTTTATTCTAAAATCATAAAACTATATAAACATGCTTAAAATTCACCAAAAAAAACTAAAAAATCAAGTAAAAACTATAAAATTTAAAAAAAAATCTTAAAAAATTTACTAACCGGCGCCGGCGGATCGGGAATGTTTTCCCGTTCTTCCCTCGTCGGAAGTCGGCGACGTGGCTGTGACGGACCTTCATTGCCTTCATCTTCGTTACCCGAATGGTGCTCGGAATCGGCCATTGCTTCTTTTCTCTCCGGCGCCGGCTAAATAGTACCTCACGGTTGAGAAAAAAAAGGGGGGCTAGGGTTCACGGTTTCAATTGAATCGTGAGAGGGAGAGAGATTGAGAGAGACGTGAGAAGAGAGTGAGATTCAGTGGGGTAGGGTTTTTTTTTTAATGTTAAAAATAAATTGTAAAGTGGGGCCCACTTTCCCTTTTGTTTTATTTAGAATGTGAGTAAAGGTGAAGGTTATTTCTGTCTTTTCATTTGATTTTGGGTATAAAACTTATACTCTTAAACTTGTGGGTATAAAACTTATATACTTATTTGTTTTGGGTATATCTAAAGTTCACCCTTAGACTAATATGGTGGGATGGAGATGTATTAAATTGTGGGTAAGTGGGCTTTTTTTTTTTTTACTATTTAATATACTCTCCCCTTTTCTTGTATTAATTTCTATATCCCACAAAAAAAAAAAAAAAAAAAAAAAAAAAAAAATAAAATTGTTTATAATAAAATTAGAAAATTAAATAAAATATTTTTGTCAAATTTAACGTAAGTAGGAAAAATTATGGATAGAGTAAAGTTGTTTTTTTATGCATATTATATAGAGGTAAAAAATAAATTGCCCTCTTAGAGATAAAGAAATCAAATCTTGACCAAAACATAAGAAAACATAAATTTCGCTCTACTTTTGCAAAATGGGTCTAAAATACCCATAGTTATAATTAGAAAAACAAATGCCCATCCTCTCCCCTCCCATTCTCACGCACTCACGCCTCTCTCTCCCTTATCTTATGTGTTCTCTCTTTCTCTCTTCTCTCTACCCTCTCTTCTCTGGCGACTACAACCTCCGCCACCGTTCCCGAACCGTCTCACTCGTCAAGCTCTCCGACTGATTCACCTATCTTCTCCCATGGCGTCGCATCTTTCGAAATGGCTAAGCCGAGATTCTACATATGGTGAGCCATCCGACGAGCCACAAGCAGTTGCGGCCTCGCAGCTGATGGAGCAACTAGAGCAGCAAGAATCAAACGGCCAGTCATTTACAAACAAAGCGATAAGAATTTAGGGTTTTTTTTTTTTTTTTTCCAAATTTTCAAAATTGAGGTGCCAATTTTTTTCATAGATTTTAGGGTTTATTTTCTAGATTTACTGTTGTATGGTTGATTAAATGCTAGGAAATCTTCGAATTCTTATAGATTCTTTATTTCTTACAGTGATTCGAAAATTTTAGGGTTTAATGATTTATTGCTTCATATTTGGGTTAATAGCTTCTTCTTCGTAAGAATTCGATTATTCTTACTACATACTTGTTTTTTATTGTTCATATGCTTCTTTTATGGTTTCGTATGGTTGGTTTTGGTGAGAATGTTGTTAGAATAGATGAAATTTGCAAAAATCTTACTAAAATTGGGGATTTGGTGGAGAAAAGATTATACAATACATACAAAATGATGTGATAAAAGGGTGATTAGAAGACATAGTTGTTCTTAAAACAATTGGTGTTAGGAACTTGGTAATTATCTATGCAGATTAGTAAGAATTTGAAAAAATCTTATGTTAATAGTTGGTAAGATATTAGTCTAATTCTTGAGAGGAGCTGAATATGGTTAAAAGAAATGATGTTTATCTGTCATTTTGTAGGAATTTGGAAATTTCTTACAGTGTGGTTTGGTTAGTTTATGTCAATTTCTTACTTAATCGAGTGATTTTGGTTAGAAACTGTGAAGTTCTTATTATTGTGCTTACAACTTGGAAATTTTGTAGGAATTTGAAAATTTCTAATGGTGTGGTTTGTTCAGATTTTGTCAATTTCTTACTTAATCGAGTGATTTTGGTTAGAAACTGTGATGTTCTTATTATTGTGCTTACAACTTGGAACAGCTTCTTACATACCATGTTTGTATATTGTGTGCAAGGTTGATTGGAAGTACAAAAGAATCCATTTGCTCGATAAGCCAAATAAAGTGATTCCGGGGGCATACGAGAAAGTGGCAGGAGAGGTGCTGACAAAGCAGAAATAGTAAGGAAATCAGTCATGAGTGAGTACACACGTCTCGCTGACTTCAGCACAAAGAGCGACAAAAATGCTCCATTACATGGATTGAATATGCATTGGTCATTAGCCTGAAGTTTATTTGTCGAATGTGTAAGAATTTGTCAAAATCTTATGACCTAGTTGATCAGAATATCTCAAATTCTTACCTTAACTGAAGATTTTGGCTAAAACTGTTACTTTCTTACTATTATGATTACATGTTGGGATAAATTCTTACATACCATGTTTAAAAACTAGTAAATAATTGCAAATCTTATCACGGGCTATCTTTGGTACAAAAACTGAAGTTTATTTGTCGAATGTGTAAATATTTGTCAAATTCTTATTATTTAGCTGATCAGAATATCTCAAATTCTTACCTTAACTGAATATTTTGGTACAGAAACTGAAGTTTATCTGTCGAATATGTAATTATTTTGTGGTAAGAAATAACAAAAACTTTGAATTGATACATTAATGTGTTACGCCATAGAGTTTACGGTTTTAAGGTTCAATGCTTTTATTTGATAAGAATTTGATAATTCTAACCATGAGCATAATTCAAGAAAACGTGTCAATATGTTGAAAAAAATGCAATGCTTTGATACATTTGGTATAAGGTTTGTAAGAATTTGATAAATTCTTATATACAAAAATTAAATTCTTACCTTATTTCCTTCTATTGTAGCGCCTTGTGCCGAAGCTTAAGCCTCACAAGAAAGAGAAACAACAAAGTTTCTGAAAATCACTCAAGGCTGATACTTCAAGTACAACCGTTTGCCTTCAAGTAAAATCGCGAAGGACCCCGGACCAAGGGGTTTGGATAAACCGGAGAAGATAGCAGAATACCGTAAGCATGTGGAACGGACCATATACTCGCATAACATCGATGCCATAATGTTTTGTATATTTGTTAATGGTATCTGGGTAGCCAAACATACAATTTGTTATTTTTTTGGTGGAAAATGTGGGGTATATGAATAGTATTTTGTATATTTATAAGTTATTTTACTGTGTCGTAGGTAAGAATTTATGTAATTCTTACCAACTCGTGTGTATTCGTATGTAAGAATCGATACAATTATGACTAACTACCATCATCTGCAGTATAGAATGTTCATTTGTAAGTTCTTTTGGTCATGTAAGAAATTATTAAAATCTTACCATCTTCTCTGTGTGATAAGTAAGAATTGCTGCAATTCTTCTTTTATATGTAAGAACTGATTCTTACCATATACGAAAGTTTGATACAATTCTTCTTTTATATGTAAGAATTGATACAATATTATTATAATTAGTGGAAAAATTACTAAAAGCTGAAAATGCATTTAGTACGAGTTCATAATTAGCCCATCAAAAAACAGTGTCAAATTACATTCATCTAACCATAATATCTTAAAAAAAACATTTCAAATTACATTTATCTACAATAGTTAGAATCTCATCAACAAAAACCAAAATAATAGGGGGAACAAAAACCATAAGCATGTGGCACGGACCGTTTATGCACATAGCACCGACACCACAACAATCCCGACGATATTAGATAATATGTGAGAAGAATGGGTACATGAAACTTATACATAATGCTTTGTATATTTGTTAATGGTATCTGGGTAGCCAAACATACAATTTGCTCTCTTTTTTTGTGGAAAACGTGAGGTATATGAATGGTATTTTGTAGATTTATAAGTTATTTTACTTGTCTTAGGTAAGAATTTATGCAATTTTTATCAACTTGTGTGTATTCTTGTTTAAGAATTGATACAATTCTGACTAACTACCATCATCTGTTGTATGGAACGTTCATTTGTAAGTTCTTTTGGTCATGTAAGAAATTATTAAAATCTTACCATCTTCTTTGTGAGATAAATAAGAATTGATGCAATTCTTCTTTTATATGTAAGAATTGATTCTTACCATATACGAAAGTTTGCTTATCATATATACGAACTCATCTTAACATATAAAACTATTACACACTATCAATATTATAATCAGTGGAAAAAAAACTAAAAGCCAAAATGCCTTCAAGTATGAGTTCCTAACTAGCCCATCAAAAAATAGTTTCAGATGCCCACAATTTCTTAAAAAAATATTTTAAATTACATTCATCTATAATAGTTGGAATCTCATCAACAAAAATCAAAATAATAGGAAAAAAAAAATCATCGCCATGGCAGCATACAATGCCATTTTTCAACCGACCCTCACCATGGCAGCATCTAGAAGTTCCCCATGGACCTGCGAGAGGAAAGAAACAACAGCAACCATAAAAATAGAAAAAAATCGCCAAAATGCAAACTAAATGTTATCATAATAGTTAAAAATTTAAAATTTCTTACCAAATGCTTTAGATAAGGTAAGAATAGTACATATTCTTATCAAGACGATAATAAGAATTTGTCAAATTCTTATAAATTCGCATAGATAATCATCAATTTATCATAAATTCGCACAAAACTACCAAAGCATCTAAAGAGAGGTAAGAAATAAAAAATTTCTTACTGAACGTTTCAGAGACCATAAGAATTTGATAGATTCTTATCATAATGGAAAGTAATTTACAATTTCTTACCAAACGCTTTAAATAGAGTAAGAATTTTACATATTCTTATCAATTTGATTTCTTATTGCAATCCGTGATTTCGCGACTAGTTCATCTTCTCCGGCGTGTCTCTCCATTTTTTCTCCACCAAAATGAGCAAGTCACCCCTTCATCTCTTCGTCTTTCCGAGGATAACAAAGCCCAATAGTCGATTGCACCATAGGCATTCGGATTTGACCGGAAAACAGCCAAAACAAACAACAAAACCCTAATTTCCTAAACTGAAGACCAGGAGCTGCTTCTGGGCGCCACCCTCTTCATCTCCGCCGCCCACTCGTCAAGCACCGGCGTCTTCTCCGGCGAACATCTTCCAGTCTATGCGTCGAACCCTGGGACTTTGTCGCCCTCCCTCCCCTCCAATTAACATGTTCTTTAGAAGAAGAAAAAATGAAGGTGGAAAAACATAAGAAAAGAAATAAAAGGAAAATGAATGGAAAGCTAGATGAGTGAGACGGTTGGATAATAGTGGCGGTTGCAGTCACCAGAAAGAGAGGGCATGGTGAGAGAGCGAGAGAGAGAGAGAGAGAGAGAGAGAGAGAGAGAGAGACGCAGAAGAGAAAGGGAAGAGAGTGCGTGAGAATGAGATGGGGGGGGATTGGTTTTTCAAATTATAACTAAGGGTATTTTAGTCTCTTTAGGCAAATGTAGGGTAAAATTTAAGTTTTCTTATGTTTGGGGCAATATTTGATTTCTCTTAAGTTTTTAGGGTAAGAGTGTATATTTCCTCTATTTTATAATTTAAAGTTAAAAATATTTATTTTGTGTAGTGGATTATTTTAAATACGAGACTAGTTTTGTAGAACACTTAAATATAATACTCGTATCTGAGACTTGATGGAGTTGCTAATTGAAAGTAATTTGAATTTGCCCAAAGATCTGAATTGGATGAAGTAATTAAATGCAAATAATTCATGCAATGAAAGAGATCAAAAAATATACCTTAATGACAAAGGGCCGACATCAAATCTACAGGTCTAGATTACTGAAGTGTGTCTCGTTCCTCACAATTTGATCAATTGTGTGGGTGTTGAATCGAATATGGATCTCGAATCGCATTCTTACATTTCGAACTTGATGTCAAAGCTGTTTCTTCCTCTCTTGGAAGAATCGTCGTCGCCCCTCTCTCACTCTCAAAATCGTGTGTAGTGATATGTTCAAAGATTCTAAGAAAAATCCTTATCTATTACTCCCTCCGTCTCAGCGAGGCTTTGTTTATTCATATGTGAGGTATACAATAATAGAAAGTCACAATATCGTTGAGACAGAGGGAATATATCTTAATAATTAAAGTTAATCTCTAATTAATACTCCCTCCGTCTCACTATGATCGACCTCTTTCTTTTCGGCACAGGATTTAAGACGAGAGTGATTAGTTTGTAAGGTGTATTGTGTGTAGGGATGAATTGTTATTTATGTATTTAGGCATATTTTAAAACCAGAGCATCATAGATGCATAAAAATATATTGATGACTGATCTTAAATGAAAGATTGTATCAAGACCTTTAATTTGATATAAAAATTATAAAAATTTGAGAACAAACCACTACAAGAAAACTGGCCTTTTGCGACATACAAATGTGTCGCGAAAGACCCTTTTTAATGTTGCAAATGTTGATTTGCGACATTTTCTGCGTCACAGTAAATTATGTCGCGAAAGGGGTATGTAGCAAAATTATGACATTTTTTATTCGTTTGTGTCGCAATACAAATGACACTTTATGCAACACTAAAATAATGTCATAAATTTTACGACACATTAATGCGACATTATATTTAAGTGAAGCATGTTGATTTGCAACACATTACGTGATATTAGTTGGTATGACGCATCCTAATTTGCGATATTTTTTTTACATCATAATTTAATGTCGCAAAAATATATTTTACGACATATTTTAATGTCGGCTATGATTGTAACGCAAAAAAATTGTGTAGCAATTGTATGATATTTTTTTAATAGTGATGCATTTTAGCTTACGACATATTTCGCGTCACTGGTTGATATATGATGTGCCAGCTTGCATCACTCGATTATTGTTGCATTTGCTTTTACGACACATTTATTTAATTAAAGAGCTTCCATTTTTTTTATCCCACATATAAAATATTGCCATATCAAATAATAGACATGCAATATAAAGCGTAAACATAATTCTAAAATCCATTCAAAATATAACAAAATATATATATATTTTCCAAATGTTAAAACAAAATATAAAGATCATAGCTAATCATTCAAATTTAATATTCAAAGCTAGATTAAAATTTAAATAATTATTGTGCTAAATCTAAAATGCAATATTCGTGATTGAGAATGTGATACTCATGGATGCTTTATCTTCTTTTTCAGCTTTAAGCCTCGATTTCGTCAACTGCTTATTTCTCTCGTATGTTGCTTGAGCTCTGTCTTTCCTCTTCTTCTCCAACTCCTACACAACATAGGGGCATGATAAATGAGGGAATTGCATAATGTGATTACTAATCAACTTAGTGTAAACTAATAGAGAGTTAGAGAAAAACTCACGTTTTAATCGAAGAATAATTTGGACGAGTCAAATCCACAAGCGAGCTGAGAAACATGAAAATAATTCTAAAAGAAAATGGAGATAGACTGAAATGAGCGAAAAAATAATATTTTACAGAAGAAGTGAGTGAGAGTTGAATCCACCAAAGAAGGAGAAGGATGAGCAACCACTGACCTAGCAAATTTTGGCCGAACTAGTATAGCAAGGAAAATATAACTTGAGAGATAAAACTAAACATCAATAATTTCAACAACAGTGGGTACCATTATCAACAAGGGGTTGAATGTCCTCTCTTTCTGCCATCTTAATTAATATACTACGAAACAAAAGGTGCTAATGGGCTGCTTATGCTAAAAACAAATGATACTTCATATTCAAACACGTTTGAGTATGATACCATACTGAAATAAAATGAGATTATCACAGATCAAAGGATCACCTCAAAGTCATCTATTAAACCGTGCTACCTGGACACGCCGGAATTTGTGCCGTACCCGTGTTGGATACGACAGGACACCGGAGTGGGATACCTACTACTAATAACAGAATAAGGATATATAAGATACAAGGATGCCAGTCCAGTTTCATTAGAATCAACAATAAGCCATGAAATAAAAAACCTAACACCCAACAATAAGTATATTTGATCCATATTCTCTGTCCGCAACAATTAAATTGAAAACTGAAATCACCCTCTAATGCTTATACCAACATTAGTTTCAACAGCTATGATTCTATAGAACTAGAATCTAGATAAAGGTTCAAGAAACTGAAATTAAAATTCTTTTTCCATCACGAGAACTAGAATTTTGAAATCAATCATCAACCTAGAGCAATAATTTCTGAAAATAGAAATTAGAAACAAAACTATTCACTGCTAGCAAGCAAATAGACAAAAATTATATAAAATTGCAAAAGGAAGAGTTAATCATTTGAGTGCATTTATCAGGAAAATAGTGGGTAGCGAATCAAGATTTGGGCTCTGAATTGATACATTAAAATTGATATATAAAAATGTGACAACACAACTGACAAAGTAGGACAATAGTGGGCAAAGAATCAAAATTCTCACCTGTTTTGATGGCTGCGTCGTAGATAGTAGGCAGCGGCAGTAGTCGGAGGCACCAACGTGGAGGACAATGGCTGATGGAGAGATGAAATTAGAGAGGGAGAGATAGAGAGTGAGAAATAGCGAGCCCTCACCTGGTTCGACGGTGGCGACGAGAATCTGGAAGAGGCAGTCACAATCGAGAAGAGAGGGGTGCCGTTATTTTTCTTTGAGAAACCGAACTTTTGCTACTTGCGCTGGTAGCCGGAGCACCGGTGGCTGCCGGCCAGAGTTGTGGTGGTGGAGGCGGCGGCGCACACGTCAATTTGGGTGGGCGGCGAGCAATGTGTGATGGAGAAGGGTTTTGAGTGAGAGAATTGGAGTGGGGAAGAGCGATAGAGAGATTTAACTTTGTAACTTTTCAATTTTTATGCCTTTTATGTATCCTTATTTGAGTTTTTTTAATTTTCGTACTTCTTTTAATTTGGATTCCTTCCTTAGTCCTTATTGGTTAATTGAAATAGGGAGACTGGATTATTTAAAATTGTGTGAAGTTCATTGGCATATACGTTTTTTTTCATATGCTTATTTTCTCATGTATAAATTGCGTATATTTTGATATGGTATTCATAATTTTAGTTTAAAGTGTAATGAATTTTCATACTTTTGTCCCTCATCCATTGTAATAAGGAAAAAAAAAAAAAAAAAAGAGTTAATAGATAATAAAGAAAAAGTAAATAAAATGCAATAATCTATTTAATTCAATTACAATTTAAGTAATTAATGTATAGTAAATATTATTCGTTAAAAGTACTAAAGATAAACATAATTCATAATTTTCAGATCCATGTAACTAATTAAATTTGTACACTCGAGACTTGTTTGATTGTTATAATAATAATAATAATAATAATAATAATAATAATAATAATAATAATTTAGTATAGATTATAGCAAAATAATAGCAATACAAGGAACATACACTTTATAACGTTATATATAAATTTTCAACGAATTATTATAGTACATTTTTGTGTTCGAACAATAATATTAGAAAAACGCATTAATCATTAATTACGATTAATATTCTTTTTTTATAATTTCTCAACTATATGCATAACAAGTATTTATACAAGAATTCAATTTAAAATTAATGCTATTTGTATTGTTATTTCAACCATAAGATTTTTTTTATTTATTTATTGTATTAGCTATTCTATTTATGACATTTATACAAAAAAAAATTGGTTAATAAATTTGGGCATTACAATTTTTACTTATACCTGTTATGATTTTTGAAATACAAAAAATTATAAAAAGATAACGATAGTAATCTTTCTAATAAAATATTTTACTATGTATCATTTTAATTTCTAACCTTAAAAAAAATTGTAAATAGAATTTGTTGAATCTCAAACAGAGATTTGAAAAATATACTAATATAACTTATAAATTAAATATAAAGCATAGTCTCTAAACATAATTTATCATGGTCATTTTTTTACGTGCGGATGCGCGTCAATAAATTATAGTAATTTAGAGACATAAATAAAAGTATCGTACTCCGCAAAATTGTGGCAATATATTTCAACGACACTTAATTGATGTAAATATACGACACTAAATGCAATAATATTTCAAATGTGAAGTGTAATTATGACATTCAATTGAAGTATCGCAAAAAAATATTGTAATTAAGAGACACAAAATTAAGTGATGCATTATTGTGGCAAAATAGTGACATAATATTTTCATGAAGCACGTCGGACGCAAATATACGACACAAAATGAAACACTATTCCAAATGTGAAGTATAATTATGACATTCAACGGATGTGTCGCAAATAAATTGTTGTAATTACGAGACACAGAACCAAGTGACGCATTACTGTCGCAAAATAGTGACACAAAATTTTCATGACGCACGTTGGATGTAAATATACGACACAAAATGCAATATTTTTCCAAATGTGAAGTATAATTATGACATTTAATTGATGTGTCGCAAAATAATTGTTGTAATTATGAGACACAAAACCAAGCGACGCACTACTGTCACAAAATAGTGACACAATAATTTTATGATGCGTGTTTGACGTAAATATATGACACTGAGAGCATAAGCATCGTAAAATTATGACACTGTCGCATGCACATATGTCGCAAAAGACTTGTTTTCTTGTAGTGAACGATCAAGTTATGATAATTTAAAGTTTTAGAATTTAAATATATTGGGATACGTGCTGAAAAGTGAAAAGTGAGTGGATGATGAGATTTAATTATAGAAAGTTAAGTGTAATAAGGGATTTACTAATTGTACCATTTAAGAGTTAATTATTTCCCAAAAAAAATGGGTCAATCATAGTGAGACGGCCCAATAAGGAAAATGGGTCAATCATAGCGAGACGGAGGGAGTGTATATGAGAGATATATGTGATATTTTAGATATTACCATATCTAAATCTTAATTAAGATTTAATTTAAAAACAATTCTTAACTAATTAGATTTGATCTTATCCAAATAAAATTCAAATCAAATATTCATTACATATTGGACCTGAGTGCAAGTTATGAACTCAGATGGCGAGATGGGCCCACATAGAGGTAGGGGGCGACCATAAGGTTAAAACCCTAAAGTGGCGCCACTTATGGGCACAAGGCCCATAAGCCTACTCTTTTGGGCTCAGGCCAGCTATTAGGCTTAATGTTAACGTGTGGTCGATTCCGGCTATGATTGGGTCACTCGAAGGACCTAGATACCACATATTGTTGAGTCTTACCTAATAAGATAACTATTGTGTTCAGCCTAGGACACTAATTTACATTAGAGCTATGATTCATTCCACTAAAGAATCGCAATTGATTTATTGCTCTGTCCCGATTACGTAGATCGGGGCTGATATTTTGCTTAGTGCAATTTTTTTGTTTAAGAATTTTGATATTCGTTAATTAATTAGAACCCATCTGACTGCTCATAATTAATTAATTAATTTTTTTTTACTTCCTTAGGTAGTAACTACTCAACCTTATTATTATACATTGAACTTAATCAAGCTTGCAAGACTTTAAGGAATTAAGAAATTAAGGAACCATACTGCAGGCTCGTACCGAGTAAGTCAAAGCAACAGTAAAAAATTCGTATATGTTTAATAGCTTATTGGGATTAAGATCCAGCTACTAAGACTCGAGATCTTTAGCTCTTCACCTATTTCTAGGGTCAATCTAGATGAGCATTATCTCACTGCGATCCTATCAATACGTTCCACCGTATCAGCATAACTAGTGATTGGGACTCACCGCTACTGTTGATGTTGCAGTCTAAACCAATAGCTCTACCCAAGCTATCTCGACTGTGATATCAGTTTATATCTCACGAGTCAGTGATTTACGCCATCCCTTGACGATCAAGTCTTCCACGTGATCTACAACGTGAGATAATGAACTTATTATTTCTTAAACATATTCTTACAGATAAGTGATTGTAAACAGTTAATAAACATCGTATATACTAAAACACCGATTTTGCTTTAGGTATACAAAATCCCAACAAAATTAAATTAATTAGTAAGATAGAAAGAGTATCTTCCACATTTTCCTTCACATTTTCTTACCCAATTTTAAGTTGTAATATAATTTGAACGGTAGTCTGTAAATTCTAAAAATAAAATAAAAAAGAAAAAGAAAAAGAGAAAGGAGAAATCGATCCGCTTTCGTAGTAACAAGGAAAGTTTTATAGAAATTGGGCACTTGCGTGAAAGGGAAATGGAGAAGAAAAGAGAGAGAGAGAGAGAATTTTATTTAACATATAAATTTATAATAATCGTGTCTCAAATTGATATTTAACATTTATAACTTAAAATTGAAAATTTTAAAAATCATATACTTTAAATAGAAATACTCCCCTACCTACGGTTAATGTGTCTACCGCTGATGTGGTAGCGCCATATCATTACATTTTTCCATTTAGGATTGAGTTTTTTTTAGTAGGGTTTAGTTTTTTTTGGTAGGGTTTAATTTTTATAGTATATAGTTAAATTAATTTCCTTATTTATAACGTTGTCACGTCATCCGTGAGCACATTAAATATGTCCATAGTGGTCAATGGAACATTCCTCATAATTTAAATTTGAATTTATCAACCTTATTTTGACTAAAAAAAACTTACGTATTCTAAAATTATTTGAACCCTAATTGAGTTAGCGAACTCAATCAATAATTGTAAGGTTAAACAAAATAATAATATATTGAAACTGTATAGAAAAAAATGCATACAAATTAAAAAATACTAATTTAGAATACAATTGGTACACTTAGGATAGATGATTCCAAGTGGTTAATAATGGGCATATAAAATGACATTAATATGTCGCTATGATTTAAATATATATGAAACGTAGGTAGAGTATCAACCAATTAATTGTTCAAGTGCCAGTAGTACTCCACCAGAGATACGTACATGCAAAAACACACCATATTTACATGCAAAAACAAGATGGGTGGATTGAAAATAAGCTCAAAATACCAAGAAAAGTGAAATATCATCACTAGCCAATATTGACATATTCAAACACCACTTTCCTTTTTGCATGTGTTTCTTCTTCTTCCAAAATTCTAAGATTTGTAGTTTATCTCCAAAAAAAAAAAGAAAAAAGAAGAAGGTTTGTAGTCCATTTTCTTTTCCAACTTTACCCAATAGCGACTCCAACATACATATCCTCACCCCACGGTTGCCTCTTTTCCTGCAAGATCACAACAAAAATGATCTAATCAATTTTAAGGTTTCCATCCTATGCACTATGCAGTGAAGTTTACGAGTTGAACTATGCAAAGAAGTCGAGAAGAATGTAGAACATGCGTAGAAAGGAGCTGTTTAATTTGTCAAACTTAACCTGATATATTCTAGTTTGAAGCATTAAAAATATAGGTATTCATGTAGGTCGTCGAGCAAGATCCACCATCATCTGAATCTGTAGATTGAGAATCGGACGACGCTGCACTCAGTTTGCTTCTTTTTTCCATCTCTATCGTCATATCTGGAATTTCATCATCGTCATCAGAGTCGATAATGATTATGTTGACGTCTCCAGCAGCAGAAGATGAACACATTGCACGAGACTTTTGATCTTTCTCACTAATCAATTTTCCTTTTTTGGGTCGAGGAATATCATCCATCGTTACATCTTCTTCCAGCTTCACCTATGTGATGATTAACAAATATTTACTGTGTAACTTTCGTCTTGATATTATAACAAACACAAGTGTTGAAACTTGAAAGAAATATTTACTTACCAAATGTACTTCACCACCCGTTGTAAAGAATTTCTTGAGGTCATTGAAACAAATTGCCTTTTTCGGTGTAAACCATCGTAGGATTCGTGGGGTTATTAGGTTTTTGCAATTGTTCACACGAATCGCACAATATTCAGCTAAAGCGGGCATCACCTCATAAGCCCAAACCTGAAGAACAAAACTAAAGCCATGTAGGTCTAATTGGGTTTTCCTGTTGGTAACTACTAAACCATGATCTATGCGCTCCCGGAGTGAAAGGATGAAAGAAACGAGGAACTTATATACAACCTCACCCCACGGAAATTCATTGAACTTCTGCAAATCCTCAATCAAATGAAGGTACTGTACTTCAATTATTTTGTCGGGATGACCAGCTAACAAAGTTCCGTAAAGGAAATAGAGTAAGGCCAACTTCAACTTGAACTCCCCTTTTCCCTCATGATAAAGGAAGGCTTCTTTAACATCCTTAAGTGAGATTCTACGGCTACCTTTGAAGACTTCCTTGTGAATAGACGAAGAAGATATTGTGGTTATTGTTTCATCCAATGTACCAAAACGAAGCCCAGTGATTTGAGAAAAATCTCTAGGTCCGAATTCAATGGAGTTGTTAATCTTGAAAACAAGATTCTCCTTGTTGGACGCATCCATATCTATGTGCAATAGTAAATGCAATACAAGTTGTCCTTGATATTCGAGTTCATTTATCTTAAGGAACTGACCAAAGCATGATTGTCTAAATCTTTCCAAATCTTCCTTGTGTAGATTGTTCTTAATGTAAGTAATAATCTTAAGATCACAACGGCGAGTGAGAAGATAGTTGGCACCTGAAATTGAGAAATTAAAAGTGAAGCCAAATGTATACAAAAAAAATAGGGTTAAATGGATGAAATTTTCATTACACATAACTATAATATAGCCAGTAAGGTGCTCAAGGGTGGGTGCAAATTCTTTTTAGCCTACATATAACTTTATGACTTCTTTAATTGCCTTTTGATTTTTTCATTTTTAATCGACAATACAAAATTATCATATATGAACAATGGAGGAAAATTAAAGAATAATCAATGTATTTTAACCAAATCCTAACAAATCAAATAGAATTATCCCTAAAATTAATCTTCAATATACCACATGCAAATTATCAAACTAGTCATAATTAGCAACGGCATATATCTTCAATTATCATAAAATCATTACTTTTAAAAAGATAATCCCTAATATAAATTTTTGATCCATTCCAAGAATCAATATCCATCAAAATTAGGGAAATGATTGCATCTTCAAATCCAAGTAGCCTGCTTCGACTTTGGTACTACTCATATCATTAAATTTGCACCATCTTCTACCCTTACAAAAACCTCATGCTCTCAAGTAAGATTTAAGTTTTCTTCACACAAATATTCAGGGCAATTAAAGTAACAAATTAAGTATGGAAGACTGGTTTTGACACTGTACATGTAAGACTAAGGGACCAATTCCAATGTAAAGATTTTAGTAGATTCACAACTAATTGATCTCATAACTAAAATTAGAATTAAAAAAAAAAATGATCAGATAATCGGTAAGAGGCTTCTTGCTCACTTCAAGAGAGAGAGTTGTTGGGATTCTTATGCAAGTCAATGTGTAAGTTATATAGATTATTGAAAGATTCCTATACAAAATCCTCCAACGTGCGGTTTAGTTGCGTACCTCTAGCCTCAGGACTTTTACATTGGATTTCTTGTTTCCTTTGAGAAAAACCAGAATCATCACCGTCTTTCGTCCCAGAATGATCCACTGCAGTGCTACCTGCAGCAATCCATTTATACAACATTTATTAATATTACGACTCAACATATGCGTCTAATAATTCATCAAGTTTATTTAGAACTTGTTGGCTTTAGAAACCACTAGATTAGTAAGTTTAATATGGCTTTTACATATATACTCCATTTGAAATTCATCCAAGTCTATTTAGGAGTTGATAATGATGCATCATGATAATATTAACATGCAGTTAGATTTGCAAAATGAAATGAAGATCCTTTCAATCATTCTGGCTCTCATCGAGTGAAGTACTTAGGCAGAAGTGGAAAAAAAAATGATAGTAACTGACAGTAATTAATTTAGATTTTATAGAGATTGAAAAAAAAAAAAAAAAAACAAAAAACAAAAAACAAAAAACAAAAAAAAAACATACCTTTGTTTGAAAATGGGATGGGTGAAGTGGTAGGTTTGAGCTCCTCCTCCTTCACCTTCCTCGGCTCCAAATTGGCCTTGGCCTTCATCTTCGTCTTCTCTAAATCACCAACATACCAACATTGAGTAAAGTAGATATGCAGAAATGGTAGTAAAAGTGATAACTAACTGAGAAATGAAACTAGTAAATAATAATTAAAAAAAAAAGTACTAATAAAGAAGTACTGTACCTTTGTTTGAATCGGTAAGGTCTGAATCGGCGGCCTCAGCCTTGACCTTCAGCATCGTCTTCTCTAACTCACGAAGACCAGATTCGTAAAGTTGATTTGCCTTTTCTTGATTGGCCTTCAACTTCTTCACCAAATCTAGATTTCTATCAAGATCTTCCATTTCCCTTTTCATTTTCTTCTTCCGCTCTTCAATTTCATGCTTCAACTTATCAAAATCATTGATTGATGGAGTCGCCGACATCCCTCCTCTCCTCTGCAAATCTACCAACCCTGCATGCATCGCAGAATCCACCGATCAAAACATACATAATAAGGAAAAGACATGGTAATGGTTTCCTTTTACATAATACGCTACCTTAACAACCCGTGGCTGAGATGATGAAAGTGTGATCGAGTTCGTTTGTTTGGTTTTTAATGGAGGCGGAGGCTGATGATGATTGCAGCTTTAAGCAAGTCTCTGCACAAACAGAGAAGACAGAGAAACAGAATGTCTAGTGTGTGTGTGTGAGAGAGAGAGAGAGAAAAGGAATACCAAATGAACTTTGATGGGTTTGCCGCCGGTAAAGCTTATACTCACTCTATCCCCAATTAAATGTTCAAGCCACCAAATTGTAAATACCAATAAAATAAGAAATTTTACAATTCTTACCCCTAATTATTGTATAGAAAATTGAAAAAGCAAAAATTATGAAATGATGATAGAGTTGAATATGGTAATTTGATATAATTTTTGCATAGAATCGTGAAATAGAATACTTGTTTAGAGACAAAAAATTTAGCTTATCGTGACATTTATTGGGGGACATAAAGAGTACTATCTCCCTCCCATCTAAATAGTCCACATTACTTTTGGTACAGAGACTAATACAAGTAGAGATAAGAAATTTTAAAATAGTATTAGTTGTGAGATAGACTTTTACCATTTTAGGAAAATAGACTATTATATGAGACAAATCAATAAGAAAATGTAGACTATTTAAGTGGGACAGAAGAAATACTTAGTTTACTCCCATAATTGAATACTGTATTTTATAAAAGTTATACTCCCTCTATCTCATTCATAAATTTTATTTACAATGAACATATCACAACAATTAGGGTGTGTTTGGTGGATAGGATGAACCAAGATGAGGTGAATCATCTTGGTTCATCTAAGTGTTTGGTACCGAATGAAATAAACTGGAGGGCCCGAGATGAAGCCCAAACCCGCTGCTATTTTACTGTTTTCGCTTGTTAACTCATCCGACGTTTTTGGTCGGATGACTTCAACTCATTCGAACAGTAACACAACACTTTCTCTCTTTTACCATTTTACCCTTATGTATTTATACGATTTAAAATAATAATAATAATAATATTAATAATACTAATAATAATAATAAGAATGTAATAAAATAATAATAATAATAAAATAATAACAGTAATAGCAATAATTATAATAATAACAGAATATAATAATAATAAGAATGTAATAAAATAAAAGAATAATAAATAATAACAATAATAACGTAATATAATAATAATAATCATATAATAAAATAATAATAACAAGAATAATACTAATAAGAATATCATAATAATAATATAATAAATAAATAAAATATAATAATAATAGTAATAATTATAATAATAACAAATATAATAATAATAAAATAACTCAATAAAATAATAATAATAATAATATAATAATAAAAATAATAGTAATGATATAATAATAACAATAAATAATAAGAATAAAAATAATACTCAATAATAAGAATAAGTAATAAATAATAATAATAATAATAATAATATAATAAAAATAAAATAAAAATAACAATAATAGTAATAATAATAAAATAAATAAATAAAATAACAATAATAGTAATAATTATAATAATAACAAGAATAATAAAAATAATAACTCAACAACAACAACAATAATAATAAATAATAATAATAATAAATAATAATAATAATAATAACGTAATAAAATAAAATAATAATAATAAATAATAATAATAAAATAATATAACATAATAGTAATAATTATAATAATAACAGAATAATAAATAATAACTCAACAATAATAAAATAATAATAATAATAATAATAATAATAATATACAATAATACAAAGTAATAAATAATAAATAATAAAGTGTACTATTTAATTCCAACGATAAAAAGTGAAATCGGTAGGGGTATTTAATAAGGGTAATTTGGTAAATCTAAGCCTTCATCTAGAGTTATGCATATTGTACCAAACACAAAATAATGTCATCCTACTTTTAATTTTTTGCTACCAAATGAAAATATGAACCCTTCATCTTGACACTATTCACATGACTCATCTTTAGATGAGTCATCCTTCCACAACTTGAATGAATCACCAAACACTACCTTACTGTATTAATAACAATGTGGGGCGTTAATTGGGCAGATTAAGGTTATATTGCATGTCAGTGGATATTGATAAAGTTTGTAAATAAGTTTTAACATGCATGTCAGCCTTCCGAAACAAATTGATAAAGTTTTAATTTTTTAGATTGTAGGGTTTATTATTTTTCAACTAGGGTTTAATATTTCCCAATTAGGGTATATTATTTTTCAGTTAGAGTTTAATAAATTTTAATTAGAAATTATTTATCATAAATTAAATTTAATTCCTTTTAACAATAAAATTAATGAAAAATAAATAAAGTGAAAATCATGCGTGGTGGTGGGTGTGTGAAAATCCAATGTTAGAGAGAGAAAGTAAAGAGTAAAAGAAAATATATAATATAAATAATGTTAATTTGTCAAAAATAAAATGAAAAAAGCAGTAATATTGATTAAATGACTTGGTCACTTAAAAGGCGCTCACTAAGAGTAGCCCAGCAGATCATAACTGTATATATATATATAAGGAATATATCATATGAAAACTAATTATCTTATGAAAACTAGAAACTTCTTTAAGCTCTTAATTTGGTTGATCAAACGGTTATTGTCTTGCAGGATTATGTATATATTTAATTCAATTATTGAATTTAAAAGGGTTGTTATGTCCTTTATCATATTTTTGTAACTGATTGTTCCCTTAATTAAAGGAGTAAATTTCACGTAATACAATATTTCCTTATTAAAGCGATTAATCTTTTAAATTTCAAAAACACACGTGTACTAGTACTTTTCATTCTATGCTCTTTAATTCCAATTTACAATATTTCATTATTTCAAAAACTTTTATTTGTAGTGCATTTTCATGGGATCGACTTTTTCTTCATGAAGTTATCATGATATTTCATTTTGTTCATTTAATATTCTCGTATTTTCATTCTAATTTATATTTAGATTTTATATATTAGGAAATATAAATAAAATCTTCTCTTTCTGATAAAAAAATATATTAGGGAATATTTTTCGTCAAGAATTTAATTATGTTTATGAATTAATTATAATGATACATGATTTTATTTAACAAAACGGTGTGTAAATCATTTTCTAAAAAATTTCGAGAGTCATGATTATTTAATTACTTTTATTTTTTAACACAATCCTAAATATTATGAAATAAACGATATGAAATACTACAAAATCCATTTCTCCCTTTTTTTTATTGTCTGAATTAATATAATAGTGAAAATATTTTACTGTCGTAACATTAAAGTTCATTAACCTTCGTACTTCAGTGCAATAAGTTAAAGATAAGCATCAATGCATTAAATTAATGGCTATATGCATCACATTTATGTTATTATGCAATATATATGTGTAATTTGTTTATGAATTTTTAGAATACAATAATATGTTTACTATGGTTTAGTTTACTCAACTATACGGTTTTGTTTTCTATGTCAAGTTTGATGTTATAGTATAGTTGAGTTTATTCCCCTAAGATTTAGGGGGTGTATTCAATTGGGATTTTTTTGGATTTTCGTGGATTTTAAAAAGTTTGTGGATTTAGAAAATCCATAGACTCTATGCAGAGTATGGCTGACTTTGTTTATTGATTTACTTGGATTTTAATAGACTTGACATGATTGTGTAATATATTTTTTTAATTGATTTATATGGATTGTGGAATATCCTCACTTTCTTTTGCTATTTTCTGTTATATATGCCCTTTCATTTATAAGAAAAATGTGAAATTGAGAAAAAGTTTTTTTTTTTTTTTTTTTGAAATTATAAAATTCTAAGATTATAATATGAAATTACTAAAACATAATTCTTTTTTTTATCAGGGAAAACAATTTTTATTACTAAAAAGAAATGGCACAAGAAGTATCGTCTCTTACAGAACCATCTTATATTCCACATAACCAAGTTGTTCTCAGCCAAGCTAACATAACTCCTATTCGATTCTGCCTCGCCTCAGGCCTCACACCAACTCTAAAATTGGCATTTGATTTCTTCTTCCATCTTCCGAAACTGCAAAAAGGACGGAATTACGCCACTGCCAAATTACCCACACCACACACGTCCAGAAGCCACCTAATCTCCCCCCCCCCCTCCCTCCCTCCCTCTCCGAGCAGCCCCGAGAAGCTCAAGAAGTGACATGATCGAGCCCGGAGGTGCCCAACTAATGCCCACCCATTCAGCCACTTTGTTTCACAAGTTTTGCGCATCCTTACACTCCAGAAAAATGTGTTGCGCCATCTCCATTGATTGTGAATAGCAGCAGCAGCCGACTTCCCCCATATTATCTCCTAGCCTCTTCTTCAAGTTATCCCTCGTTGTTAATCTATTCCAGATTAGACGCCACGCCATGACCTGTGCTTTAAGTGGTGCACACATCTTCCAAATGCTGCCAAAACCCGCCTTCGACAGCCCATCGACATCTCTGTTGCTGCTCCTATCCCCAGCAGCCGCGTACGCTTCCTTTACCTTCATTTTTCCGGACGCATTCCCACTCCACGCCCAGCAATCTGCAACAGCCTCCCTCAACGTAAAGTCTGACAGAAACGCCATCATCTCCTCCACCCCAGCCTTCTTTCTATGGAGCAGATCTCGCCTCCACTCTATCTCCCAACACCACTGACCATCTTCCCATTGCCACATCTCACTAGCCCCGAGGACCACTGCTTCCAACGAACACCAATGATCGACATCAAATCAATTTTCAAATGATTAAGAAATTCTAATTGAACAATCTATGATTCTTTACGTATGGGTGTCCTGCTATGATTCTTAACAAATTACGTATTTGGTTATGCTATTTTAGGCTTCGCACTTACCGAAGCAATTGCGGTTAGGCCATGCTTGAAGTGGATCGACTGTTGAATTGAGGCGGCAAAGGAAGAGGAAGGAGATTGCGTGCCGTGGCGACAGGGATGGTTGAGCCATACAGGATTCATGAAATCTCTAGTTGTTATGAGAGATTTTAGAGAGTGTATTTTTTGGAGAGAATCCATAAAAATCCATAGAGTATTAAAATCCATAGAGTGTTGAATACCTAAAGATTTTTTAAGATTTTTTAAAATCCATATTGAATACCTTAAGATTTTTAATGACTTTTAAAAATCCGGATTGGATACCCTCAGACTTTGAAAGTCTAAAAAAATCCTACAAACTCCACAACCAATACAACCCCCTTAGTTTATCTAACTAGGGTTTAATTTTCATTCTTAGAGTTTAGTTTCTCTTCCTATGGTTTAGTTTATCCTGCTAGGGTTAATATTTCCCAACTATGGTTTAGTTTTCCTTCCTAGGGTTAAGTTCTCTTTCCTAGGGTTTAGTTTTTTAATCTACCGGCTAAGATTTTCTTTCTTAAGCTAGGGTTTAGTTTTTCCGAAATAAGATTTAGACTATGCATCAATGCAATTTTCGTCAATGCATTAAGTTAATTAATATATGCATCAAATTTAAGCTATTATGCAATATTTATGTATAATCGAGTATATGAATTTTTCAAAATATGGTAATCTACTTTTATACACTACTAAGGTTTAGTTTACCAGTATTACACGGTTTTATTTTCACTGGCAACTTTGATGTGATCATAATAGAGTTGAGTTTTTCCTCTTAGGGTTAAGTTTTTCCCGTTTAAGATTTAGTTTTCACATCTAAAGTTTAGTTTTTACAAACTAGCTAGGTTCGATTTTTCCCAATGAGGGTTTCATTTATCTTTCTAGGGTTTGTTTTTGCCATCCATGGTTTAGTTTTCTCCCATAGGGTTTAATTTTTTGTACCAGGATTCAATTTGTTTGACTAGAGTTTATTTTTTTCTACAATGCTTTTGGTTTATATTAGAATTTAGTTTTTCCTACTAGGGCTTATATACACCTAATAGGGTTTAATTTGTTGTAGTTGCGCACCTCGAATTAACATAAATATTTATATATGCAATAAAGTATTAATATTTATGCAATGAAACTATAAAATTATGCGACAATTAAATTCTTTGAATTTTTTTAAATATTTAAATATGTGATTAGTTTGTCTTTATAATTTTTGACGGAGTTCTTTCATATCATTATATAATACATGAACTACTATGATAATCAACTTTTATTGGCATCCCCAAAGAAAACAAATAGATATTTATGCAATAAGTGAAAATATTTATGCAACAGAACTATGAAAATGTACGACAATTATTTGTAAAAAATAATCTGAATTTTTCAATAGTGCGAATGAATAATTAGTATATCATTTCAATTTTGGTCACAATCATTTTATATAATTCAATACACAACATATAATATTATAGTAATCGACTTTTATACGGTACTAGAGTACGTGTAGTGTCCTCTTTTAGTATTTGTGACTTTTGCAGGTGGATCCACGAAGTCATCATCATCACATAATTCGGCCACTTTGATTCTTTATAAGCTGAGGCCTATCCTTTCTTGATTTACTTTTAGCTACAAAACACAGAATAAAAGGAAAAGTTAATTGATGCATGGTTTATAAATCAATGCACATAAAATTTAGGACATGCAACAAGTGCAAAAGAATATGCAACAAAATTATAGATGTGATGGATTTGCAATATATATATATATATATATATATATATATATATAGGTAGTAGATCATATGAAAACTAATTATTACGTGAAACCTGCAACTCATCATAAAACGTTGTATTTTATGCATAAAATGATGCATTTTGTGCATAAAATGTTGCATAATAAAATATATTATTTTATATTATTTTTATGCATATAATGCATCATCATGAGAATTTGCATGATAAAATATATTATTTTATATTATTTTTATGCATATAATGCATCATCTTGAGAATGCAACATTTTATGATAAAAATACAACACTTTTGTTCATAAAATGCAACATTTTATGATGGGTTGCAGGTTTCACGTAATAATTAGTTTTCACCATAACTCATCCATATATATATATATATATATATATATATATATATATATATATATATATCCGGAATGCAATAACTAAAAAATAATATGCAATAGAATTATATATTTATACTACAATTTGTACAAAGAATATTTAAACGTGCAACAATTGAAAATTATTATGCAACAAACTATATATCTACGTACATACAAAAAATAATAGATGCAAATGCAACTCTCCAACTTTTTGCACTCATTCTATTAACTAATTCGAAGTTGTTTAGTATAAAATTGTGTTGTTTTTCTTTATTGTTTTTATGTGGTTTTCTTAGGATTTTGTTATTTTAGTTTGTGTTTCTGGGAATGTTTATTGGGTTTTGGTTGATGGTGATGGATAGGAGTAAGTGGAAGGAATCAAGATTTAGAGTGAAGAATCGAAGTGAAATTGAAGAGGAAGAGAAATGATGAAGAATCGAAGAAATTGAAGAAAAGGACATGCAGCAAGTGCTTGGAACACAGCGATTGTTGGGCTTACGGAAGTTGAAATTCAGATAATTAGGTAGCAACACTTGCTGGCATCTAGCAGTTGCTGGGTGCCAAGTCGAAAATTTTCAGAGACAGGCGCGCAGCACTTGCTGGATCACAGCAGTTGCTGCGATCGGAAAATTGTTATTTATTTTAATATTTTATTTTGTCTTTATCCATGGAGCTCAGGGAGAAAATGATATATTAGTGTAAAAACACGTTTGAAAATGAACATTGACTGCATATTACTTTAGAAAACCGCTATGGAGGATTCTGGGAAGATGGAGACTTGAAGTTTGGATTTGGTGCTTAAATTCATTTGGCAATTCAACGTGAGTTTTCTTATGATGAGATTCTTGTCTTTGGTTGTTCGAATGATGATGAGTGGCTAAATTCTCTTCTAGGATTCAGATTATCAGAAATCAATAATCGAAATTTATAATTTTATACATGCTCGTTGATTAAATTGTGCTTGTTTAATTTGAACGCTTGATCACCGTTTGAATTTCTTAAATACTAGTTGAGATCGAGAGATGATTCTAGTATTGGATCGAGGTTTAATCAACATCGGTTTTGAATCGGAAACGTATGAATCGATTGCTTGTTTATTCGTCTTCGAATTCTTATTTGTGTAACTTGAATACGAGAGTTATGGTTACTGCTTAATTATGAATACGAAAGTCAATAATTAGGCAACTCTTAAGAATTTTTGATGAATGAATAAATACATGTATTGATCGTGAGACTTGATTATTGACGGAAGATATTCTGAATCCTAGGCTTTAATTCTTGATTTTCCCGTAGTTTATTTTCATTGATTGATTATTTTTGTTGATTGGCATTACTTCCAAAGTTCTTGATTAGAATGTTTAGGATGTTTGTAATTCTTGTTTTGTGTTAGTGCTTTTAATTGAAAAGCCCTGCTAAGTTTTTCACGAGAATCGACTTGGGTCAGCTTATTCGTCTACGATAGATCTCGTACAATTGCGAGAACCTAGAGTACACTTATAGGTTGAACAGAAGTAATACCAAAAACTCAAAACCTTGCTTAAAATATCGAAACATAAAACAGTTTGTGTGCGTATAAATAACATTAACACACATGAATATATATTTTATATACTCTGTATATCTTATGTTGGGGAGAAGACAGATAAACGAAAAAAAACTGAACGGATTCTCTGAAAGACGTGATAACACTTTCAGATCGAATCAATTCGACGGTTCTATCGAATTATTCAATCGGATACAATTTAGAAATTTTCGAACTTAAGTATGTGATGTTTGAGAATCCAGAACCAAAGGAAAACGAGAAGAAATGATCAACCATCACCAGAAACTGATTCGTAATATCAGTTTTAATAGCAATTTTGCAACTTTTCTAATATTGCAAAATAGTCACTCGAAATTCCGAAAATTAAATTTCCGATGAATTTCTTACACAGCTCGACCCCAGCCAGGGGTTCTGCCCCTTGGACCCCGCCAGGGGCTGCCGCCCCTTGGACCCCGCTATCGGGGGCGCTGCCCCCGAACCCCCGTCCTTTAGGGGCTTCGCCCCTAAAATCATAATAAATTCATATAAGCATGCACTCCGCACAACCAAACTTATATGATGTATTATTATGATGATACTGATCAAACAAGTCAATCCAATTACATTAAAATATCCAACATCTTAAACCAAAATCTCTGCAACTTTTGATACATGCATATAATAAAAACATAAATGCAACAAAAAATCCTAAAAAACTAATCAAAATCTTGAAACCCAATCATATTCCTTTCTTCAAATCGCGTGTCATACTCATATACCCAATAACAAGTTATAATCACTATTCTAATAAATCAAAATTCAAGAGGATAAACGTGTAATAAATTCCATCTTCATTACAGCAATAGAGTAATGCTCCCCTACCCACCGTGGGTAGGGGTGAGCACGGGTCGGTTAACCGACCACGCGGTTTTTTATCGGGTCGGTTAACCGTTATAAATTAAAAAATAAAGACCAAAAACCATAAAAGCGGTTAACCTAAAAATCGGACCGGTTAACCGTTTATCTAACGATTAACCATAAAAAAAAAATATCTTATTTTTTATAGTTTATAATAGGAAAATTCGAAAGAATTTATATCTTAGAATATACATGCAAAATAAATAATTTACAAAAATTAAAAAATAATGAAATAAAATTGCATAATCCTAATAGAATAAGCTTTGCAATAACTTAAACTAACAATCGAGCTACCTTCAATTGCTTATTAACTTTTGGCTCCATCAATACTCAGAATCGGGTAATCTTCTCTCAAACTCTGTTAGTAATATCTAATATAATATAATATAATATAATATAATATAATATAATATATGTAAAATCATATATTTATTTAATTGGTACCGGTTACGTTAACCGTCGGTGTTTTAGGCATAGAAACCGAACCGTTAGAGTCAGATTTTGAAAATTAGAAATAAAAACCGAACCATACGGTTCGGTTACCCATATTTTCGGGTCGGGTTCGGTCTGGATAATCGGTCAGTTCGGTTTTTCAGTTTCTTATGCTCAGCCCTAACCGTGGGCATACTTAATATGCCCACGGCTGAGGTGGCGGCATTATATTTAAGGAAAATAGTAATTAATATAACTTATATAAATAAATTTTACCATAAAAAACTAAATCATACTAAAAAAAAAGTGAACCCCAAAAGAAAAAATTATTGACGTGACATTGTCACGTCAGCCGAGAGCACATTAAGTGTGCCCCAGTGGGTAGGAGATCATTTCTGTACAGCAATATAGGCGAAAAAGAAAAAAAAATAGACATTGTTAACTTGCCTTCTTGTTCGTCAAAAAATCGGAATTCGATTTTCTGCTCCGTGGATGAGTTGTGCAGAGAAGATTGTGGGAGGAGAAAGATGTTATGTTTAGGAATTATCTAAATCCCACTAAATCCGGCAAATATGATTTCAAAAAAAATGGTGCATTAAAGTGATATATATGCCCTTATTTACACGGTCAACATATTAAAATGCTAATAAAATTTTAATATTTTTTTCCTTAAATTCCTTAAATTGATTGATCATAGCCATTAATTAACTCTAAATCAATGGTCTTAGATTGATTTCTAGATTTCATACTAGAGGTGGTGTTCCCCTAGAATGCATCCCCTATATATATATATATATGGAAGGGTTCTCATAGGAGATAGTCATATTGTGAGAATTAGGAACTAATCCTGACATTCCTTTTTATACAAATGAGTGGTGCAGATTTAATCTTGGAATTTAATTAATTGTGATTCAATGCCTTTTTTCCATCTTTAAGGGGCAATTTAGTCAACAAAGGCATGTTGAATCTACACGTTTCCAACAATTACGGGACATGATTTCTCATGCCCTCAAACTCTACAAAATAACTATTCCTCTCAAAATTAAAAATCTGATTCTTGCAAAATTAAAAACTGAATCTTTTCGTAAGAACAATATTAATTGTGCGAATTGTTGAATCATCAACCGTCTGTTTGGTGATTTTATTTGTTTAAGCATTGAAAGTTAAATTAGAAAGCATTGACATTGAAGTAAAAAAACACCGTTGGAGATAGTTTGGAGATTATGAACTTCTTTTATTTTATTTTTCATGCTTTTTCAGCGTTGATTTTATGCATCTTTAATATTGATTTCATGTTTTTTTAGTGTGGATTTCATGTTTTATTTGTCTTGATATAAGGTTTTTTTAATATTGATTTCATATTTTTTAGTGCTAATTTCATGCTTCATTTAATTTTTTATTCCATGTTTTTTAGTAATTATTTGATGCTTTTTTAGATTTGATTTCATGCTTCTTTTATTTTAACTTTTTTTGATATTGTTGTTGAGAAAATTATCGAAAAGGCTATTCATACTCTCCGACATCGATGTATTGATTTCATGCTTTTTTTAATATTAATTTCATTTTTTTTTCGATTTCAGGCTTTTTTAGGATTAAATTCATTGTAATATTGTTTTCATGCTTCCACGATAAATGAGGTACACTCAAATTATGCATATGATTTAGCATTTTTTAGGATCCAACAACTTTTTTAGTGTTGATTTCATGACTTTTTAGTGTTGATTTCATGCTTTTTTTAATGTTGTTTTCATGCTTAGGGTTTAGGATTTATGGTTTTAGGGTTTAGGGTTTAGTGTCCGGCTTTTGGTGATTTTGAGATATATTATATTTGTTTCATGCTTATTTGCAAAAACAAAGATAATTACATATATAGAAACTCATGAAAGAATATCTAAAAATAAGCAAGTTTCTCAAATAGAATGGTTTTCATAAGAACTCTTCTCTATATAGTGGGTTTGAGTGTTATTAGTGGTTTTCCGGAAACTATACCCTAAGGGTTTTTATATCTAGTGTCTGGCTTTTGGTAGTTTTGGGGTTTATTATTTGGTTTCATGCTTATTTGCAAAAAAAAACATAATTATATATAACAAAAAGCATGAAAGAATATCTAAATAAGCAGGTTCTCATGGATCTCACGAATAGAATAGTTTTTATAAGAACCCTCCTCTATATAATGATTTTGGGTTTAGGGTTGTAGGGTTTATGGTTTTAATATTTGTAAAACTATTTAAGCATGAAATTGAAACTAAATAAGCATCACTACAAGAAATTGAATTTTCAGCCACACATGCATATGTAGCTAAAAGTATAGTTATATGTGAGTATAAGTTTTTACCTACACATAATATAAATGTTTACGTGTGTGGCTATCTCCTTGTCAAGAAAAGTTTTTAACTACACATATGTATATGTGTAGGCGAATCATCGAATATTAACTATACATGTATTTGTCCCTAAAAATACCTCTTATGCGTAGATAAATATTTTTTTTACAATAAGTTAGTGGTGATGTGGAAATTACGTGTATGATGACATGGCAATTTATAGGTGTAGGTAAATATTATAAGCCATGTGTAGGTAATAATTTTATAATATTTGAATATTATAAAAATATATTATTTTTAAATATAAATAATTTAAGTGGAGGTAAATATGTATCATGTGTAGAGATTTTTTCATTTGTATTTTTATATCGCAAAATAATATATAAGAAATTGAATATGGATAACACATGAAAATAAAAGAAGATTTATATTGAAATCAAAGGATATAATATTTAGTAAAATTAATTGAACTATACAATTCATATGAAAAGCATAAATAACACTACGATCGTCCACTAATCTTCCTTCTCTCGATCAAATGAAGGGAATGCATTCCCCGTTGATAAATCCTTGCCTCGTGTTTAAGAGCTTCTGGACCACCTTAGACTAGGAGACCACTTCCAACAAATTCCAGCACCCAAATTCAAGCCCAAAAACAGAAAGAAAAATCTTGTGGTTTGCCTGTAGATTTGTAAAGATCCGTGCCTACAAACATGAAGGAAAAATAACATCAAAATTAAGCTTATGATAACATTCAATATCAATTAGATCAAATTTCAAAAACAAAACATAAACAATTTGCAACTAAAGGACATAAAAACATCAAATTAATTTGAGGATAATAACGGAAAATCTTACTTGCGCAATTATATTTTGCCGATTTATCAAACTCGACTAACCCAACTGCCTCCTCCACAATTCACATGTAGTATTCTGCAGGTAGATACATCAGAATTGTAGAAGCGAAGCATAATCGTCGAGTGTGATTTTCAAAAATCAATCATGAAAATAAAGATTTGGCGAAAGAATGGGAACAAATTACACGAGTCAATAATAGAGAAGAGAATCGACACATAACGTGTTCGTGTTCGTGTTCACAAATCTAACAGAGTCGTCCCGAAGAACTCACTGAAAATCTTCTGTCGTCTATCTCTTGGTACAATGTTCAAGAAAATGAGTCCCAAATACGCCGCTATGAAAACTTTCTGAATGAAACTTACAACCTAAATGTTAATGAGAGTTTTCTTTGATATGGTAGGAAAATGAAAATAAATATAACACCACGTTGAAAAACTACCGCCCCCATTTCGATTTTGGGAGTGGTGGAGTATCTATGGAGGTAAAACAAAAATTGATTTTTTTGTATTTGGAGTCCGCCGCTTGTTTGCATTCTAATTTTTCTGAGGACGTGTCTTTTTCTTTATATATGTGGTTAGTTATTTAATTCTTTAAAAATGGAGGAGAATGTGTTACGTGGATAAGTGGATGTGTGTTAGTTATTAGTATTAATAATAACAACATTATTTTAAGAAAACTTAATATTGACATTTTGAAACATGTATATTTAAAGAAGGTTTGGTTTGATAATGAAACAAAATATTCTTTTTTTTCCCTCTCCATTTACGTGAAAATAGAGGACTAAAATATTTTTAGTCGTAGTATTTTTCTTTTTAGAGTTTTCTTTTTCTTGAAAATTGAGGAAATTAATTGAATAAACAAAACAAAACCAAATATTTATGTGACTAACTTTTTTCGGTATACTCATAACTCACCGATAATCACTATTATAAAATCTCATTGGCTATACATAACCAAATTGATAGTTATATGTGCTTAGTAATTATATTACATGTTTTTTTAAAAAACTTATATATGTTCTTCATGTTTGCGGATAAAAATGCAAATTTAAGATTAGAATATAAATCTTACTAAATAAATGTGGCTAAGAAATTCTATCAGTTCACCACGTAAGCACCACAAATTTTAAAACTAATACGGTTAAAATAAAGATAATGATAACAAAAATTAAAGCTGGAAAAAAAATGTTACTATTTTTTTTTAGCTACACATTATAAATGTCAACAATTAATGTGAACCACAAAATGGATTTACCTACACATTTTATATTATGTGTAGCTAAATTACTACATATATTTATGTGTGACTAATTTATGTATAGCTAAAAGTCCAATTTCCTATAGTGCATCAAATCGAAACTAAAAAAAAGCATGAAATTGAAACTAAAAAAGCATGAAATCGAAACTATATAATAAACTCTAAAACCACCCAAAGCCAGACACTAGATATAAAGCCCCTAAGGGTTCTTCCTGGGCTAGGGTCTAGTTTCTGAAAAACTACTAATAGTTTTCACGGTTCTCACAAATAGAATGGTTCTCATAAGAACCCTCCCATATATAGTGTTTTGGGTGTTATTAGTAGTATTCCGAAAACTAAGCCTTAGCCCTGATAAAACCCTTAGGGGTTTTATATCTAGTGTCCGGCCTTTGGTGGATTTGGGGTTTATTATCTAATTTCATGCTAATTTGCAGAAAAACATAATTAAATATATAAAAAAAATGAAGGAATATCTAAATAAACGGGGTTTCACGGTTCTCACGAATAGAATCGTTCTCATAAGAACCCTCTTCTATATAGTGGTTTTGGGTGTTATTAGTGATTTTTCGGAAACTAGACCCTAGCTTTGGAAAAACCTTTAGGGGTTTTATATCTAGTGTCCGGCTTTTGGTGGGTTTACAGTTTAATATTGTAATATCCCGAATTTTCTTATTATATATAATTGGTTAAAATAAGTCTCATATATGAATTTAGAAATTCATCCGACTTTCACGGAGGAATTAGAATAAGTGGATATATTCTATTAAGAATAATCCTTTTCTTAATTTTTGATGATTTTATGTTTTAAGTATAGATAATAATAATAATAATAATAATAATAATAATAATAATAATAATAATTTACGAAAAATATATAATAGAGTATGCTTATTGAAATACATTTTTACTTTATTTTTCTTCAAGTTATACATGTGTGTCTATATATATGTTGATAATTTAATAGTATATATATATATATATATATATATGTAAATGCATCACACGAATTGTTTATATATATATATAAATAAATGTATAATTAGTATAAGTAATATATATTACGTAGTAGCATAGTACTAGTATATATACGTAAATAAATGCATGCAAAAGGTTATATATTATAAAAATACTTACATCCCACTATATTAGGTACTATTCATTTGATAGATATTTACGGCACACGTTTCTACTGAAACCTAGTACGGGTTTTAAAATATAATTTTGAAGTATTTTTTTTTTACGGGATACTATGACACTCATAGTATCCTGTAAAAAAAATATTTCAAAATTATATTTTAAAACTCGTACTAGGTTTCGGTAGAAACGCGTGCCGAAAATATCTATCAAATGAATAGTGCCTAATATAGTGGGATGGAGGTAGTAGCATATTTTTGTGCATAGGATATTATATACACGCACACAATCACTTTATCAAATAAGATAGTTTCTATCTTATACACGTATGAAGTTTATACACGTGTCTTTCTTTCAACTATTATAGCTTGGATGAATAAGGCATTGTAGACCTATAGACGTGTTGATCTAGAGTGGTGACTAATTAAACTAAGGAAATATAGTCACATACCTATTTGGACTAAGTTTTCTATCATTTTACCTACAACTTAAGAAACAACAAAATCTACCTAAACTTTTAATAGTAGGACTAAAATACCCCCAAATGTATACTCCCCTTCTCTATATTCTCTCATTTATCTTCTTCTTCTATTCATCTCTCTCTCTCCCGTTGTTGCTTCTCTCTTCTCTCTCTCTTTCTATTTCTGCTCCCTTTCATCCTCCGTTCCCCCCCTCCCCTCCCCTTTGCTTTTCTCACGCCGTGCACCTCTCCCCGAATCCGGCAGAGGATCCACCCAGAATTTGAAGAACTGGTGGCGTAGAACGCAGTGGTGGTATTTCGCTCGGAAGGGGTGTTGTATGTGCCACGTGGTCAAGCTCTTGCTGTACCATATCTGAATTTCCCCCTCCGCCGTCGATGTAGTTGCTAAAGCTTGCAAGGAAGCCGCCGTTGTTGTTGTTGATGGAAGAGTTTATGGGAAATCAAAGATGAGTCGCCTCTTTTTGTTTTTTATTTTCGGAGTTGGAGTTGTTTTGGGATTCAAAGGTTAATTAATTTGTTTTCACTCGGGTAGTTTTTTGTTCGATTCTTTCACTGCACATGAAATTAAATTGATCTAAGTTGGAAGCATAAGCTAGATTGTGTTTGTTTAAGGTTGTGATGTTCATTATGTAATGTGTGTGCGTGTGTTTATTTCTTTTGTGTTGTTTTTGTTTGTTTGTATTTTTATTTTTTTTGAATCAAGGAATGGTGCTTTGAATATATTGAATTTGCACATGCCCATTGTTGTTGTCGTATCCATCTTGATTCGATTGCAATTTGAGTTTTATTTTGGTTTTTTTGCATTTTCGTGTTCAAGTTTGGTCGTAGAAATATGAATTCTAACCAAACAATAGGTAAGAAATTAGAATTTATTACCAAGTTACGGTCACACATACAAATTGAATTATAAAAAAAAATACGAATTCATACAAAATAATAGGTAATAAATTGAATTTGCTTACTAACTATCATACAAATTTACGATCACACATTCGGATTAATAAGAACACAATAAGCATAGTAAGAAAATACGAATTCAAACCAAATAATAGGTACGAATTCGCCCGGAATGAGACTTTTTGCTTTGGAAATTGTGATGACGATGCTTGGCTGCCAGATTTTGTCTCCGAAGGCAGAGCTCGTAGTCCGGCACGTGAAGCTCGTAATTCGGCGCGTGAAGCTATTTCTTGTTCTCCACTTCTCCCTCTCTTCTTCTTCCTATTTTTTTCTGGTTAATTTTACTTGTATGTTGCTTTTAAGTTTTTCAAAATTTTCTTCCGTTTATATTTGTTTGGTGTTCTTCAATTATTAATTTAGAGTTGAATAATATAATATAATTATACAATCTAATTATCCTCGCCCATCTAATTTAAAAATTAAAGGAAACAAGGCAATAAGTTAATTGCAGTTCATAAGAAATTTTCAAATTCTTACAAAACGTTTTAGAGAAGGTAATAAATTAACAAATTCTAACCAACTAGGACATAAAAAATTGACAAATTCTTACCAATCAAGTTTAAGAATGTATGAATTTACAAATTATTACAAGACGTTTTAGAAAATGTAAGAAATTAACAAATTATTACCAGAAAGAACATAAGAAATTATCAATTTCTTACATATTTAATACAATAAAGGTGGGGGAAGCGAAGTTAAGCGGTTGTTGATTAATTCCACTTCTAACAACTGGGAATTGAGAATTAATTCCCTAATTTTAATCCTCATTTTTCAATACATTTCACACTGTTTTTACTTTTTAATGTAATCATTTATTGAGGAGGGGGAACTCGTTGAGGATGGGGAGGTTGAAGCCGTTGAGGGTGGAGAACATCCCGGCACGTGGGTTCGTTGGCACGTGAAGCTATTTTTGAGGTAGGGGTAATTGTGTAGTCTTTTTTTTCTTTTTAGATCGGAGTTCTTTTTAGAAATTCTTGTTCTCCACTTCTCCCTCTCTTCTTCTTCCTTTTTTTTTCTGGTTAATTTTACTTGTATGTTGCTTTTAATTTTATAAGTTTTTCTTCAATTTATATTTTTAAATTTTCAAATTCTTACAAAACATTTTAGATAAGGCAATAAATTAACAAATTCTAACCAAATAGGACATAACAAATTGACAAATTCGTACCAATTAAGTTTAAGAATGTAAGAAATTTACAAATTATTACCAGACGTTTTAGAATTGTAAGAAATTAACAAATTATTACCATAAAAAACATAAGAAACTATCAAATTCTTACACATTTAATACAAGTTAGTAAGAATTATATCAATTCTAACGGCACTTAGTTGTAAAAATTCTATTCATTATAACTATTGTCACATGTAAGATTTCTAGTATTTTCTAACTATCCTCAATTGTAAGAATTCTGAAAATTCTAACTATTATCTTGTCAATGTTCCCCCAGGCACCCTTTATGGCTTTTGGTCAGTGGATTGGTGCTCCTTTTCAGCGATATTCTTTATTTTTATGTGATTAAATTGTTGAGCTCCGTAAATCGCACCTCTAGAATATAATTCAAGCACGCAGTATCACATGATTTTTAAGCATAATTATATTATCATTTTCTTTTATGCATGATTAAGTAGTATTTACGGTAAGCATCTTTTATAATTATTTTTAGCCCAAGTGTTTATCAATGTCCAGCCCAATTCTTAAATTCAGCATTTCAAGTGTTCAGGGTGAAATATTGAGCCAAATTATTTTTCCTCCTCAGCCGAAAAGAAATTTTATTAGATAAGGACTCTTTGTTTCTTATTTTCCAAGCATATAAGAATTTGTCCAGATTCATAAATTGGTCTCTAAACCCTAATAGTGATATGTTTCGGTTTAAACTTCATAATTATCATATCCCACTCTCCATTAGTATAAATAGGAGTATCTTGTACCTATTTTCTAGACATCAAAAAGAGGCAAACCGTAGAGAGCAGAGGTATCCCTCTATTTCTGTTTTGCCTATTTCTGTCCCAGCAGTCAAAAACCATAATCTTCTTTTTCTTAATTTCACTATTATATTTTGCTGTAGTCAAAATAAATGATATTTCAAGTGTTTTTCGGTAGTTTATGAATATGGTTTGAAGTGGCCGACATGTCTCCATTATGTTCATGCATCTAGTGTAACCTAGGAATTTATGAGTATATATACATAATCATACGTATGTTATTGTATTAGAATAGTTTAGGTGGCATCATGATCTTTCAAATTTATATTATGTACATTCTTAGATATGTAATTACGTATAGTTTCATTAGAAAATGTCATGCATATATTGTTTTAAAAAGTAGATAATAATTGTTACGTTTTCTTACCTTTAAGTGTGGTATTTTTATAATAATTCTTTTTCTAAAAAAAATAAAATTAGTAATTAAGTTTATGCTATTTTCTTAGGCGAGGCATGTAGGACATAACCGTTTAATTGCAGTTTTCAAGGAGTCAAGTCAAGAAAGGTCAAGGTGGGGAATTTATGCTCGTTGATTCTTATTATCCATGTTTGTTATTCTATGCTTGTAGTTCATATATATTTCACATCTATTATGCCATTGTTATATGAATTCATGTTATGCAAGCTCTCACGGTTATCAAGTCGGAGCCACGTCTCTGCCCTCATGGTTATGAAGTCGGGGTCACGTCTCTGCCCTCACAGTTATAAAGTCCTCAGTTATGACAAGCTTATGTGAATTTATGAATTATTAGCATGAATTTCAATTATGGATAACTGCATTGTTTCTCACTGAGTGTATTTCGATATGCTCACCCCTACTATTTTCAGTTGTTTTGCTAGAATTCAAGGTCGAAGCAGTCGTGGAGGCGGGAATGACTAGTGCAAAGAGTTCAAGAAAACAAGTTATTTAATTTAATTTTTATTTATGTTCAAGGATTAAATTAGATTTTAAGTCAAATTGTAGGATTCTTTGAATATGATTTTCATGAATTGTCATTTATTTCCTTGGAATCTTTTGGTATTACGAATTCAAGTTTTAATAGTTCAAAGATTGTTTCATAAATATTTTGTGTTCTTGTCAATTTGCATTACGATGTATAGAAACTAAATATATTTATATTATAATTTTGTTTATAGATTTTAAACTAAATCAAAAAAAAATTTGCAAGTGATCATAGTTATAAATTTATCTAAGGATTAAAGTGTTAAATTTCTTTTGCCACATTATATATACTAGAAATTTATTGTTATATTTTCAATATTCAAATGGTTTTCTAGCTTTATTAAATTAGGGTGTTACACTAGGCCTCTTCTTCATGCTTTCAGTTGGGTCGTATGTGAATGCGAATGGCTTGCGGTGCTTTAGCTTCTGGATAAGTCGCTACAATAACATGAAACATAGTCAGAATGCATTTTATGACTATAAGAAATTGCAACATTCTCACTAACATGAAGGTTATAAAGTAAGAATTTCATAAATCTAACAAGTCTACCCAACAAGAGGTTAGAAACTAGCAAAATATTACCAATCAGCAAGCAAACATAGTCAGAAATAATTTATGCATATCTCACCAACATGGAGGTTATAAAGTAAGAATTTCATACCAACATGGAGGTTATAAAGTAAGAATTTTATAAATCTAACAAATCTACCACAACAGAAGGTTATAAACTAGCAAAATATTACCAATCAACAAGCAAACATAGTCAGAAATAATTTTATGCATATAAGAAATTGCAACATTCTCACCAACATTGAGCTTATAAAGTAAGAATTACATAAATCTTACAAGTCTTTCACAACAGAAGGTTAGAATCTAGCAAAATATTACCAATCAGCAAGCAAACTTAGTCAGAAATCATTTTATGTATATAAGAAATGGCAACATTCTCACCCAGTCATCACTCGTTGCGCGTACCTGCGAGGAAGTAAAATACAGATGGTAAGAAGCATACAATTCTTATAACAAAGACAATAAGAATTATGCAATTATTATCTTCTTCCCCCTCACCGTGAAACTGTCACTGGTGTACGCTTCGTGCATTTATTTCAATTTGATTATTTCAAACCACGCATATCATCATATTAGAATTTATATATTCAACCAACTACTATCATGAGGTCATAAGAAACTATCAATTCTCACTATCGGCCTAGTAAAAGTGCATATTTCTCACAACCCTTCTCAAAAGGATTAAGGCAGTAAGCTTTTGACAATATCATATTAAGCCATGAGGGTATATGAAATGTTCATTTCTCACCACAAAAACACTAAGATTTGACATAATCTTACTATGTCATGCATGTTGTAAGATTTGAACAATGCTCACCAGCTACATAGTAAGACTTGAACATTTTCCGACAACTATTATCACGATGTTATAAGAAACTTTAATTCCACACCATCAAGACAATAAGATATTGACAATTTTCTAGTATCCACCCGGTCAGACATGGAGGTTATAAAAATAGAATTTTTCAAATCTAACAATTCTACAACAACAGAATTTTTACAAAGTAGCAAAATATTTTCCAGAATTCTTGTTGGATTTAAAATTTCATGCACCATTCTAGTCAACATTCAGGTTATTTCTAACATACTGTCAATTCTAACTATCAGCTTAGTAAGAATGTATATATTCTTACCACCCTTATCAAAAGGATTAAAGCAGAAGCCTTTCACATCTCAAAATAACTACTAGGTTATTAGAAATCTTCATTTCTCACCACTAATGTAGTAAGAATAGACACAATGCTCACCATCTAAAAAATTGTTGCAATAATTGATCAATGGTCACCATCAAAACATTAAGACTTAAACCTTTTTCCTGAGAACTATTACCACGAACATAAGAATCGCATGCATTCAACAAACCAACATTTATAGTACGAAAACAAGTTAGAAAACCCTAAATTTCTAGAATTTGGAACCGCAAATCAAGCATCATAATCAGAAATTTCTTACGAATGGATTTGTACTCTATTTTCTAACCATCAACAAATTTCTAACCAAAATTAGAAGTAAGACAACATCGAATCAGATCACTTTAAAGCATAGCACACTCAAATCTAGCCATAAAACAGTGTAAAATTACAGCAAATCAGGGCAGGACAACAACAACATCAAATCTAACCATAAAAAACCCTAAAATATCTCCCCAAATCATCAATTATTACAAAAAAAAAGGTTCTAAAGAAGGTAAGGTTTATCAATAAATTGCGATGATTTTGTATGTTCTTACCACTAAATTACAATAACCACACCAAATCAGGCTAAGAACAACAATAACCATCATATCTAACCATAAAAACCTATAAATCTAAAAATACTGTAAAAATATCGCACCTCTATGTTAGTGAAAAGATGACCGGAAGGAAGACGCTGATCCGGCTCTTCAATTTCAGTCGCCGCTGGCTCAAGCAATTGTTCGTCTTCGGCGGGCTCATTGTGCTGCCTTTTTGAGCGTCTTCCAGACATGGTTGAGGTAGAGTGCGACGGGTACATTGAGAAGGGTGGGTATAGAGATGGTGCAGGAACGAACGTGATGGCGTCGGGAACTCGCCGGAGATGGGCTAGGGTTTTTTGGGAGGGAATCGCGTGAGAGGTCCGAGAGAAGGGAGAGAATTGCGAGTGTGAGGGAGTGGGAATGTGGGTCGTCGGTTTAGGAGAGATAAATTCAATTTTTGGGGGAATTGAAATCAGGGGCATTTTAGTCCCCTTCCTAAAACTTTAGGTATATTTTAAGTTTTCTTAAGTCTAGGTAAATCTTGATAAACTTAGTGCTAGATAGGTATATATTTTTTTGCCTCAATTAAATTCCCTTGCCTATAAATACATAATGCCAGGTTTTTAGTGTTTTGTAACTTTCAAGCTTCAGTCAAAATCATTGTCTCCCTATTATACCTTTTAATATTATTTCGAAGTTATAGCCAAAGTAAGAAAAGTCAAATTATTAGTATTAAAAAAAGCAAGAGGTCACGATAGAAGAAGATCGATAGCAGTTAAAGATCAAGGGTTATTATCTTAGATTATCAGGTGAGGCTCTCTATACTTACAAAGTATTATTTGAGTTAGTAAGCTCTGATATAATGAGATTATCCATGAAAATGTTTTAATGTGTTATTACATGTTTAAGGCTCTTATCTATGCGATCGGGTCTTTCGGTTGGTCTAACACACTAATCGGGAGGCTGTGCGTACAGTTAGAAATCGTTGGCTTGATCTCCAATTGATTTTAACTTCGAGGGAAGAACCTCTGGATGAAATATTTCATTGTCTCCAAACTATGGCTCCATCATGAAAAGAGATCCGACGGTGGTAATGTCCCGGGATCAATATAAGAGTAACATGGTAATACGCATGTGCGCACAATTATGAAAAACGAGGTTTTGTATGCATGGAAGTAAATAATTTCAAAACCCTTCTATGTATACTTTATTATCAAGGATATTCTTTTTACGAAAAATATTTTCGGCACAAGCCCACTGGGTACATTAGTACTCAGCCTGCAATTCCTTTCTAAATATTTTGCAGAGTAAGGACCTGGTGATAACAGGCGAAGATTGGGAGGACTGTTGTTGTTCCTGCAGTGTAAAAAGGAAATAAAAGCTTCCGCTACGCCTATAAATAAAGTTTATCCCCTCATGTATATTTTCCTAAGCCAACTTTAGATTTTGTAATAAAATCTCTAAGTTCTTCTTACACCATGAATTATATATATACTACGGGTACTCAGACAAGTCGGCCAGCATGGGTTGCTCGGCTTAGCCAACCCCATAGTTTGAGTTGTATGTCCCGATCCCGTATTTATTTTATGTCTATGGGTATTCAGACATAGACGGCCGGTACGGGCCGTATGGTTTACCCTACCCCGTAGTTCGTGATGTGTGTCCCGATCCCATATTTAATTTTCTAATAATAATGTTATATTATCCCAAACCATGAGTCCCTTTCTATCCCCACTTCTTAATTCCAACCCCTTGCCACGTCCCGGCATACTTGCCTTCTTTCGGGAACTGGGGCGTGACAAATATTCATAAAAGGCATAATTTGTATATAAATAAAAGTTTATCAATAAATATTTAAGCATCGTATAATAACTATTTAAGCATGAAATCAAAACTAAAAAAAGTAATTAATTTAAGTAGCCATGTGGCAAGTGTCTTTTTTGTTTTGTTTACGAATTTTTCTTATGTTTTATGTTAATAGTGTTTAATTATAATTAGGTGCAATTAGTTAACTAATGACTCCCTTATTATTTTCGAAAATAAAAACAGGATGTCATCTCCAGGACAGTTTAATTAGAAATACAAGACATTATTTTTGGCCCGGAGGGAGTATAACTTTTAAGAGCTGAGTTGTTATTGTTAGATAAATTTGAGTTTTATCCAATATTCACAAAAGAATTAGAGGTAAATAATGGGAAATTAATAGGATTGTGAATCAAATGATAATTTGTACAATCGAGGGCCACACTTCTGTAAGTCCTGTTCGTATGGTGCGGTTGAATCTTAATCGAAGCTTTTATTCATAATACTTGATATTTTTATTCAAATCAATTAATACTTTTATTCACCACAATTGACACTTAAAAAAAATAAAAATAAATATTGTGGTCATAATGTCAAGGTGACATAATGCATTTTTTTAAAAAAATGATTTTATTCAACAATAAAAAGACAAATATGCCCTTAATCATACTATTGGAAACAACACTTTTAAGATCCCTAATTGATGCCATTAATTATGACACTTATTACATCTTATAAATATGAAAATAAATATAATATAATATAAAAAATACTCCTTACATCCCAATTTATTAGTCCAAGAAGAAATGAGCACAATAATCAAGACATTGCGGAAGTAATGAATAATAGGAACAATTTGGTTGGCGGGGAATGTCTTAGAAAGTATTTTGATTCCTTATTTGTAGATTCTTGTGTTTGGTTCGATTTTAACAGATTTCGGAAAGTAGTCAGATTCTTCACAACTAGGAAAGTTAGTACAATTTTCCTGGATTCTTAATCCTCACCAAAACTTAGGTATTCTGATTACTTGTTCCGAAGAATCTTGCATTATTATTATTATTATTATTATTATTATTATTATTATTATTATTATTATTAAATAAAAAAATTAAAAAAATTCATAGTATCAGTAGTAATAATTAGCAATGATAATATCATTATTATTATTATTATAATATATGTATATATTACAACTCGTTATTATAATGATATACACTAATAATAATAATAATAATAATTAATAACTATTGTATTACTATTATTTTATAAATAGTAGTACTATTTTTCAGTGCCTTAGATATTATTATTATTATTATTGTTATTATTATTATTATTCTTGGAATATTTTTGTTATTATACAAGTTTATTATATATCTTCATCATTAAATAATATTTATATTGTTATAAACATAAAGAATCGACACTTTGTTTGGTGTTTTCAAACACAAACATAAAAGAATCTGAGTATTCATTTTTCTTGGAATCACATTCTTAGAAATCATAATCTCAGACAACATTATTTTCCTGCCAACCAAACGAGATTTGTGTATAATGAGACTAATAAAGTGGGAGTGAGGGAGTAACAGACTAAGAAAAATATTTAACTTAAAAATAGACATTATATATTTTCTTTAGTTGTCGGATACCTTCAACGAAATACTTAAAGAAATGAATTAAACAAAAGAAGGAAAAAATGATTTTTTTTTTCTACTTTAAATTATCACAATTCATGCATGATGTAAAAAGGAAATTTATACCTAATACGATTTATTAGCATATACAATATGTAAATTGATTTGCTAAATATAGATATTAAATTAAATATAAATTAGGATATCTTATATCTAAATATTTTATGAAAAAATAATAGTATTAAATTAAAAAACAAAAAAAAATAGTAGTATCATATTCGAGTTTCTTTCTTCAGCCGTCATTTTACATACTGCAACTCCAATACAAACATTCATTTTTTGTTTCTACACTTGGAGCATGGATTTCAACAATGTTTGTGATGAAATATTTGTACATGGAACAAATTAGATTAGATTTGTTTAGATTTATTTATGGAACATTGATATAATTATGGAATAAATTAGATTAGATTAGATTGGATATAATAATAGAAAATCAATATAATTATGAATAGATTATTTTTAAATATTTTGAAGGTATTAATATATTTCCATATATTTCAAAAATAATTAAAAAAAATTATGGTAAGATTACTACTTCCAAAATTATAAGTTTCACTAGCCAATATCGAAATATTTAAACACATAAGTTAATGATCAGCAGTATTCTACTTCCAAAATTCTAACATTTGTGCTCCATTTTTTTTTTCAAACTTTTCCCAGTAGCGATTCCAACGCGGCGGCCTCTCTTCCTGAAAGATTATAAGAAAATAGTACTAATCAATTTAAGGTAGAGAAGTGGAGAAACTTTCCATCCTATAATTATATATGCAGTGAATTGAAGTTTATGCATGTGTGCTGAACTCTACAAAAAGGAGGTGAAATCGAGTTAGAGTGTAGAATCAGGGGCGGAGGCAAGTGTGGCCAAGGGTGTCAATTGACACCCTTAAATTTTTTTGTGAACTACCTATTTTACCCTTCTTGTTATTATTATACATAAATATATATTTGAATACATATAAAAATATTAAAAAATTTAATTTTTAATAATCGTCGCGGCCTGTTGTAATTTACATTTTAACGATTTATGAGAATGATATATATATATATATATATATATATTAAAACCCGTGCTGAAAAGAAACAAGGCTTATTCGGAGGGACGAAATGAGTATAATTTTGACACCCCTTACTCAAAATCCTGCGTCCGCCATGTGTAGAAATTAAGGAGGTGATCCATCAAATTAAACCTGAAATTCATAGTCATTTTGTGGAAGCTCTACTTCAAAGCATTAGCAATATAGTTATTCATGTAGGTAGTTGAGCAAGATTCATCATATGAATCCGTAGCTTGAACAGAAACCGCACTAGATTTGCTTCTTCTTTTCATATTTGTCGTCTCTCCCCCGTCTCTTATATTCGTCCTTTTCATCCGTGTAAATACATCAGAACCATCATCATCATCATCATCGGTGTCACGTACGTAGTTGACATCTCCAGCAGCAGAAGATGAACATATTGCATTTGCATGAGACTTTTCATCTAATTCCTCACTAACCAATTTTGTTTTCTTAGTGTCATGAGTTGTAACATCTTCCACCAACACCTATACATGTGATCATCAACATATATTTATTTACTGCACAACTTTCATCTTGATATTAATTACAACAGGCACAAGTGTTGAGAGTAATATTTACTAACCAAATGTGCTCCATCAACCGGTGTAAAGAATTTCTTGAGGTCGCCAAAACGAACCACCTTTTTCTTTGTAGACCAACGTAAGATCCCCGGTCCCATGTCTTCCGAGATATTTACACGAACTGCACAATATTCAGCTAGAGACGGAATCACCTCATAAGCCCAAATCTGAAGAGCAACACTAAATCCACAAACGTAGAGGCTCGGTCTCTTGAGTTTTGAACTATTATCCATGAGATCTCGAGACAAAATCATGAATGAAGCAAGGAACTCATATGCAACTTGACCCCAAGGGAACGCGACAAAACTTTGCAAATCATCAATCAAATGAAGATATTGTAGGTCTATCTTTTTCTTGTTGTTTCCAGCTAACAAAGTTCCGTAGAGGAAGCAAAGCAAGGCCAGTTTCAATGTCAATTCGCCTTCTCCCTTATGACGAAGAAAGGCTTCTTCAATCTCTTTTGAAAAGATTGTAGGCCTACCCTTGAAAAGCTTTTTGTGGATAGACGAAGAAGATGTTTCTATCGTTCCATCCAATGTACCAATACGAAGACCGGTGATTTGGGAAAATTGTCTAGCCCCGAATTCCATGCTAGAATTGTTAATCTCAAAAACGAGTTTTTCCTTGTTGGAGGCACCCATGTCCATGTTCAATATCAAATGCAATACAAGTTGTCCTTGAAATTCGAGGTCTTTAATCTCCAACAAACGACCGAAGCAAGATTGTTGAAATCTTTCCAAGTTTTCCCTCTCTAGATTTTCCTTGATGGTGTCAATAATCTTAAGATCACAAAGACGAGTGATCCGATAAGTAGAACCTGAAATTCGGAAACAAAAAAAATTTAGCCAAATATATACTGTAGAACTTAGTGTAGCTAGCTAGACAAAAAGTACGGTTTGCCTTGCCATATATAGGCAGAGAGCAAACATAATGTTATTAGAAGAATGAAATTTACACTAAACAAAAAGACAAAACCACTCATTTTTCATTATGGGAAATTTTAAATGAATAGTTTTGGACATATTGTAGACACGTGACAATTATCTAACGGTACAATAGAGCATGTTACACCGTTAGGCAATAGAGGATTCGAATCCGATTAAACAAGATCTAGTTTATTTAGATACTAATTTATCAAATCAAATCAGTTCGAATTATTATCTCTAAAATAGATCTTCAATATAATGCTGCCACAGCTTATCAAACTAGTCTTAATCATAATTAGCATTAACGTATATCTTCAATACCTCCCAAAATCAATAATCTTAAAATATCCTTACTGAAAAAAAAAAAAAAAAAAAAAAAAAAAAAAAAACCTTTAATTTGATCAATCCCAGAAATCAACATTAATTCATCAAAAGTGATGATGATTGGTGGTAAGCTAGAATTTATTACTACAAATTAATGAGTAAGCATAGTTTAGTTACATACCTCTAACCCTAACCAAGGGGTTTTTGCTTTGATTTTGTTTTTTGGCTTTAGCAACATCAGAAATAGAATGCTCACCCATGTTCCTGCTACCTGCTACAGTACATATCAAGATATGTTTTGCACAAAATAAAAAGAAAAAAAAAATATAGGAATAAAACATTTTGAAACCACCCAAGAAAAGAAAAGAAAAGTACCTTTGGCTTTGATTGAGGATGGAATGGGTGGAGGATTAGTTAGTTTTAGCTTCTTATTCTTGTTCTTGGCCTTCAACGTCCTCTTCTTCTCGAAATCATCAACACTAGATTCGAAAAGTTGAAGTGCCTTTTCAGAGTTGATCTTCAATTCCTCCAACAAATGGAGCTCTTCATTTTCCCATAACACATCCTTCCTCAGCTCTTCAATTTTCCTTTGAGTGGTCTTCTTCAGCTCTTCGATTTCCCTTTGCGTGTTCTTCTTCAGCTCTTCGATTTCCCTTTCCGTATTCTTCATCCGCTCTTCAATCTCAGCCTTCAGCCTATCGAACTTATCAATGGATGAAGCCGTCCACATCATCAAAATAGAATACAAATTCTGGTGTAAATATTTGAATTGAACAAGTGAGAGAAGACACAGAGATGTGGATGATGGCTTCTGAGAGAAGAAACAGAGATGAGATGATGCAGCTTTTAAATATTTGCAAGAATTTAAATTATCTTTCTTTCTTTCACCATTTGCCAAAACTGAGTGGGAACAATGGACGCATATATGGTGTCTGAGTAGAGTTTTTCCGACTCTTGCCGTCGGCAAAAATGCCTCTATGGCGTAAGCAAAGCAACGGTGAAAACAGAATTCTTAGCACAATTATTCTCATGTATTTCCCCCTCACAAGGCCACAATGGTCAACTTTTTAAATTTTTGGCTTCCAAAAGAAGTCTACTCCCTTCTATTATTTGACTACAATTTGAAATTCAAAATATAACTTCTTGTAACCATTTTCCAGAATTTGGCTTACGCGGTATAGTGAAATTTAGTGGCGGAACTATTATTTCTAATTTGGGTGCGAAAAATTCACATAATTATAAACATATAAAATTACTTCATATTAAAATGATATAATGTCATACAGTACATTTCAAAAAAAAATAAAAATGAAAACGATTGACAACCTCGTGATCGAAAACTTGAAGAAATATGTCATTTTCAATGAAAGTTACCAAACAATCATTTAAGACTGATCTCTCATACTACTCTCTCTGTCTCATTTAAATAGTCTACTTTTCCTTATTGGTTTGTGTCATATAATAGTCTACTTTACTAAAATGGTAAAAGTCTATCTTATAACTAATACTCCCTCTGTCCCGCCGAAATGACCTTGTTTCCTAAAAAGGAAATAATTAGTGAATAAAAAAATTAATTAATGAATAAAAATTTTAATTAATGACTTTATTTTTCTTGAAATACTTATTTAAGATTAAATATATTTATAAAAAATTAAAACTTTAATTATCAAACACACTTTACGAATTAAACACTTCTTATTTAAATCTCGTGCCGAAAAGAAATCAAGTCATTTCGGCGGGACGGAGGGGAGTAGTACTATTTTAAAATTCATTATCTCTACTTGCATTGGTCTTTGTGCCAAAAGTAATGTAGGACTATTTAGGTGAGACGGAGGGAATACTATTTTTCAACTTATTCTTTATATAAGTCATTTCAGAAAATATTCTCATTAATTATGGCACTTATTACATCTTATAAGTATGGAAATAAATAAAATAAAATATCAAAATAAACTAACTAAAATATGAAGAATATGTAAGTTAACTATAGCATAAACGAGAAATGTTCATCGTGGGCACACTTAATGTGCCCACGGCTGACGTTGCAGTGTCACGTCAATGATTTTTCCTTTTGGGGTTTAGCTTTTTATTGGTAGGAGTTTAGCTTTTTTTTAGTAGAATTTATTTTTATAAAATATACTAGTTAATTTTTTTCCTTAAATATAATGTCGATACCTCATCTGTGGGCATATTAAGCATGCCCACAGTGGGTAGGGAAGCATTATTCTAGCATAAATATATAAATCATTAAATTGTAGTAATTGCTAATGTATAAACTCAATTCGTGTAACACTCAAGAAAATTCAAAAAAATGAATTAAAAAGAGAAGGAAAAAAAAGATGATAAAAATGACAAAGCTAAAAAATTTAGGGGATGGTTATATCATGTTTAACGGAGACGTGCAATGCTCATATATGATGATTATCAGTTCAACAAGATGTAGTTAATTTAAGGAATAAATCTAATACTATTAGAAATGAATTATATATGTATAGAAAAAATTGAATTAGATTTGATTGAATATAATCAATAGAAAAAACATAAACATAATTATGGAATAGTTAATATTGATTGTAATCTTCATCCTTAATTCTATTTTAGGGGAAAAAAGAATTCGATAGGAAGCGGGAAAAGAGTCTGCAAATGCAAATAAAAGTCCCACAATCTTGAAAAGCCCTAGCCCAGTAGCCCCCCTTCTTCAAAGTTCAAAGCCATTAGCATCGTTGTATGAAAGGCCAACCGCTTCATCGCAGCCGCACTTATTCTTCCACCCGACTACGACTACGACTACGCTGCAACCCGAGGTTTCTCAGTCCCCCGTACGGACTCCGTCGCCGTCTCCCGTGACCCCAATCCGGGTGGTTTCGCCGCCCCAAAGCTCGTCCTCACTCGGTCAACCTGAACCTATGATAGAAGAAGATGCAGAGTTCCATACCCCGCCGGAGCATCACGCGCTCTCTCACCTCTCCTCCTCCGAGGACCAAAACCCTCCCGGTTTCTCTCAGCCGCCGGCGAATGCGAGGCTGGTAGCTGGAGATGAGACAGTTTCCTTGGGTGAAAGAACAGAAACAGAGGTTGTTGAGACTGTGGGGAATGAGGGTTTTTTAGATGGTAAGGGTGGCGCGGTTGGTACTGTACGATTGATGAACAATGTTGTAGCTAAGCTTGACGTTGTTAATAATGGGAATCGTGGGAAAATTGAAAATGTGGAGGACATAGACATTGGTGGTGAAAAGAAGCCTAACGAGACTGGTGATTCTAGTTCTAGTGGGGAAAGCTGTAAAATTGTTGGGGAGGATAAAGGCTGCCTTAAGGTGAGACTGCGGATTGGTGGGTTTGATGAAATTATTAAAGATGCAGAGATGCTAAAGGATGGCCATTGGAATGAAGGTTTGAAAAGCAGTGTTAAGAGAATTAAGGAGAAAAGAACTAAAGAGCAAAAGGATGGCAATGGGAATGAAGAAGGTGTGAGAAGTAGCGTTAAAAGATGTAAGAAGAAAATTACTGAAGAAGATGCAGAGATGTAAAAAGATGGCCGAAGAAATGAAGGCATGAGAAGTAGTGGTAAAAGATCCAAGAAGAATAGAAACAAGATACAAAAAGATGCAACAAGTAGTGGAACAAAGATTGTGGAAATTGAAGATTTTAGGTACGTGGGCGACGTTGATGGCAAAAGGCAGAAATTGCCAACATGCTTCAAGGGGAAAGAGACGGAGGCAGGGGAAAGTTTGGAGAAAGAGAATCGGCTGCTACCATTAATGGAGGGGAAAGAGAAAGACTTGGGGGAAGGTTCAGAGAAAAATAGTGGATCGCCACCATCATTGGAGGGGAAAGAGAAGGATGTGGGAGAAAGTTCGAAGAAAGGGAGTACATGGCAGGAATTCCTGGATTTGCTCGAACGAGTCAAGCCTTTTCTTGAAGATAAAGGCCGTGGCAATGAGGATGAGGATGTAGACTATATACAGACAGCTAAGGACAGAGGTATGAACTTTGTAACGCCAAGAATTTGGAAGAGATTAAAAGAGCCGAAGCCATTTCTTTAAAGGTGCTCTCCTTTTACCGTTTTATGTTAATATAGCACTGGGCAAAATGTTGTGATTACCTTCACTTTATTGTGAACTGTGAAGAGGATTGGATCCTAAATTTTCTGTAAAGGTGAAGAAGGATTTTGAAAGGATTCAATGTTTCGGGTGAAATGATTATTATTGTTTATAGCCTTCTGAAGTAAGAACCATTTTACATTCTTGCATAAAGTAAAAACAATGAATGCACAAGGATGCAGTATTTTCCATATCCATGGATCGATCTTAGGCCTCAATATGTTGTTTAGATACAAAATTAGATGGGTAGATATGAAAAGCTCAAAAAGTATGCTTGATTGAGAGCATATTCATGAAAATATGCTCAAAATCAACCAGAATTGACAAAATTATTTACAGCCAAAATCAACTAATCTTCACCAGAAGAAACAGTCTCGTGCTCGTTCCACTTGTAACCCCCTCCCAAAATTCTAAGGTTTGTGGTCCGTTTTTCGTCTCAAAGTAAAGAAACCATCCTTCTCTTCATACCTACATGTGATTGAAGTATTAGAATTGGAAAATTGACAAAATGTGGACTCAAGAATGCAAATCATTATACCAAATATCGACTCTTTCACATATAGCAAACCTCAATAATCAGGAGGAATGGATGCATTCAAAAATTCTGGTAAAGTACAAATGGGAATCACAATTCACAATAAATCAACCAAGATGGAGATAACCAATCCCAGAACCACATAACATCTTTCAATAAAAAATAAAAAACAAACTCATACCATCCCATCTTTCCTCGGTTTCTTCAAGCATTTGCTTGTTATGTTTCTGAGGCAGCATAGCAAGAACCAAATCTTCATCATCAAGCTCGCGAAAGCTGCTTTCAATGTCGAACCACTCTTTCAAAAGCATCGACCTTTCCTCTTTTAGTTCTGGGGCAGAGCTTCTAAAATAGGTAAGGCCCCTTTCAATCACAGCTGAACCAGGGAAAATGTGACATCAAGCACATATAAGGGCTATTACAATGCAAGGATTGACTTGTTTGCAACATTTTGATGTTTAACCTTTCGCACGTTCAAAGCATTTTCTCCTATGAGAAGAGTCTGATTCATCTTTCTCTCTCGTACCAAATGCCTCAAATTTGGCATAACTGATCCACAGCTTCAAGTGTTCTCTTGGGTTCAAAAGCCTTTCATAAAGGATTTTACTTCTTTCATATTCCGGTGGTTTAGATAAATCAAAGCCAATATACTCCTGTAATCAAAAAGATATAAGCACATTTTGTTCTGCTAATTATTAGTGGAGCTACATAACATGAGAGCACATAATTTCCAAGTACCGACAGATAGTACAGAGACGAGTTGAAATGTGCTATTTCCAACTACATTATTAGTGGTAAGGACAAGAGAAATTCAAGAAAATGAAAATCACCTACTAACTATAGTGCAGTGGCAACATATCTAATGAAGAGCGCCGAGTACCTGATATAAGAGCAGCATATCTCGAGCAGGATTTTCACGAAGAGGTCTGGCTTGTTTCATTTCATCTGAGGATCTCTCCAACTTTGAGATGGGATTACTGGTTAATGCTGGCTCTTCTGCCTTGTTCAAGTTCTCTTCCTCTCCTACCTTAAGAGATTCATTTCTGGGAACAAACTTTTCCAGTAACAAATCAAACGCATCCTCACCTCGTAATTGCCTCTCCTCCTGCATGAATGGTATATATATCAACACTATGAACCACATGCTTATTTTGTAGGCAATGACAATGGCAGGCAGAACCAACTTATATTATCAAATCAAGGGCCTAAAAGAGTAAAAGGAAAATGTTATCAATTTATATAAAATTGGGATATGATCATTCAATGCAATAATTTCACTGAAAACTGATAAAAGAATTGTTAAGAGTAAAGAGAATTACAAAATTATGATCTTTCAAGATTTAGACCATTTAGGCATAAAACTCAGAATCGACAAAGCTTGTTGCTCGATAATTTTGATATACATAGGCATAATGTAGGGAATGCAATATGTAAAGCAAGCCTCCAACTATTACAAGCAATCTTTCCACCATTATATGGTTACTTTGCAACACCTATATATGGGATCAACATCTTTACTGCATAAGTTTAGATTGATATAATAAAAGACAAGTGCTTAAAGGAGAAATTACTTCTTACCAAATGTGCATCGCCACCAAAGAATTTCTTGAGAGTTTCGAAACGAATGATTTTTGTTGCAGACCAACGCAATATCTGTGGGGTGAGGTCTCCCAAATCATTCGCACAATAAGCAGCTAGAGAAGACATCTTTTCGTATGCCCAAATCTGAAGAGCAAAGCCAAAGCCGTATATATTGAGCCTAGAAACTTTCGAACCAGACATACGGATTCGAGCTGAAAGCAAGGACGAAACGAGGAACTCATGCGCAACCTCGCCCCAAGAGAAGGCGTTGAACTCATGCAAATTCTCAATCAAATAAAGATGCATAGTGTCGATCTTTTTGATGCCACTTCCACTCAACAATATTCCATAAAGGAAATAGAGCAAGGCCAACTTTAGTGTCAATTCGCCTTTTCCCCCATAAACAGAACTATACTTAAGGAACATTTCTTCAACTTCCTTGAACATGATACTTGGCCTACCTCGAAAAACATGCTCATGGATAAATGAAGACGTTGATGTTACTTTCCTTTCTCCAAAACAAAGCCCTGTGATTTGATGAAAATCACGTTTCCAAACTCCATGTTAGAGTTGTGAATTTTGAAAACAAGGCTCTTTTTGCTAGAGGCGCCCATGTCTATGTTAAGCAGCAAATGAAACATCAGTTGTCCTTGAAATCTGAGTTCATTAATCTTCATTAAGTGACCGAAGCATGAATTTTCAAAAATTTCCAAATTCTCATTTTCTAGATTGCTTTTGATTATATTTATTATCTTAAGTGCACAACTACGAGTTATTGAAGGCCGGGAGCTAGCACCTGAAATTAAGGGGATAAAAAGTATAGATGATTAATAAACATTTTGTAGGCTGAGAATTTATGCAAATTAAGCATATGATATGAATAATGGAGTAGACACTGGAATAGCATATGAAGGCAACTAACAATCCTACAAAAGAGAATCAACAAGAATATGGGGAAATTAACAAAAGATCAAGATAAAAGTAAAACAATATCTGAAATGCTTTATTATTATTTTTTTCTTCTAATCAATCAGAATCATTTAATCAACAAGCTAGAATATGGGAAAATGCTTTTATCTAATCAATCAGAATTATTTAATCAGAATTGAAAGGCCAGTTTGTAATTATCAAATCATAAACCATTACTAAAATCCTTATAATTACATATCTTCAAATAATCATCAAAATAAGGGGTGCAAATGCCATCATCTATACTTTATTCGAACTAAAATGGCAGAGCATTGAGATTAAATGATTTATAAATGACTTGGAACATGTGATGCCTACACTGAAAAAAGCTACATTCCTCCTTTTTCAGGAAATAAAATAAAATAAAATAAAACATAAGAAAAAGAAAAGACTACCTCTGTTTGAGAATCCATTAATGGGTTGAGTTCCACTTCCAGCAAGTGTGTGTGTGGCCTCCTCCACCTTCAACAACCTCAGCTCCAAATCATCAAGCCTACTATTGTGAGTCCCCATCAAGCAAACCCTACATGCAACAGAGCTTCATTTTAAGAGAACACAAGACACAGTTTAACATGAACAAAATGAAGACATAGAAACATGCCAACTTTTACCAGCTCTCAGAAAAGGGAAAAGTAGCAAATGAGCCCCTAAGGTGCAAGCCCCTAACGCAAATATCACCCTAACGTAATGTTCGGGCCGTATCCCACCCTAACGTGCCTTAAGTGAAGCAAATCCACCCCTCCGTCTAAATGATCTCTAACGCCGTTAAGTGCAAGAGCTGTGTAGTGCAACAGACACTCTCAGTCTCGCCCGCCGCCGTGGCCACGCCCAGCTCACCCCTCTTCATGTCGCCGCAGCCACCCTGCTCACCTTCTGCGCCAGCCTCCTCCGCCGCACCACCAGCCATCCCACTACCCGCTCCGATCCAGTGCCGTGCCCTCGAGCTCTGCTTCAACGTCGCCCTCAACCGCCTCTCCGCCACCCCGGGCCCGCCCTCTCCTCCACGCCCAGCCCCTCACCTCGAGTGCTGCATCGAGCAGAACCACCACCACCAGCTGCCCCTCATCGCCATTAAGGTCGACCTCGAGCAGCTCATCCTCTCCATCCTCGATGACCCCAGCGTCAGCCGCATCATCGTCGCCGCCCTCCATGAACGACATCAAGCTCATCTTCGAGGTCATGGTCGGACGGAGGAAGCAAAACGCCGTCATCGTCGGTGACTCCTCCTTCACGGAGGAGGCCGTCGCCGCCCACCTCATCACTCTCGTCGACAAGGGCGAAGTCCCTGACGAGGTGAAGGCGGCGTAGGTGGTGAAGTTCCAGTTCTCGTTGGTGCCGCCGGCTTTGAAGAACAGGACGAAGTCGTTGACCTCAAAAGGAAGGTCGCCTCCTTCGCCTCAGTAAAAGAAAAAAGAAATAAAAAAACAAACAAAACAAAAATTAATTAATAATGACTTTATGAGTAACGGCGTTAGAGATGAATTAGACGGAGGGGTGGATTTGCTTCACTTAAGGCACGTTGGGGTGGGATACAGCCCGAACATTACATTAGGGTAATATTTACGTTAGGGCTTGCATCTTTGGAGCTCATCTGCTACTTTCCCTCGTAAAATAAATTCCAATAGGAGAGGTAGTAGTAAATAAAAAAAGAGTGGGTTACTTTACTTCTTTATAATGGAGGCGAAGAGTTTCCACTTTTGCGTGCGAGCGTGTGTCAGTGTGTGTGTGTGTGTGACAGAGACAGGGAGAGAGAGAGAGAGTCGTGGAGAAGATTTTGGCAACTCCAGAGGCGACGAGAAAGATTTAGTGATGATATTGCAGATAGTAACGACATTTACTAAATATTTTAAAGAAAAAACCCTTGTATAAATAGCAGCATGCTATATTTATTTTATTATATGATGGTACTGTTAAAAAATATACGAATTTTGGGTTTTTATAAAGTGTATTTTAATCCATTTAAGCTTTTCTAATACTCCATATCTATTACTATTATAAAAATGGCTATTTTTAAAAATTTGGTTTGTCTTAAGGATATTATTGAAATATAATATAATTATATAAAATAATATATAAATTCAATTTATGCTTTGATAATGGTAGTAATTTTCTTAAGAGTTCGATTGTATTAGAACTATTCATCCACATTAAGTTGAAAAAAAAAAAAAAAACCCGTTCTCTCCTTGCTCCGGGGCATGTTGTATTGAGTAAGTAATAGTACTACTTCCTTCGTCCTCCATTTACTGACTCTGTTGACTTTTTAGATAATTTTGAAACTTTGTAATAATAGATTTAAAATTGAATTTTTGAGTTTAGTTTTTTTTAGAAGGTACTACGAGTGTTGTAGTATCCTGTAAAAAAAAACTAATCGCCAAAAATTCAATTTAAAATCTATCATCACGAAGCTCCAAAATCATCTAAAAAGTCAACAAAGTCAGTAAATGGGGGACAAGAGAAGTATATAAAAACAAAGTATGAAATACATGTTCGTCATTTTTAAATAGAATCAGTTATTTCAATTTTAAAATTTTAAAATTGAAATAACAATAGAGTCACGTTTCTTTAGAACAAGAGACGCATAGTTTCACGAAAGGTTTCTTGCCAAACTATTAGAGCATTTGTAAGGGAACCCTCCAAATTGGAGAGCTCCGATTATTTAATTAATATATATATATATAGTATTTTAATTAAAGTTGGAGGGCTCCCATTTTGGCTGCAGAGGAGTCCTCCGACTTTGATGTTGGCTCTGTATTTTATATTATTTAATTTATTTATTTTAATTTTTTTTTACGATTTAAATTAATATGAGATTTTTTTAAAATTCGATTGTATTGCACATTTGGAAAATTACAATACAATGAAAGAAAATAAAAATAAAAATAAAATACATAGTAAAGAAAAAAAATCTAATCTTGCGATGGGGGAGGGTGGAGGATGCCGAGCTTCTTACAAATGATCGCTAGCATATCCTCGAGTTTTCGAAGCATCTCGGGAGGTATCTTTCATGTATATGTCGTACATGGTCGACAACTCAAAGGAGATGGCTAGTTTTGCCAAACTCGCATCCTTACTCTCGGAGGCCGCCTCGTCAGAGTCGGACATCTTCGACTTCCCTCTTGCATTCGCCTTCGCCGCTTTCGAACCCTCGGGCCGGGGTCTGTAACCGTCTGTGCTGGTGGAATCCGCCATCTCCGTCGAAGGAGTTGACTCCCTACTACTTTCAGTAGAGTATGAACCGTCGATGCTAATTTTGCATCGTTTCACAACTTCAATGCTTCCGGTGGCGAATAAAAATTTAGGTGTACCCGCACCTTATCCCAAGCCTTGTAGTACTTGAACGGCTTTCCCGTCAACCCATGAACTGTAATTAATATCCTCCTCACCTCTTCCGCTACCCAAATTGGTCGAGCACGAAAGATAGAATGATTCGAACAACTTGATATCTTTCATTGCGTGTTTCCAATGATGGCGCAATTTTTCAAAGTTGCGAGAAAAAACATCTTTTGGGCGAATCTAGTTGTAGCGGTTTGCAATTCTCTTCCAAAGAGCAACCTCCTTTTGCTTGTTGCTCCGGTTTGGATCATGGGATGTATCGACCCAAACACGAGCAAGACACAAGGTCTACTCTTCGGAATATGGGATTGCGCCGTCCGCATCGTCCGTCGGCATCTCCCCTGCTTCAGGCGTTCTTCCGCCGCGATATCGTGCTCGACCACCGCCTCGTGCTAGGTCTACATGGATCGGTACCTCCTGAACCTCTTCCTCCTCGGTCAGTGGATCGGATTCATCGGCCAAACTCACTGCCGGTGGTGAGGAGTCGTCTTCCTTGTCGATCTCGAAAGGAGACATGCGGTGGATCGGTGAGTGCCTCGTTCGTGGAGAACCCATTGGCGAGGAAAACAACGGCATTGGTGTGTATGCAGCTTGAAATCCGGCATCGTTGGAAAAATTTAGGATGTTTATGTGGGAGGCGTAAGGTAGAAAACCTTGAGGCCGTATAGGTGTTGGTGTGTGAATGGGAGGGGTTGAAGAGCTAGAATTTTGGTAATTTGAGTGATCTTGGTTTGGATCGTAGTAGTCCGATCCAAACCAAGTCCGTAGGTCGGAGGGATCTATGACAATAGAGAGAATTTGAAGATGAAAATAGAGAGAAATTCAATTGAAATTGATGAAAATAGAGAGAATTTGAAGATGAAAGTGGTGTAGAAATGTGAGGAATGGAGATGGGTATATATAAGTAAAAAAAAAAATCTCCAGTCAACGGTCAAATGACCGTTGACCAGTGGGAGCGCGACATGTGGCGGGCCCGTCAAAGGATGAAGCGGGCGTGTTTTTGCCCGGGCGAACGCCCCCTTGGAGGATGCCAACGGCTACGCCCGGGCTCGGAGGCAGGCGGGAGGGCGGCGCCCCTCCCGCTGCAGATGCTCTTAGTAGAACAAACCTATAAACGAAGTATATATTTAGCGATATTTTCTGCGACAACTTTTGTTGTCTTCATCTTCATAAACTATTCTCTTCTCATTGGCGGATTCACACTTGGGCAAGGGGTGTCAATTGACACCCCTTAAATTTTATTGTCAATTACTGATCCGCCCTCACTTTTGAGGGTGAGGGAAATGCAATAATAATCGATTGAGTAATCGAGTCGAACCACAAGGAATGCTATGGCGTGAGAATTTCAACTAGTAATCTAGCTATTTAACTACTATCCAAGCTACCGAATGTCATGTTTTTGTATTTTCTATAAGCTAATAATCAAATGAAATGACAATTAATCAAGAAACAACACAAGTAACAAACGATTGATATCAATAAGAGAAAGTATGGTTCCAAATATAATCCGACTTTCACTAGAGAAATAGGTTTTGGAATTTGCAAGGATAAACCGATTTAATCTAATTCATACGGGAGTTCTTTATAAGATATACACCAACTCTTTTCTCAAGCAATCAATGTAAGTAGATTAACCTATGACATCTATCTCCGCTAGGTCTTAAGATTCATAAATTAACTCCAAATAGCTCAATTAATATCTAGAATCTCCTATTAGCAAGATTTATAATATGTTGTGATTTGATACCAAGTGTTATAAACTAAAGCCTACTAAGCATTTAATTAAACACCTTATATGCACTCAATGATGGCCAATCAATCATGCAATAAAATCAAGTCTCAAACCACAAGACATATGAATTAGAAGGCAAATCCAACTACAATATCCAAGAACCTATTAATCTAGATCATGTCTTCATATATTTGAAACCAAAGGAAATTTAGCTAGACATAATTAAAGGAAATAAACCATGGAAAACATATGAAATCATGCTTAAAAGAAAAAGAATTAAATAAGGAAGAAGAAGATGGTCTTGAATTGCAATTCCAATGAGTATAGCTCCACAAATCTTGAATTTACCAAAAAGGAAAAGAGGGAAATATAACTAGGATTTTAGGATATTAAAGTGTGTAAAAGTTACATCAAAAAGGGAAGAATTTGGGGTTAAATACATTGAAAATTGTGTTTGGGTCGAACCGGGACGAAATGAGACGAACCGGGGCGAAACGGTGCGAACCGGGAGCTTTCTCGCGCAACCGGCGGTCCATGGGAGGGGCACCGGCGGTCTGGGTCGCCGGTGGCTCTGTGGTAAACGGCGGTTCAGGTGTGATGAACCGGCGGCCCAATGGACCGCCGGTTTGGGTCGCCGGTTTGCCGCCCATCCGTCCTCTCTTGCGCAATATTTTTATTTTCGCTCGTTCTCTCTCGTCCGAACTCTAATTCTCGATCCGCTTTTTGCTACGGCTTCCTAACTAACTCCTCTTCAACATGGAATGATCAAAGTTGCCAAATGAGTTCTTCATAAACCTGCAAAAAGACACAAAGTGACTCGAGAGAACGAGGAAAACATAAACGAACTTGAACTAGTGAAAACCTAACTTTATAAATTCAAATTCCACATTCTTAACCCTAGGTTTTACCCTAATTAAGCTCAATTCTTCCTCGTTTCTAGCCCTCAATCCTTAGCCACATGAATGCTCTTTTCAAATTCTTACAAAAATGGATCAAAAACCGAAAAGAAACGAGAAAAGTAGAATGTATGCTACAAGTTAGGAAACCCTAGCATTTCTAACCTTTAAGCACATGAATCGAGATTTAAACACAAGCAAAACACACTCCACATGCACATAAAATACGTGTTAATCAATTACCTATTATACTCTTAGTGCTCGTTTGGTTCAAGTAAGGTAACGGAAAGGGAATAGAATCAAGTCAAGTAAGAAAATGATAATAATAATGGTTACTTTTATTGAGTGTTTGATTTAATAGTAGAAAGAGAGTTACTAGTGAGGGGGTTTCCTTTCTCCTTGTTTCTCCTCCTTCTTGAGGGGTAACAATGTAATTGATTGAGTTACCCCAAAATAAGGAAAATAGATAACCTATTACTCAAATCAAACGTAATGTAATGGAGTTAATTATTTGATTCCCTTTCCATACCAAAAAAAACTTGAACCAAACATGAGCTTAGTGATATTATGATATATAAATAAATATTTGAATACATATAAAAAAATATTGAAATCTCTAATTTTGAAATTTATGTGGGCATCAATTAATCTTCAAGGTTCTGACAATCTGTCTTCTCCCGAATTGATGTGTGTTGCTTGTGTGAACCCATCCGACTGACTTAAGAAAAATTAGTTTGACTGACTAAATTCTATCCAAATAATTTTTGAGACATTGAACTTTTTGGCTTTATTCGTGTATCTAATGAAGCTATTATTCAGAAATTTCAAAAGATGGACCGGTCATCGTGGCCTATTGTAATTTACAATTTTATGATTTATAAGAATGATATAATTTTTTGTTATAAGATTTATATTATATTCTTTTTATATTATGACTTTGACGTCCCTTACTTAAAATCTTGTGTCCGCCACTCTCTCTTCTTCTCTCGCTTAAATTTCATGATTTACAAACTTCTAAATTATTTCATTTGAGCCATATTTGAACTCTGTCATCGACTGATATCAGGTATGATTGATATTTCTTTATAATTTCTTGAATGCTTATCAATATTATATCTTATTTACGTTTCAATACAAGTTTACAATTAGATATGTATCCTCTCATTCACTTCATGTTAACATGCCTCAATGTAAATCCGTAAATAATATATTTGGGTTCTCAATCACTATTTATAATCCGTGCATTTTTCTGAACGATCAGGCCATTCCAATTGGGGAAGAAAGACATGGTATTAGATTTACAATTTGCCTAATTGTTTGTTGTCATTGTATATTGCAATTTCCGCACGTGTCTTGACTAAAGGGAAAGGTTTTAGTACAAATGAAAAGCATCCATTTCCATCCAGCATTCCCTAACATGCAGGAAAACATCAAATGCTTTAGGTGGAACACCATGTTTGGAGATATAGCTTATAGCAATATCAATCAAAAATGGATTTAGGAATAATAATTTTTAAATTAAAATCAAGTTTTAGAAATTTCTTAGTTTCATGAGAGATTAACCGCTTGGATGTCCTAGAAACAATTTAATCCTGGATCATATACTTAAAGGGGCAAAAGGAAAGAATATTAAGGAATGATAATTTTTAAATTTAAATCAAGTTTTTATTCGATTGTAGACACATAAATATAGAAAACGTCATCACTAGAGAAAATAAGTACTAGTATAAAAAAGGAAAAGAAAAAGAAAGTAAGATATGTTTATAATGTGGATATATAAGGATAGAAAAATGATAACAATATTAACAAATAAGTAGGCAGGACTTGTTATCTCTGTTCCTCTCAAATCAGTCAGCAGCAAATTAAATATCTCTGTTCCCACAGAGAAGATTGCCCAAAAGAGAGATTAATGAAACAAGAGGAGGAGAAGAGTACGAAGATATATAGGTGCCAATTTCAGTCTAAAGGAAGTTTCTGATGTCTAGTGACTTCACATCAGGCACTTCTTCATCCTTGAACTCTTCCCTACAATGAGTTGGCACTTGGCAATGAGAAATACTATATAGTTCGAATTCAATCTCTCAATAGGAAGGAAGGTCGTTTTACGCGAAGTTTCACACACAAACGTGCACGTGCAAAATCAAGGCATATATACCTTTTCTTCTGAGTTTCCATTGCTTCAAGAGCATTCTTCTTCAGCTCTTCAAGTTGGGCTTTTGCAATTTTGAGTTCCAACTCCTCCTCCAGTTTGGGCAGATCTTCTCTACGAATGCCAAGCCTATAACAGAGTGCAATTAATGCTGTGATTTATAAAACTTGATTTGAATAAGCAATTGCAAATACGATGCTGCTAGTGTTACCAATGACAAATACTCCCTCCGTCCCTGATATTAGAGTGCTAAGAGAAACGACACGCAATTTTAGACGAAAATAGTATAAAGTGGAAAAATGTGGAGATAGTGGAATAAAGGGCCCACACCAATAGTGCAAAAAAGTAGAGATAGTGGAAAAAAAGTAGGCCTAGTTTGGTAAGTATTGAAATAAAGAATAAAGTGGAAGGGTAAATATGTATGTTTGCTTAGGAATCTTTATATTTTTGGATTGCACACTAATATGGGGGACGTCACAAACGAGAAATATGCACACTAATATCAGGGATGGAGGGAGTCCTATGTAAAAGTAAGTTATCGCTTACTTTTCGTTGAACTTATCAAACTCTGCATGCAGCAGAGCCATCCCCTTGTTATCATTTCTCAGCAGAGGCTTCTTCAATTCCTTCTCAACTTTGTTCAGTGCATCCATCATCATAGCCTCTCCACCTATTTCATCGACATGCCCTCTCCTACCCAAATTAACTTGACAAAATGAGCAACTGAAGCAGCCAAGTTGCATGCTAAAACATTACATTCAGACATTAATATTTTCTTTGACCAATATTATCTTGTAAGAAAAAGAAAAGCAATTTTGTTAAAAGATTTGCAGGAAATAACCAAGGAAAAACCAACAAAATAGCAGTTAAAAAATATTCAACAAGCCTATAGTCCAGTTAATTGCTAAGTTTAAAAGTTAAAAGTCAAAAAAGTAAGAACCGCATACAGGGCATACATAGTATTTTATATAAAATGCAATGTAGAGCAAAGTGCTCAAAAGTCTCAGAAGGAAAGAACTCAACGCAGGGAATGAATTCATAAAACATACTTGACCCTAATGTCCTGCGCAGCTAGCAAATAGGATCGAACATCAGGAATGTCTCGTGTTCGTGACTCAATTGTGTACTTGATCCTCTGCGACTCCGAAAACAGACCAGCCCTGCATGAAGAATGCACACCCACATCCAGTAATAAACAAAATGAAAAAATCATATGATCAGAAAGGCAGAACAAAATGTTTTACGTATGTAGATAATCTTCGGAAGCTAAGAACAACGAAAAGGACATGGAAAAGAAAAGGAAGAGAGAAAACAAAGCCTCACTATAAGAAGATCTTACTTTTGTCGCACAGTCTGCATGACTTTAGCATAATGGGCCACAGCAGCAGGATCTTCAGGATCAATGGTGATCTTCTCTTTCTTCAGGACCCCTATAGCTATCTCAAATTTCTTCTTAACCTCAAGAAATATACCCTTCAACATCTCTTTGTACAAAAAAAAAAATAAAAAAAAATGCAACAGTCAGAAGCTCATATTTAGATGTGGCATCAGATCATCCAGTAACCTAGCAGCTCTAAGAGCATCTCCAGCGCCCAGCTCTCCGGCGGCTCGCAGCGACTTGTGAGTCGATGCTGCGAGTCGCTAGGGCGCTGGCGAGTCAACGGGAGCTCGCGCCTCTTTCCCCAGCTGTGCTGACGTCATTATGATGTCAGCAAAAAATTAAAAAAAATAAAAAAAATTATATCCGTTGGTCTCCAACGGTAGCCAACGGCTACCTCCAATTTCTTCCCCTATAAATTCATACCCCCATTTACACAATTTCTACATAACTTCTATATTATTTTCACACAAATCTATATCAAAAAATCTATATTTTTTCAATTTCACTCCATCAATATGTCAAGCTCTTTCGAAATTTCATCTGATTCCTCATCATCCCCCGGCAAACTCGAAGCTATGTACCAACAAATTCAGAAGAATGCCGAAAAAGCTCGAAAATATAAAGAAGCGAAGAAGAAGAAGGAAAAAGTCACCGAGTCGACAAAACGCCGAAGGTATCCTGTAAGGCGAATGATCGAACGAGATCGAGTTACCGGAGCAAAGCAACTTTTCTCCGACTATTTCGCTGAGATGCCCACATATCCCGATAATTTATTCCGTCGATATTTTCGGATGTTGAAGCATCTGTTCTTAAACATCGTGAGGGTGTTGGAGAATTGCGTCGAGTATTTCCAACAACGAGATGATGCAATAGGCAGGCCGGGTTTCACAACACTGCAGAAGTGCACCGCCGCCATACGTCAACTCGCCTACGGAGGTCCCGACGACCAATTCGACGAGTACTTGCGGATGTCGGAGACTACCACCATAGATTCGTTGAAGCACTTTGCTAAGGCGATTCGAGAAATCTTCGGTGGTCATTACCTGAGGAAGCCAACCGGAGATGATTGTCAACGAATTCTAGCAATGCACGAGGCTCGCCACGGCTTTCCAGGGATGCTCGGTTCGATCGACTGCATGCACTGGGCATGGAAGAACTGTCCAGTAGGGTGGAGGGGCTAGTACACACGTGGGGATAAGGGCCACCCTACCATGATCCTTGAGGCCGTTGCATCTCACGATCTGTGGATATGGCACGCCTTTTTCGGGGTAGTTGGAGCGCTCAACGACATCAACGTTCTCAATCAATCGCCGGTGTTCAGCGATGTCGTCAAAGGAATAGCACCTCTGGTTCATTTCCTCGCCAACAGAAGTCAATACAACCTACTACCTCGCCGACAGGATTTATCCGAACTGGCCCGTTTTTATTGCAGCCCCACCACACGCCACTAATGAAAAAGTAGAGCGTTTCAAAGTTCTGCAAGAGGCGGCGTGCAAAGATGTGGAACGCGCTTTTGGCGTTTTACAAATCCGTTGGGGCATGGTCAGCGGCCCATCACGGCTTTGGTATCGTGATAGTATTCAAGATATCATGTATGCTTGTATTATCTTGCATAACATGATAATCGAGGATGAAGGAGCAAACGCGACAAATTGGGCTCCACCTGACGAGGATGCCTCTACTTCTACAAATGGTGGAGCGAATCAAGGACCTGTGGGTTTGTTTCGGGAGTACGTGAAGCGCAACGCGTCGCTACGCGATAGTGCAAAACACAGCGATCTTTACAACGATTTGGTCGAAGATATATGGGAGCGTAGGAGCCCAAATTAGTTTGCATATTTTTAAAATTATTTCAAATTATGTTGTACTTTATTTGTTTAAATTAATGTTTGTTTCAATTTAATAAAAAAAAATTCCAAAAATTTTGTTTGTTTTTTTTATTAAAAATAAAATTAATGAAACAAATAAAATCGAACGAAAAACGAAACGAAAAACGAATTAAAAAAACATATCGAAAATTATAAATAAAATGAATTAAAAATAAGAGAGAATCAGGAGGAGGGGCTTGCGGCTGGAGATGAAATTTGGAGAGAGCCCATTCCCACTGGAATAGTGCCGCAAGCCCCTAAAACGGGCTTGCGGCTGGAGATGCTCTAAATATCACATGCACTTGAAAGCGTAGGCAAATTGCATCATAGTATCATATGGATTTTGGAGAAGATGATAAAAAGTTCAGGATACTACATGCAATCAAGATAGCAAATAAAGCAAAACATGACAAAGATCTCATGAATCATGTTTCCAGTTAAAATGTACTGTCTACAAGTAGCATAGATCCTTAGCATCAATTGTTATGTATATGCACACAACATTTGAATTTGGAAATGACTTGACTTTGTCATCATGCTTTGCAGATAAATCTGTGGTGAGATCATTTAACATCATTTTACGGGGGGAGGATTCCCTGCAGTGCATAGAAACACAGCACATAGTGCTGTGCTTGTTTATGGCCCAATACGCAGTGCCGGTCCTGACCAAAAAAGGGCCCGGGGCGAAACTATAAAATGAGCCCCTTATGTATAATTGTAAAGGAACATTACACACATATTCATATCGAATATATATATATATATATATATATATATATATATATTAATCATAAAAAGTGACTTCTTCTAGCATTATGTTTATGTTTATGAAAGAAATACTGATAGAGGATGATTGAAAAACATATTATTCCTCTAGTCTTATTTATAGTTTATACTTATAATTTATCGGTAAAAAAATTGGAACAAGATTTATGGGCGGTGGAGAAACGTTGAAGAAACGGGAAGAAGGAGATGAACAGGCGCAGAAGAAAACGAGGCAAAGAGAAAATAAATGATATACGGCAGGAATTTATAGCTAAATAAATTAAAGACAAATTATTGCTAATTTATAGGTAATTAGTGGCATAATGGGATTAAGTAATGGGCCTAAATATTTTCCTCAAGAAAGACCCCTCAAACTTGGGCGACTAGCTAATATCATTTCTTTTTTCAGAATTACAAATATACATACTAATACTATTAATGAAAAATTTTGGGCCCCTAAATGTGGTGGGCCCTGGGGCGTCACCCATGCTGGCCCACCCTCAGGGACGGCTTTGCCAATACGGCATCGTTTCCACACCCCACTCCCAAGATTCTCTTTTCTTTTTAAATTATTTTTTCTTGACATATGTTTTATGTTGATAATTGTAATATAGAGTAATAAATTACTTAATCCTTATTAAAATAGTTAGTTAAAAATTTAAAATTTAAGACTCAAAACTACTACAAGTTCTAATTATGGAATTAACCCTATATAAAATGATTAACATAAAAACTTATAAAATAAAAATTTATAAACATAAAGCCTATAGAAATGATTAAAATAAATATAAATATTAATGATAAAAATGACTAACTCTATTTATAAAATAAAATCGCGAATTAACAATAATGAACTAAACAATAGAAGAAAAAAAACTAAAATGTATATAAATATAATAAGGAAATAAAAGAGGGAAAATATGATTTGAAGGGGCCAAACGGTGCCGTATAATGGCACAGCACCCTGCTGTGGCAACAATGCACAGCAGGGGATCCTCTCCCCATTTTACGTCCATTGCAGAAACGAATTCATTAATTTAAAATTACAAAACCCGTTATAGTTTAGTTTCCCAATTAATTTCAGGCATTGAACATCACGGATCATTTCAGAGTAATGGAACCCAAAAAAACATGAAATAACAACGAACACTGTTCGATTTAGAACACTGTTTGAAATAACAACGAACACTGTTCCTTTGGCAAAGGAACGCGCCGGAACAGCATACTCCGATCGGCGATCGGACAACACTTTGCCCAGCATACACCTACCAAAAAACCAAAAACAAAAGGGACATATATGGAAAATCAATTAGCCAAATTTCACCGGAGAAATCGTCATCAATCACAATACCAAAGCAAAACGAACGATTCGAGCGAGCTGCAATACAACTGAAATAACCCTAGCATTTTGCAAACAGATCCGCTCAATACAGAACGAAAATTAGAGATCGATCGATGAGAGAGAACCTGGCGACTGGATCTCGAGAGGAAGCGACCGGCGAGAGCCATTTTCGGATTGCGAAAGGCAATTCACAGCAGAATTTAGTTTTGGAATTTGGAGTGCACTTTGCATGGAACTGGCCTAGTTCAGACTTACATTTAAAATGATACTTCTAATTCATTTTTTCCTATGAAGCACGGTACGAATACGAATACGAAATATGAATACGATACGATATGAAAATACGTTAATTTTCCAAAAATCTAAATACGAATACGTCAAAAATATGTTTATATTTTTTATAATATTTTTATATACTATTAGTAATAATATCATTAGTGGTTTATGACTATCTACATCAGTTTCGTCGTATTAGTAGTTGATCCGGAAGAGTTCTACATTTGAAATTGAAGTAAACTTAATTAGTAGTAATATCCATTTTGAATACTGCTACTGCTATTGAATGCATTATGCATCTCTAATTTCTCAATTCTACTTGTAACTTGTAATCAATTAATAATTAGCAGTTAATGAGCATTGAGCAGCAATTAATGAGCCCAAAAGCATTTAAAAATTGTTGATATAGAAAGCCCATATTTATATTTTATTTTTTGTGTAATACGTATTTAATACGTTTTTTTAATAAAAAAATAATTAAAATTAATTAAATAAAAATAAGTTTTTAATACGTATTTTTAGCGTATTTTCAGTGTATTTGTATTAAATACATTTTTCTAGGAATACGCCACCCCCTAGGCGTATTTGTGCTTCATAGTTTTTTTCGTATTGAATATTCCATTTCCTTTCTTCTTCTTTTTTTTTTTTAATTTTTTTTCAGCCAATTCATTAATTCATATTTTCAATGATTTAAAATTTGTTTGTTGAGCTCATGATTCACAAGTTGTATTCTTTCGTAAAGAAAGAGTAAATAATACGTAGGGACACACTTGGGTCAGCCAGAGGCACCGTGCGGCCGGCTAAAACACTGACACTTTTATTTGTGTATATTAGCACTTTTTTGTATAAAGATTGACACTTTTAAAAATTGGCATTTTATTCGTAAAATAATTATGTTAAAGATTGACACTTTTATCGTATAGATTAACATTTTTCTGTATAAAGATTGACACTTTGACCCGGCCACACTATGTGGCCGACCTCACCCAAGTTTTTGTCTAATACAGAGTATGAAAGTTAAATATAGACTATCTAGAAATGGATAATATAATATAATAATCTTACTATTTATTATTCTAAGAATTACTATTCTGTAACACTTTTAATTAATGTTTGATTAAAGAAATTTTTAAAAATTCTATAACCGATTATATTTAACAAAAAAGTCAATAACGTTCGTCGAATGTTAACTTAATTGTGATCAGATTGTCTTATTTAAGTTGATGGATTTGTAAGGTATAACCATCTCTTAAACTTCCATTGTGACTTAAAAATTAAGGACTTTAAATAAATAAATATATATATTTTTTATCTTTTGTTGTGAAATATGAGTAGTAAATGTATCCTATACCCTACTCTCATGGGTATTATCTCCCCATCTCACATGGGATAAAATAAAGTATTTTAATATTAACCCCCATGTAAGAGGGTAGAGGGTGAGGCATTGCCCCGGGTATAGGATACCTAGCAAATACTTCTATTTCATCATCTTTAAAATATGTGGTTATTTTTCTATCTATTCTTAATAATAATAATAATAAACAAATTATTAATATTGTTCTTATATTAACTTCATTTATGAAGGCATTATTCTATTGTTATCACATGATGGGGTCAGATAGTTATACATGCATTTTTACACAGACTAATAATCATATAAAAAAAAATATTATTAAAGCGGTTACTCAATATTACGGGATACTATATGAGCACTTTTTTACTTCCTATTTGCCTAACTAATGAATTAGAGAGAGTGATGAACTTGTTTTGGTGAACAAAAAAGATGCTACTAGAGGGATAAATTGGATGAAATAGGATAAGCTATATATGTGTTAGAAAGGAGATAGGTGGGATGGGTTTCGAGAATCTCCAATTATTCAATTTGGCAATGCTCGGGAAGATGGGTTGGAGGCTCATCTCTGACCCCAATGCTCTTGTTTGTAGGATTCTCAAGGCAAAATATTTTTCATGTGGGGACTTTTTAACTACCAAGTGTGGGCATAATTCAAGTTTTACTTGGAGGAGTATTCATGCTTTCCAAGACTTGCTTAGACGAGGAATAAGATGGAGGATTGGTAAGGATGACAAGATGAAGGTGTGGTCATCACCTTGGCCATGACTAGATGGTAAATTTTATATTTCTACTTGCCTTAACAGGAGCTGCTTCAACTTCGTGTTTGTGATCTGTTTATCCTAGGTGTTAGAGCATGGGGTGAGGATTTGGTCTTTGATCTATTTGAAGAAAGCGAAGCAAACGAGGGTACTTTCTATTCCTATCAATTGCTTTCTTCTAGATATAGACTTATATGGCATTATTCCAATAATGGGACGTACTATGTTCAAACTGCATATAAACTTGCTTGTTCACTCACTATTGATGAAATGTATGGGATCACGAGGTCATGGAAACTGATTTGGAAGCTGCAGGTGCCACCAAAGGTAAAGTTATTCATTTGGAGGGCTGTACATAATTGTCTCCCAAATAAATCGCATTGATTAGTCGAGGTATTGATGTAGATGGAGAATGCGGAATCTGTAAAAGAGTCTTTGGCATACTTTTGTGGCGTGCCCATATGTAGAAGAGTGTTGAAATTCGATGAGTTGGAGAAGAATTTTTCAACAAGCTGTAAATAATACGGATTCTTTTATGAATTTGCTATTCTTCTTGATGGAGCAATTGCAGGAAGAGGAAAGAAGCAAGATGGCTATGGTATTATGGTAGATATGAAGGGAAAGAAATTCAGCCATTTGGGAGCAAAGACTTCGACCACCAAGTTAAGTGTTGATACATGCAAATCTCAGCCGAGTTGAATGGGTGCAAGCACGTAGATCAGAAGTAAGCCTGGAGCAAGTTGTCCACGATTGAGCTAGATGTACAGGTTGGCACAATCTCTCTTTGGGATGGTTTAATTGTAGTGTTGATGCAATATTTTTCAAACAACCAATGACGACATGTATTGGGATCATTCTTAGAGATGCAACTGAGCAATTTATTGCAGCTCGTGTTTGCCAATTTCCAGGCAATGTTCGTGTGGAAAAAAGGGAAGCAATGGGACTACTTGAGGCTCGATCTTGGATCAAAAATAGGGGGCTCCATCAAGTGGTTTTTGAAATTGATTGTAAGTTGGTTTTGATGCAATTTCACATCCAACGAAAAATTATTCTGAGGTTGGAGCGATAGTGGATAGTTGTGCTACTACTCCCTCCGTCCTAATTCACTAATCCAATATACCTTATTTGGTCGTCTCACATTAGTAGCCATGTTTCCATAAAAAGAAAGAATATAGTCAATCAGAAAGCATTAAATTCTAGTGGACCCCCATCCTTATAACTTTACATATTCTCCTAAAAACTTGTGTAAAAAAGAAACATGACTAGTGAACTGGGACGGAGGGAGTATTTTGAAAGAAAATATCCACTATCGTGTAAATCATATTCGTCGTGAAGCCAACATTGTGGCACGTCGTCTTACTAGAATTGCTAGGGATTATTTGAATTTATGTGCATTTGCATGTATCTTTCTGCTAATATATAAATAAATTGTTATATTGATGGTAAAAATTAAATTCACATTCAAAAATGAAATATCAACATTAATATGGACGTTTACTGTAGAAAAAAATAATTAAATGTAGTTTTTAATAAGGTGTTTGTTATGATTATTAAAATCAAACTGCAAATTTTCTTCTCACAGGGATTTTAGATTAAAGATTAAAGTAAAGTGAGCTAGGTCAAATCATGTGGATTGGATTTGATAATGGTGGCAGGTAATGATGATGATTTATGACAGATAGAACCCCAGAAATCCTGACAAGCAAAATGTCGCGTACTACCTCCATTCCATTATATTAGGTTTGTTTCTTTTTTGACTCTTCGGCACGCATTTCCATCAAAACCTAGTACGAGTTTTAAAATATAATTTTGAAGTATTATCTCTTTTGGTGGAAACAAGCCTAATATAATGAGATGGAGGTAGTAAATCATTTTCAAATCTATATATGGCTTTTCAAAAACAAATATTCTTATGTATTGTTATCATTTATCAACATAGAAAAAAAAAATTAAAAAAGAAAAAAAAAAAAGCATATTTTGTACTACTTCCGGTCTTTTCAAGTTGTCACACTTTTCTTTTTGGGCCGATCTTTTCAAGTTGCTACACTTCTATATTTGACAATAATTAACAAATAAAGCACAATATTAGTAAAAATTAGGGCCACTAATTAAGCCCTTATTTTTTTTAATTAACACCCTAAATCAACCCAAATTAATTACCCAACCCAATTTCTTATTTTTGACTCATTCTCCCAGCCCTCAATCGTCTCTCTCGCTATCTCTCTCTCTACTTCGATTAATTGAGGCGGCGAGGGATGGCGGCACCATCATCGGCGAGGAGCAGGGGGGAGGAATTCGCAAATAGGGGGTTCGGAATTCCGGCGAAATATCTAGACGGGATTAGGGCTCGATTCGCCGCCCTCCGGTCAAAAGGACTGATCTGGGCTCGGTTCTCGTTGAAGAACCAGACGGTGGCCGTGGTGGGGGACTCCGTCTTCGCTCACCGCGGCGTTCGGGAGAAGCACGTAGCATAGGGATTCGAACGCCTGAGCACGGAGGTGAGTGATTGGATCTAAGGTTGAAGAAGGGTGTAAATGGGCGACGCTCCATTGTTTGGCTGAGAAGCTTCTCGAACGAAGCGGTGAAGGAGGAGGACTCCTCGATCCACTTTTTTGAAGTTTCAGTTATTTATTTATTTTTTAATTTCTTAAAATTTCAGTTTCTTAAAAGTTCAATCTATTAAAATTTCTTAACAGGTTTGCTATGTTTCAAAAGTTGCCAAAAAAAAAATCGAAAATTAAATTAATTTTTAATTAAACTGAAATCGAAAAAAAATTATTAATAATATTCGTATTTTTTAATTATTAATAAATTATAATATTAACTATAATCCCTAATTCAATACACTCTTCAATTACCAAACTCATTTAAAACACTAAATACTTCCGTTTTAAATCCCGTGCCGAAAAGAAGTGTGACAACTTCAAAAGACCAGAGGGAGTATACACTAGCAAAGCGTGCGTTTGCACGTTTAATCTCTCATTTATACTTTTTCCGTCCCGTTTATCTTAGATTTTTTTTTGATTCATTCTACTGTTATGACAATATTAATGTTTTATGTTTTTTTTTGGAAATATTTTTCAAAATTTTATATGGAGTATATAACTATTGACTAAAGAAAATAAAGAATAATCAATGGTCAATTTGTTTGATATAAATAATCTTTAAATATTTCTAATGAGTGTAAATAAAAGGGAATAATATATGCACAAATACAATTATTAGATTTCAATTTTGATCCAATTTTCTTTTAACATTTTTTCATATTCTTATGCTACTCATTAGTTTTTATTGATCGAATGTATCTTAAATTAAAGTACTATAAATTGTTTACAAGCTTATATGATACAAAATATAATTGATTTCATTTATTATGTTATTATATTAAAGTGCACATGCTACTATATACTCTGTATTTATAATCTTGCAGTAGGTTATTTGTTCTAATCTTACAACCATCCAACAAAATTCACTTAGTTTAATATGCCTATTTCAAAAAATTTAGAGATCTCCTTCTTTATGTGGAATTATCACCTTGTTATTACTAATGTAGACAATTATTATTATTATTATTATTATTATTATTATTATTATTATTATTATTATTATTATTATTATTATTATTATTAACAGATGTTTCTGGACAATAATATTTGAATTTGGATTCAATCAACATTAATTCGCACAAGTTAGGGGGGAAAAAAAAGCTTTACAAATTTTCCATCACAAATATATTTAGCACATACATTTTTAGTAATCTAATGCCCATCCCAAAATTTAAATTACATTAATAACTATCCTTAAAAAAATACGAGTAGGAGTTTGGAAAGAATAAATGCGAGTTCCATTGAAAATCGAATAAAACCGATCATATTTTGGCTTGACTATATTTGCAGACTGCTACATATAAAATTTGCTACTAATTTAATAAAATATTTTTTAGTGCAAATTGTATTATCTTAATAATCATTTACATTTACTATGTATTTTGTATAACCGTAATTAATTATGTAATACTCCATGTATTAGGGATATAATAGATAATTTACATTAAGTACACAAGACTTTTTTTTATAAGTATAGATGACGGCGACTTACTGCATGATAAAAATAGGGAAAATAGGCAAAAATAGTTACTTTGAGATAATAAAGATAAATAATAGTCATTTGGATAAAAAAAATAAAAAAATAACCACTCTTACTATAATACCCCGCCTTATACGGAATTCACGAATTTTAAGTTCAATTCGTGAATTGCTCTAAAAATATAAGACAATTCACGAATTCTCACTCACATGAGTACCCGAAATTCGTGAGTTATGTCAAAAAAAGCCACAAATCACGAATTGTTTTCTATTTCGTGTATTGAAGAACCAGTAATATAAAAAGCGACATTCATTAATTTTCTTTGCAAATCCTTCCATCTTCATCGACAAAGCAAGCGAAACTTGTGCAAACAACCCTCAAATATCATCTTAAATCACTCGCAGCTTCAATTGCAAGAGCACCAAGAATGGCAATTCTTCCAAAATATTTAAATTCGGCTTTATTTCTAGCTCGTCAATCCTCAGAGACTGCAAATTACCGGGGGTGTGAATTTAAGAACAAAGTCACGAGAAAGAGAGACATAAATTCTTCGTGTCCAAATGCGTAATAACATATTCGAGGCAGGGAGGGAGAAGGTGGCAACGGTAATCGGTTCAGCGGCGCCGGAAAGACAGTGTGGCAGTGGGAAGGGAGGGAGAAAATAAGCGACGGTCGGTAAATAGACGTGTGGGAAGATAATAGCAGGTGGAGCAACGGCGGAGATGGACAGGCGACGACGAGAGAAAGATTCGCCGGAGAGCCGCCGGACGCAGAGAGGGCTGGGTTCAGAGGTTGCAGAAATGGCGGTGGTGGAGAGAGAGAGAAATAGCGGAAGTGACGTGAGGGATACGGGGGGTAGCGGGTGGGTTGGGCTTTAATTTTTGTTTTAATTTCAAACTAGTATTGTACCCGCATAGTGTGCGGATAACAATTATTTAAAGGAATTGTCATCGGAATCTTATAGATCAAGGTTATTTACTTAAAAATTTAAAACTTAATACTTTACATTAAATCTAAAAGCAAAAAACAAAATGAAATAATTTTACAGAAAAATTTTTGTTTACAAAATAATTAATATTTAAATATCTTAAGAAAAATATATTTACACACACAACATGCAATATTACATTTTCTGTATGAAGATCTATTTAATTTAATTTAATTAATTCGTATAAATAAAGAGTAGTGTTACAATGCCCATTGTGGGCATACTTTATGTCCCTACGAATGATGTGACAATGTTATAAATAAATAAAAATACTTTAAATATATACTATAAATACTAAAGTCTACCACCAAAAAAAAAAAAAAAAAAAAAAAAAAACCTCTGCTTAAAAAAACTCAACCCTAAATGAAATTTTTGCCTATGTAGCATTGTCACATCAGAGGTGAGCGTGGATAGGTGGATAGGGGATGAATCTAATTTAAATATAATACCATAAAAGTTAAACCCTAAAAAAATTAAAAATAACAAAGAACTAAATTTAATCTTATTTAAAAAAATTAACCCTAAATGAAAAATAAAAATAAAATACCGACGTGGCACTTATCAATGAAGAACATATGATATGTGTCCATGATAGGTAGGAGATCGTTTCTATCCTATTCTCTATCTCTCTCTCTCTCTCTCTCTATATATATATATATAGATATATAAATGCAAGTTTTGTGAAAAATAAGAAATAATCTATACCCTTCATTTGTCAAGATCTACGGTTGTTAAATAAAATTAATTTTAATAAATAAACATGACCGTTTTTTCTAAATGAGGGTAAAAAAGATGTAATCTAATGCAATCCTACAATTATGGAAAGAGTATATAATCCTTAAATCATGCTACTGCTTTCGTTTTTATTACGACAACTTTATATATTGTTTTATTCTAAAAATTTATGCACTGATCGATCGTTGAGTTTTTAGAGTGATTGTATGAGAGAAAAATGAAGAACACAAGAGGATTTTACGTGGTTTGATCGTTTGTTAGATCTACGTCCACGGGAAAGGAGAGAATGTATAGTATTCAAGTGTTCTAGCAGCTATTACAATGTGTTCGATCGTATACAAGTGACACTATTTATAGAGAACTAAGAATGGTTACAACCGAGGTCATGGGTAGTTCCTCATGGAGATCGTGTGTAACCGCCTCCACGTCTGTGATCGTGGGTTGCTGGGTTTGGGCTTGGCCGAGCTTCTAGACTTGCTCTGCTGGGCTTTGTCCGGGATTGGGCCGAAGTGAGTTTCGAGTGGGCCTAGCTGATATAGGCTGAGCTGGACCAGGTCTAATTATATTGGGCCTGAGGCTTGGGCCTAGTAGCTAGGCCACATCCTATCACATCCCCCCCCCCAAAAGTCTGAGAATCGAGGCCACTGTAGTGATTTGGAAAGGTGTTTTGATGAAGTCGAAGTGCGTACCGCCGCGTCGAACGAGGTAAAGAATGAAATACACTTGCCCCCGTCAAAATTAGAACTTCGACAAAGTCAAAGTGCGTACCGCTTCGTCGAGGTCGGGCTTGAATTACACTTGCCCCTGTCGAAATTAGTATTTTGACGAAGTCGAAGTGCGTATCGCCTCGTCGAACGAAGTTGGGCTTGAATTACACTTGCCCCCGTCGAAATTAGTATTTTGATGAAGTCGAAGTGCGTACCGCCTCGTCGAACGAAGTCGGGCTTGAATTACACTTGCCCTGTCGAAATTAGTATTTTGACAAAGTCGAAGTGCGTACCGCCTCGTCGAATGAAGTCAGGCTTGAATTACACTTACCCCGTCAAAATTAGTATTTCGACGAAGTCAAAGTGCGTACTGCCTCGTCGAACGAAGTCAGGCTTGAATTACACTTGCCCCCGTCGAAATAGTATTTCGACTAAGTCAAAGTGCGTACCGCTTCGTCGAGGTCGGGCTTGAATTACACTTGCCCCCGGCGAAATTAGTATTTGACGAAGTCGAAGTGCGTACCGCCTCGTCGAATGAGGTCGGGCTTGAATAGTCGTGATGTGAAGGGCAGCGACTGTTGGTGTCAGGGTAAGTAGGACACGCGTCGCTTTTTTGTTGGAGCAGGTGGAGAGGCGGGATTTGAAAAAGCGTGCCTTTGCTTATAAAAGCTTCCAATGTACGCTACAAAATATTTTCCCCCCTCAATCGATTTCCAATTGTAAGCGAGAAAAAAAAACCCTAACCAAAATTCTGCAACCGCCGCCGCCGTCAGTTTATTTCCCGGTGATTTGTAGTCGGAAAAATGCTGTGACAAGTAAGTACTTCCCTTATAATGGATTCTTCTTCTTCTCCCCAAGTAGGTACTGATAGTGCGAACATAGAGATTTCGCCTTCGCCGTTTAGGGGATTTCCAGCGAAGGTTTGGTTAAATGTATATATTCGCGCGTTAGTCCCGCCGGCATTTTGAGAAATCGAATTCCCACCGTTGGTCGGGTCCAACGCCTCTCTGGCATGTGCCTCCACCATGTCTCTCTCTCATATGCAAGATTTGGCTCGTCGTTTCTTATTTCCCGAGTCGATCGAATTACTTCTACCTCGTGATGTCGATAGGGGTAGTTCTCATCCCATAGGATTTTTTACCGTATATGAAGACTATCTTCATTTCGGGCTACGGTTTCCTTTGAATCTTTTTTTTGTCGAGCTGTTAGAGGAATTGCAACTAGCGTTAGGCTAGTTGGCACCGCCCTCCATCAAGCAGGTCGTAGGGTTTTGTTTCGAGGTTAGCCGCCGTGGTGGTACACCTTCTGTAGATTCATTTCTTAGGTTTTTTAGACCTAAGCTTGGTCCAACGGGGTGGGCATACCTGTCCCCTATTAATAAGTTTAAGTTAGGGACGCCCACCAAGGTGCCGAACTGGTAGAAGAAATTTTTCTTCTGCCGGACTGAAGGCGTGCTGTTGTATCCTTCAACCAAGGATAAGTTCTCAGTCTCGAGACACTGGGAAACCTGTCGGTGAGCTCAAGACGGACTTGATGAGCGTCGGCCTCATTGAGAGGGATTATTCAGAGGCCAATCTCGCAAGTCATGGGCTAAGCCCATATAATTTCGTATCCACTGCGGACTTGGGTGAGGCCCTGCTTTACTACTTTGTGTTCGGCATTCTGTTGGTGTTGACTGACACTGGCTATTATTATTATTTTTTATTTTTTATTTTTGTAGTGGACGCTCAAGCTATCTAGGCTGCTCTCCAGAATAAGAACAAGAGGAAGAGGCAGAAGCCCTCTACTTCTGTGGTTGAAAAGACGACTTCGGCGACGTCGTCGGAAAGGACAACCGATCTAGGGAGGTCGGTGTCTGTGAGCTCGCAGCTGGACGCTCCCTTCTTAAGCTCACTTCCAGCGCAGTTGGTGGGCCAACGACCTCGACGGACGTTACTTTTGTTGGATGACGAAGTGACGATCGTCGAGAGTGGCCCGACCTCAGGCCAAGGACATGCACGGGAGATGTCATTTCCCAAGGTAAGTGTGAAACTGAAAGCAGTTGTATGTGGTGATGGTACCATCTAATAAAATTTTCCCTTTTTTTTATTTTTAGGAAGCCGAGGTGGCTTTGGACGGGTTGCGGGGCTTGGCGAACTTCATCACGAGTGGAGTTGCCAAGTTCCAGAGAAAGACTGCCGAGGTCGCGGCGGTGGAGGATCGGCTAATGGCTAAGATCTCTATCGCCGAGGCCGCGGTGCAGGCAGCAGCAGAGAGGGAGGCGAAGAAGAGGGCTGCCGAGCTAGAGGCAGAAGTAGGTCGTCTGAGAGGCCAAGTTTCCGGAGTGGTAGCTGGACAAGGAGGTGTGTTCCGTGCTTTGGTGGAACGAGTCTTCCGGTCTATGCACTTCTCCCGGATGGCGGTTCACTGGTGAGTGCCATGAGCACCCGGTTGTCTCAGCGGTGATTGACGATATCGCCAAGGACATCCCGGATTTGGATAAAACCAAGTACGGGTATGCTACCATGACGGAGGAGGAGACATTGCGTGACTTCGCCGAGGTGCTTCTCGGGTACACTTCCTCAATTCCGGTGGTCGAGCAGCTCTCCTGGCAGAAGAGCCCGCTCAACGAAGGGGCCATTCGGCGATGTCCCGTTGATAGGTACGAACTCCTGGAGACGGTCATTGCCGATCTGCTGAAGAGGCCGGCTGAGGAGGAGACCACCGAGGAGCCAGCCCGCGATGACCCAAAAGAGCCCGAAGCCGAATCAGAGGTCGGCCTAGAAGGAGAAAATTGTGATGGAGTCAACTGACACTTTTCACGATTTTTTAGCTTCTTTCCCTCTCTTTCCTTTTTTTTTTTATTTATTTAGCCTTGTACTCCGTCACCATTAGGGTGGCGTTTCATTTGCCGTGTTCAGCTATAAATAAAAAAACATTTTGTTGAAACTTGGCTGTATTTATTCTTTGTAGTCTGCTCCTGATTTTTATGATGCTTCTGACTTCGTGAGAGAAATATCCGAACTTCGCCGAGTAGTTGAAGTAGCCGAGCTCGATGCCTCGAACTGGAGGAAACAAGCTGATAACATCGAGGTCGAGGCTGAAGTGAAGCTTCGAACTGCTCAGGAAAAACTTGACGAAGTGCATGCCAAATATCTGGAGCTCGATGACAAGTACCAGCAAGCTTTGTCGACATCAAAACTTTCAAGGAGATTGTCGTGGAGCATACGGAGTATGAGGCTATTATTCACCGAGCTGGGGGATCCACCATTTCTGAGACCTATAGTAAGGTCAAGGAACTCCAGGCTCGGTGCCGAAGCTACAGGGACCAATATGGGATGGACTCCTGGCAGGTTCGGGATGAATTTGAAGAACTCATTCATGTAGTGAGCATCTACGAGACAGTTCTTAATCGCTTTCCGAAGTTGAAGCGACGTATCTTGTCAGAGGCTGAGTGTTCGACTTCAGGCTACTCCTGGTTCGGACTCGAGATTGCTTGACCGCACTTCTAGAGAATTCTTGGAAGGTGAATCTTTGAGGTCGGCCAACCCTGATGCTAGGATTGTCACACGCCATTCTCGAGAATTTTACAGTCAAGAGCGGCGGTTGGCATCTGGACGAGGTCAAGGTCGAGCGAGCTAAGGTGCCCGAGGTCGTGGAACTCAGAGTGACCGAGGTAGAGGTCGAAGTTTAGCTCCCGGACGAGGTAGAGGCAGGCTAAGCATAGATGATATTTTAAACTTTAACTCTGGTAGGGACTTCGCCAGAGATTGGCTTAGCTTTAGTAAGCCTAGGCCTCCGGGTTCCTCGTAATACTTGTATATTTTCCATTTTCATGAAATAAAACGGAAATTTTGCACTCTCATTTGAGTTTTTCGTCTTTGTTTTTAACTAAGAACTGTCCCTGTTTTTAAACGAAGACAACTTACTTCGCCATGAAACGAAGCTCAGTTTTTAAGTAGCCATTTCGTCTGATGACGGAGTTTAGGCTTTTAAGTAGCCACTTCATCTAAAGACGAAGTTAAGGCTTTCAAGTAACCACTTCGTCTGAAGACGAAGTTTAGGCTTTCAGGTAGCCACTTTATCTGAAGACGAAGTTAAGGCTTTCAGGTAGCCATTTCGTCCAAAGACGAAGTTAAGGCTTTAAGGTAGCCACTTCGTCTGAAGACGAAGTTTAGGCTTTCAAGTAGCCACTTCGTCCAAAGATGAAGTTTAGGCTTTCAGGTTCCTTATTTGTCGAATTTATCGATAGGGGTGGTCCCCTTACGCGCGTTTAGGTGTTACTCCGAAGTGAAGCTTAGTTTGTGTAATCCTCGTCAGGATTTTAGTTTGTGATTGAGACAAAACATATAAGTGGAAGTGATACACCAAATAAATAATGCAAGATACAGATTTCAAAACATGCAAAACATGAATTTCATTAAAGAGGTAGAATGTTTAAAAAGGATGAACATAATTTAAATTAATCTACAGCCTATTTACACACACCAACTTCCACTCATAGATAATATCTCTTCAAATGGGAGATGTGCCAAGTTCTGGGTATTGGCTCACCGGATAAATAGGCGAGCTTGTATGACCCTTTGCCGAGGACTTCTTGAACTCGGTATGGGCCTTCCCAAGTGGCTTCTAGCTTGCCGAGCTTTTCGTCTTGCTGACTTCGTTATTCCAAAGTACGAAGTCGCCTATTTGGAATTGCTGGTGCTTCACCCGGTTGTTGTAGTACCGGGCTACTTGCTGTTTGTATCGAGCTTCATGTATATAGGCTTGTTCCCGCTTTTCTTCAAGCAAATCAAGGTCAGTTCGGAGTTTCTCTTCGTTGTCCTGGGCTGCGAAGTTAGGCGTTTTGGGGCTCGGCAAGCCGATCTCTACTGGTATCACCGCCTCGGTTCCGTACACCAAGCTATATGGTGTTTCGCCGTGTGATGTCCTGAGGGGTAGTTCGGTATGACCACAGGACTTGGGGCAAGTTCGCTGCCCAATCTCCTTTGGCCTTATCGAGTCGGGTTTTCAGCCCTTTGACTATTGTCTGGTTCGTAACCTCGGTTTGGCCATTTGCTTGAGGATGAGCTACCGAAGTGAACTTTTGTTGGATTTGTAGTTCGTCACACCATTCTCTGAACGTTCTGTCTGTGAACTGGGTTCCATTATCTGATACTAGGACATGAGGTATGCCGAAGCGACAAACTATATTCTTCCAGACAAAGTTCAGGGCATTTTTGCTTGTGATCCGTGCTAGAGGTTCAGTTTCCACCCACTTCGTAAAGTAGTCGATAGCCACAATGAGGAATTGTAGTTGGCCGGGAGCTTTTTCGAACGGGCCGACGATGTCTATTCCCCACTGCATGAACGGCCAAGGCTTTGCATGCTGGCCAATTCGGTCTGTGGCAGCCTGGGAACCGTCGCATGGATTTGGCACTTCGGACACTGTTTGACGAGGTCGATAGCATCCTGTAACATGGTGGGCCAATAGTATCCCGATCTCATGATCTTCTTGGATAGGACGCGAGCTCCGATGTGACTGCCACAGGATCCTTCGTGGACTTCGCGTAATGCGTAGTTCACTTGGCTGGGCCCCACACATCTTAGGAGAGGCTGGAGATATGATTTTCTATACAGCACTCCCTGTTCAAGGACGTACTTGATGGATTTAGCCAAGAGTTTCCTAGCCTCGACCTTATCGGTTGGGAGTTCGCCTTTTCCTAAGTAGTTGCGAAGTTGAGTCATCCAGTTTGGCCCGTCTTCGGTTACTATATTAACTTCGGCTTCATCAATACTTCGGAGTTGTACTTCTTCCACCGGAGAGGTCGTGGAAGATGACGCGAGTTTGCTCAGTGCATCAGCTCGGTCATTATCTCCTCTTGGGATTCGTACTAACTCGAAGTATGAGAAGCTTTGTTGTAGAATTTTGGCCTTATGGAGGTATTTCTTCATTCGTTCACCCTTGGCCTCGTACTTGCCTAGCATATGGCTCACTACGACTTGAGAATCGCTGTGAACTTGAATGTCTTATACTTGGAGAGCTTGGGCTAGGCGAAGTCCAACGATTATAGCTTCGTACTCCACTTCGTTATTTGTGGTCGGGAAGTTAAACCGGAGTGCATAGGTGGTCTCCTTCCCTTCCAGACTGATGAGTAAGACTCCAGCTCCGCTTCCTTTGTTGCCTGATGCCCCATCCACATAGACCTTCCAACAGTCATGCGGCGGTGACTTCGGTACTTCGGTCTTTGATTTATCCTTGGTAGGTTCGGCGGACTGCTGCACGTCCGTGAACTTGGCTTCTACTAAGAAATCGGCTAAGGCTTGCCCTTTAATAGCCTGGTGAGGCACAAAGGAAATCGCGTGCTCGCCAAGTTTTATAGCCCATTTAGCGATTCGCCCGGACGCTTCTGGTTTGGTAAGCACTTGCCGAAGTGGGAGGTCAGTTAGCACTTGTATTGGATGCGCGTGGAAGTACGGTCGAAGTCTCCTTGCTGCATTTACCAATGCAAGTGCGACCTTTTCCAAAGGTTGGTACCTCGTCTCCGGTCCTTTTAGGGCTCGGCTTATAAAATAGACGGGTAGTTGACGGCGTTTTTCTTCTCGCACCAGGACCGCACTGATTGCCTCGTCCGAAGCGGCGAGGTATAGGGAAAGGACCTCGCCCTCTTTTGGCACAGATAAAGTGGGGAGGTTTGCGAGGTACCTCTGTAGGTCGTCGAAAGCTTTTCTGTGCTCGTCATTCCATTCGAAGTTCGGCGCCTTCTTCAATATCTTGAAGAACAAGAGTTGTTTTTCGGCGGCCTTAGACAGGAAATGACTTAGTGTAGCTAGGCAGCCCGTCAACTTGTGCACGTCATGGATTGACTTTGGCACTTTCATTTCTTGAATGGCTCGGACTTTTGATGGGTTAGCTTTTAACCCTTCGCGTGAAACCCAACACCCTAAAAATTTTCCAGATCGGACCATAAAAGTACACTTTTCTAGGTTTAATTTTAGATTCACTTCATGAAGTAGGCTAAAAACAACTTTAAGGTCGTCTACACAAGTAGAATTTCCTTGCTTTTTATGACTATATCGTCTACATACACCTCGACAATTCTACCGATGTGAGCCTCGAATATTTTGTCGACCATCATTTGGTATGTAGCTCCAGCGTTCTTCAGTCCAAAAGGCATCTTTTTATATGCATAGATGCCGAAGTCCGTGACGAAGGCGGTCTTCGGCGCGTCCTCCGTGCTCATGAGGACCTGGTGATACCCCTTGTACAGGTCCAAGAAGCTGAACATCTTGTGGCCAACAAGAGCTTCGACCTTCTTGTCAATGTTGGGAAGGGGGTAGCAGTCTTTTGGGTTAGTGCTTGTTGAGGTCGGTGTAGTCTATGCACATCCGCCATCCCCCTCCCTGCTTTTTTACCATTACGGGGTTGGCCAACCAGGTCGGATATTTCACCTCGAATAAAATATCGGCCCTTTGCAGTTGGCGAACCTCGTCATGGATCGCTTGATTTCTTTTGGCTGCGAAGGCTCGCTGCTTCTGCCAATCTGGTTTTACCTCGGGATCGATGTTGAGGTGATGAGTGATGACGCTTGGTGTCACCCCTGTCATGTTTAGCGGTGACCAAGCGAAAACATCTCTATATTCCCGAAGTAGCCGGATGATCTGACTTCGGAGCCCGTTCTCTCCAACGAACCCTACTTTGATGACCTTGGCAGGGTCATCTTCGTATAATGCGACGTCTTCGACCGGCTCAACGGATGGAGGCGATGTCTGCTCCACCTCTTCGGGGTTCTGTAGTTGCTATGCTTGAGGGTGCTGATTCCCAGTACCTCGAAGTGCAACCTGCATGCACTCCTTAGCTTGAAGTTGATTTCCCCGAAGTGTGATCACTCCGTTTTTAGACAGAATTTTGATCATTAGGTGATATGCCGAGCAAATCGCCTTTGTTGCTGTCAGCCAATCTCTCCCTAAGATGATATTGTAGAGAGAGTTAGCTTTTACGACAAAGAAGTTGATGATCTTTGTCGACGACAACGGGCTCTTCCCAACAGTAACGGGAAGTGGAATGATGCCATCCGTTGTCGTTTCTTGTTGTGTAAAATTTTTCAACGGAGTGGACGCCGGCTTCAGCCGGGCCTCTTCGATCCCGAGCTTGTCGAGGCAGTCTCTGAAGAGCACGCTCACCGAGGCTCCGCTGTCTACGAACACCCTGTGAATCAAGTTGTTAGCCACCACGGCATGAATTATGGTGGCGTCCTGATGGGGTGTGGCGTTGGGGACCGGGTCGTCATCGGAAAAGGTGATGACTTCATCTTTTTTGAACCTCTTTTGTGAAGGTTCCTCTCTCTGTTGGCTTCGGGCCTCGGCTCTCAGTGAGGACTTTGTTGAGCCTTGGAGGCAGCCCGGTGATGGCACCGATGACTCTGTCGTATTGAGGTTGATCCTCGTCTTCGTCTTCGTCATCGTGCTTTGACTTTTTATCTTGGTGGGGTGCGCAGTTGTTGCCTCCCCTATTTTTCTTTCTCTTGCCCTTCCCTTGAGGTCGGACCTCTTGCTGGTTGCGACTTTGGTACAGCTTAAGGGTACCGTCGCGTACCATGTGTTCGATGTCCGAGGCGAGGTCTCTGCAGTCCTCGGTTTCATGACCGTAGTCATTATGAAACTTGCAGTATTTCTCCTTGGATCGGCGCTTCGATCCACCTCGGGACAAGGGTAGCGGCTTCTCGAACAAGTTCGCATGAAGCTCGTATATTTCGGCCCTTGACTTTGTCAGCGGTGTGTACTGACTTCGGTCTTGGTTGGGCCGAGGTCCTAAGCGGGACTCGAGGGGTCCTCGCTGTAACCTTTTGAGGGCACTTCGGCGACCTTGCCCGTGGTCGGTGCGCTCCTCTTTCTTCTTCTTATCGTTGTTTTCAGGCCGATCTGTTGCCCGCTTTTTCCGATCAGCTTCATCCACCTCCGCGAATGTATCAGCAATCCTCCATAGCTGCCTGGAGGTCGTTGGGCGTGCCTTTACGAGCTCTCTGAAGAGAGTTCCGGACTGAATGGCATTTTGAAACGCCGAGATAAGTATGTCGTCGGAGAGATGATCAACTTTAAGGCTCTCGTTATAAAAACGGGCCAGGAAGTCGCTGATCGTTTCTCCTCGCCCCTGCCTTAAGGTTAGGAGCTGGGCATGGCTGATCTTCGCCTCGGCTTTTTGAAAGAAGCGACGCTCGAAGGCGTCGAGTAGGTCGGCATACGACCCTATGCTGCCATTAGGTAGGCTGTCGAACCAGCTTCTAACGTTGTCCACTAGCAGCTCAGGGATGACTTTACACATGTAAACATCTTCGGCAAGTCCCTGGTTCATCATGTTGTACTGGAACCGGGATAAAAAGTTGTTGGGGTCTTGTGACCCGTTGTAAGGCGGGATAGGAGGTACTCTATACGTCGACAGAAGAGGAGTATAGAGTATCCTATTGGTGAATGGAGTGGAGATTCGACCATAGACGGTGAATCTTCCTGGTAAGGGTTTCCTTCATCATGCCGAGGTGGAACGGCGTTTTGACGAGGTGATGTCGAACCATGCTGCGGTGAAGCGCGACCGTTGTTCCCACAGCGATTGTTGTTCTGTTGCCTTCGGGAAAGTTCGGCGATCCTATCTCCAACGATCTGGAGACTTGGGGACCACCGCTGTGACGGTTCGACTTCGTCCTCTCCGCGTTGACTCTGTTGTCGATGTTGATCGATGAACTTGTGAAAGTCTTGTTCGTGGAGGTCCAAGTACGCCTTCAGTGCATCTCCAAGCTCGGGTTGGAGTGCGGCGTTGTCACTTCGGCGACCACCCCGACTTGGCTCGCCGCGGCTAGCTGAATCCCCGGACTGGCCCGCTGTGACATCCTCTAAGTGGCCTTCAGGAGTTTGATCGGTTATGGGCTGCTTGCCAGGTCTTCTCATGGAGGCAGTTTGCTGAGCTTGACTTGTGTCAACCTCCTCCTCGTTGGCCGGTATGTGAGGTGGATTGGTGGACTGGTCAGCCCGGTTCTGCTTCGCCTTGGCAGTAGCGGAGTAGGTGGTGGAGCGGGTTGGTCTTACCATCGTATCTTCACTCAAAAACGTTGACCGATTTCACAGAAATTTAGTTCCCACAGACGGCGCCAGTGATCGATCGTGGAGTTTTTAGAGTGATTGTATGAGAGAAAAATGAAGAACACAAGAGGATTTTACGTGGTTCGATCGTTTGTTAGATCTACGTCCACGGGAAAGGAGAGAATGTATAGTATTCAAGTGTTCTAGCAGCTATTACAATGTGTTCGATCGTATACAAGTGACACTATTTATAGAGAACTAAGAACGGTTACAACCGAGGTCATGGGTAGTTCCTCATGGAGATCGTGTATAACCGCCTCCACGTCTGTGATCGTGGGTTGCTGGGTTTGGGCTTGGCCGAGCTTCTAGACTTGCTCTGCTGGGCTTTGTCCGGGATTGGGCCGAAGTGAGTTTCGAGTGGGCCTAGCTGATATAGGCCGAGCTGGACCAGGTCTAATTATATTGGGCCTGAGGCTTGGGTCTAGTAGCTAGGCCACATCCTATCATGCACTAACCATTATTCAAATAACCTTTTAAAAAAATGTTCAAATATAAATTTCATAATTCTCTCATGTGTCTGATCTTTAAAATAGTTAAAATTGGACAAGTTAAACCATGCATTATACACATACACATGATTATAATGTATTATTCATATGCATGTAATGCATAGTGCATCAAACTTTCATAGTATATTATCTTCAGTTTATTATGCATTATAAAAGATTAAAAAAAAATAATAAAAAAAATAATGCATTATATAGCATATTGTAATGCGTTAGTTATCTTCAGTTTATAATGCATTATGGGATTGCCTTGACTTTTTACGAAAATATTCTAACTTATTTTATTTATAATGATAAATTAGCACAAATCATTATTTACAATGCAAAATTGTTATTATTAATTCTCTTTTCTTGGAAATCGAAGTCATATGTTGCATTATACAAATAGTAATGCAATTTTCATAATGCATGTATCTAATGCATCATACATCAAAATGTTATATTTCATAATATATATACTTTTCCTAATGCATTACAAAATAAAATAATATTCATTGTTCAACATATTGTAATGAATTAATCTTTTTCTAGAGATGGCATTTATATAAATTACGGTTTTTACTTGTAATGCATTATAACTTATGTGCTAATGCATTACATTTTTAAAAGTAAGTGCATTATAAGAACAATTTTTTTTTTTTAAATCTCAATTTTTAATATCAATTTCAAGTTTTTATAGGCTGATTTGATTTTATTTATTTTTCGGAAGATTTAAATAAAATCTTTCAAGATTTGTTCTTAGTAGGTTTCACCCATGTTGCCTAAAAAATCGCTACTTTTATATTTTTCCATACACTTATTTTATTTTATTGTAATGCACATGAAGAGTTTTATAATGCACTTTAACTTATATAAATTATGATATTCTCTATATGATATAGCATTTTAACTTTGATTGACCTGAAATAGTCTTCCAAAATTTCTACTACATCTGTCTTCCATTTACTGACCCTGTTGACTTTTTAGATGATTATGAATTTGAAATTGAATTTTATGATATTAGTTTTTTTTACACGATACTACAACACTCGCAGTACTTTGTAAAAAAACTAAACTCCAAAAATTCGATTTTAAATCCATCATCACAAAGCTTCAAAATTATCTAAAAAGTCAACAGAGTCGGTAAATGGAGGATGGGGAGAGTATAAAATTTCTTATGAACTTGAGTATTTGTTTCAAAAGATATTAATAATTATGAGCAATGAAATTGCTATGAAATTTCTTACGTATTTGAGTATTTAATTCAGAATATTAATAATATGAGTAATAAATGAATGAAGCATACAACATTAGATAATTTAATACTAATAGATAGATAATGCTGTCATGAAGTCATGATTGGCAGTTATTCATCAGTTTTAAAAAACGTGGAGAAGAAGAATGATTTTTTTTTCTTTTTAGATATATTATTAACGGTTAGATAATTGTATAAATTTATGACCTTCAAATTAATATAATTTACAAAATCGCCACTAAAGATTCCCTCTTTATATATATATAGATTTGCTATATTAATTTTATTAAGGGTAATTAGATAATTTAATGCATAATATGGGTATTTTTTATCTTTTTTTATTCTAGTGGCTATTATTTATTTTTACTATCTCAAAGTGGCTATTTTACTAGTTGCCTCATAAAAATAATAGGAATAAAATAAAATAAACAGATACAAACAGTGAAAACACACATAGGTTATTTTGAATCAACATTTGAATATCATCAAGTCATATGCATGCAATGACTCAAAAGAGTCGAAACAAACCATATCAACATGTTAGATCCTGTACATGTTAGAAATATTAAAAAAAAAAAAAAAACCAAGGAAATGAAGAGATTGTTTCCCAACGAGATTTGTTCATGACGGTCCATCCTCCAAATCCACATACTCTACATTATGAAAAGCAGAACCACCTCTTTCTTTAACTCTGCTTGAAGGAGTAGTAGTTGTAGTGCCTCTGCTTCTTTTCCTCTTTCTATTAGACTCTCTTCTTCTGTCCCTCTTATTTTGATCATCGTCGTCACTATCACTTACGGTGATCACAACATCTCCAGCAGCAGAAGATGAAGCTGTTGTCTTCTTTGCAGCCACTTCACCACCGGATTGCATTACCCTTGCATGCAAACCTGCACCGCATGCACGTGTAAAATAAATATGGGCTAACATACCATTTACTTTGATGGATTGTTTAATAACCGGTCATATGTTTTATCAACCTAATCTATCACATAAAATAAAACACCCCTTTTAGTACTGAGCCTCGAATAAGAGCACATATTTCCAAGAAGACGATCCAAATCCATAGAAAACCAGCCAGATGCATCATTATCACAGACTTTTTCTATTTGTGCTCAGCATATTTATGTACTCGCTACTCAGACCGCGAAATGAAAGAAAAGAAACAAACATATTGAGAGAGATTCTCCTTTGGAAATAGAACATATCAACATGTTAGATCCTACTGTATAGAGTTGGTAACAAGTAGGAGTGTGAATTCGGTCTGTTGTGGTAAGGAAAAACCAAAACCCAAAGTTTACAAGTTTAATAATCGAACCGTATTAGTATTTGAGTTTTATAAAGGCTTTGAAAAGCTTTTGGTGCTTCACCACAAATCCATCTATGGAAATGAAATCTTGAAATCTTGATATTAGAAAAACTTAAGCACCTTGTATAAAAGTTCGGGCAACCCCACCCATTTTCCTATATCATGGTATAATTTTATACCTAAGAGAATGGTTTGATAATTTTATATCACATTCATCCAAAAGTAAACACACCATAGAGTAAAATTAAATTAAAAGAAATTATCTACTTATTCATTTATATACTACTACTAATTAACCAAATCTCATAGTAATCCCAAAAATGTATCTTCAATCATTCCCAATATATCAAACAATCATAATTACCCCAAAATGAATCATCAATACCTCCCAAAATCAATCATAATATAAATCTTCAACATATCCAAATAATAAACTTTGAAAAAAAAAGGCTGCAAAGATTCTTAATCTACTCTTGTGGCTGTGCCTCAAAGGTCTTTGCATATTTTCATTTATCCACATCCAGTTATTGCCAAAAACATTAGTTTACTTCAAACCCTACTACTATGACCATCATTAAATTAAGTGTGTAGGACTATCACATCCTTGATTATATCCAAACATCCAAAATAAGCCTAGAGCTACCATTATTCGTTGGCCATAGTCATTGACTAGGATGTTCTTGCGGACACACCAAGAAACATCAAGTACACAAGGTAAAAAGAAATATTGATTCTTATGTTTCCATTTTTTTATTACCATCTTGATAGATCAGGCTTGATTAGGCAACAAAGACCTTTAATTTTCGCTTCTAGCCTATAGCTGCAAACTAATACTATTATCTGACACGGAGTCATTCTTGGTGTTTTTAGTTGAGTTATTTGGTTTAAAAAAAACCATATTTTCTTGATAAGGGTCCAATTTATTTTCAATTACTCTCAACATCAAACTAAATTCCACCCAAAGTTAGAACCATTCAGAAAATAAAGTACAGTAGCAGAAAATGGGCTGGTAAGTATATTAGTATTTAGTAGGACTAACAGATCACATGTTACAAGTTTAGTGGTCACATTAGTTAAGTCAATAAGTGATCGAACTCATAAATTGTCCAGCTTAAGTCAATTTTAACATATTAAGATGCAATCTATTGATTGGCATAATCCTAGCATGACCAACTAATGTCAACTTAAAACAGAGGATGACACACTGCACTTTACTAACACAAAATGAACGGTACCATTCTCATGCAGGTCCCAAATTTGACAAGCTGCCACTGTCGTTAGTTCTTAATCACTATGCTGAATGAGTTAGAACATATTGTAAATGCCTAAACCCTGCATCAGTTTAGTTTCGTACCTCGAACCTCTTGGCCTTCATTATCCAGGACAATAGCATTACTCTCAGCAACAGCAGAACCAGAAGCAGGTGTTGAAGTGCAAACCATATTTGCATCATCCTCTTTTGTTCCCGAATGAGCTAAGTTTGCAGCACCTGTACGTATATCCAAAGTATTAATCAATTCCAGAAGAGCTATCATACTCAAATCGACTCTTCTCATAATCTTATTATCATGTTAATCGTTCCAAGATTTAAACCACCAAAATTACCAGATGATGCAGGAACTTCAGATGACATGATAAAATGATTGCCATTTTCCTCCACTTCAGCATCAGTAGCTGCTGCAGCAAAATTATGCGTGCCATTTGCCAAACTGCCGAGATCTTCCATTTTTGCTCTCAGCTCATCAATTGTCTGAACAGCCTCGACATTTTTAAGCTTCAGTTCCTCTACAACGCGATCAGCCTCAATCTCTTTTGCCTTCAACTCCTCTATGGATTTATTAGCACTAACATTCTCTCGCCTCAATTCCTCAATTTCCTTCTCCATTTTGACGAGGCTTTCATCCTTCTCCTTGGATTTCCTACTGCTCCATACCACCTTCTCCTCAAGATCCAATTTCTCGCTCCTCAATCTCCCAATCTCCTTCTTCATTTTGATGAGGCTTTCATCCTTCTCCTTGGATTCGCTACTGCTCCTTACCATCTTCTCCTCAAGATCCAATTTCTCGCTCCTCAATTTCTCAATCTCCTTCTTCATTTTGACGAGGCTTTCATCCTTCTCCTTGGATTCGCTGCTGCCCCTTACCATCTTCTCCTGAAGATCCGATTTTTCGCTCGTCAATTTCTCAATCTCATTCCTCATTTGGACAATCAGCTTATCCAACTCCTTGCATCTCCTCTCACTCCTTCCCAACTTCTCCTCCGCACTACATTTCTCCAACTCTGTGAAGCCCTGACTGCGCTGCAGCGAATCAAGCTCATTCTTCAAAGAATCTCGTTCTCTCACAAGAGTTTCAATTTCAACTTTCATACACTTCTCTCCATCCATCAACGTATTCTGCACCTCATCAAACTCGCACTGGCGAAACGAGTGCCTAATGCGTTTGATCAGTTCCGGAATTGATGAGTCCGGATCCTTCATCGGCATCAGTCTTAAATATACCAATAAACTTAACAAAGCAGCATTTGAAAACAGTGGAATGCTAATCCTAGTGGCAACAAAGGAATTAAAAATAAGCGAGTAAAAGATGCATAAAATCAACTAAAATCAAGTGGATAAACTACGGCCTTACCGATTGAGATGGAAATTCTCGGAGAAAATCAAGATAAAATCCCAAAGAGAATGTGATACAGTTTTCCGTTCTAGTTAGGGTAGCGAAATACGGCAACTTTTATCACCTGCAGAGAAGGAATTCCGGAGTAAAACAAGATGGGAAATAGAACCAAGAAAAGGAAAAGAGAAAGTGGGTTCGATTTATTTTCGGAACGATTAGATGTTTCTACAGAAGGTGGAGTAATGGAGGCAAAGGCTTTATGATTCTCGCTGGTTTAAGGCCAGATTGCAGGAAATGGGATGCGGAGAAGAGAAATTGGACTCTCCTTGGTGTTTTTGCTCCTTCTTTTTGACTCAGTTTTGCTCCTTCGTGGGTCTGTGTGTGCGAGAGAGAGAGAGAGAGGGAGAGAAAAGATGATTTGAGTATGATTTGGGAGAGAGAGAAACTGAAAAACAGCCGGAGAATGTGAAGAGGGAGGGAGGGGAGAGAGAGAAAGTGGAAAGCTTATGTTATAATCTTTGCATGACGAATTGACGACTAGCATTCCATTTCATATTTATTATTATATTCATTTTCTTTATGTTATAAAGTGTTCATTAAGTTTTCAAGCTATAAGAGCAACCGCAGCGGGTTGAGGCTCGCGTGCGAGCCCCGGAGCGAGCCACAGCTCCGGAGCCCGCCTGGTAACGTGGTGAAGTGATGTGAGTCACCCTGACTTTTTTTTTTAATTTTATTTTTTTAATTCGATCTGCAGCAAAAGAAAATAAAAATGTGCATATTTAATTTGATATAATATATATATATATATATATAATTGTCTTTAAAATGTGCAAACAACATAATCTAGCCGTCCATTTGTAATTAATTTATTTAGCTTTTATTTTCTAATGTTGCTACAGTAGCTGGTTTCATCTTTTCGGCCAGGCGGATTTGTTAAATCATCTGCAATACTCTTTCTCTCATCTTTCTCTTAATTTGTGATTTTAACTTTTTTTCAGTTTTGCTCCTTCCAATTTCATTGCAATTTTACAGTAAATAATACTAGTATTGTAATATTAAAAGAACTTTAAAATGATACTATATTATTTGTTAAAACTAGATTTAAAATGAATAAGTTATAATTATTTGAATTTTATTAAACAAATTACATAGATATAATATATATATATATATATATATATATCACTCTGTGAGTTTGGTGACATCTCCTTTTATTTTTATCTCTCTCCATTTTTCTCTCTTTATAAATTATTTATTTATTTTTCTTTTAATTTCCTGCTATTTCCTTGCGGCCGCGGGTATTTCTTTGAAAGAATATTTCCTTGCAATTTTGAATTGTCACTTTATTGGTTATATTCATATAAGTTAATGAAACTAGTGTAGCGCCCGTCGAAATTTAACGGGATCATTTTATGTTTCATTTTTTCAATATGATATAAAAAAATAATATTATATGTAGCGTCAGTCAAAATTTGATTAGTGAGTAATCTAGCGATAATCCCCTTGTTGTCGCTAATCAAGTGTTCGAACTACATTATTCACTAATGGAGCGCTAATCGCCTCGAAAATTGACAATTCGCAACTCCGATTAGCCATTCTCCGAGTAAATTACTTCACGCCTCACCCATTATCGCTCCAATTAGCTATTCTTCGAACTAGATTATCGCTCGTTGTAATAATAATAATAATAATAATAATAATAATCATCGAGCGCTAATCGCCTCGAAAATCGACAATTTGCTTCTCCGATTAGCCATTTTCCGAGTAAATTCCTTCCCGCCTCACCCATTATCGCTCTGATTAGTCATTCTTCGAACTAGATTATCGCTCCTTGTAATAATAATAATAATAATAATAATAATAATAATAATAATCATCGAGCACTAATCGCCTCGAAAATTGATAATTAGCTACTCCGATTAGCCATTCTTCGAGTAATTTCCTTCCCGCCTCACCCATTATCTCTCCGTTAGTGGCTAATTTAGTGGTAAACCTCTCGTTGTTGCTAATCAAGTGTTCAAAATAGATTATTGTTGGGAACATTTTCTCTCTTTGAACTAAGTTTTGATAATGCTATTAGAAACCACACTTAGACATTAGATTTTAATTGGAACAGGCTGGTCTCCGTGTTTGGATCAGTCAAGCTCAACCCGGACAAGTTGTTATGTAAAGGTCAAGGTTGGTAGTGCAACCTTGTACCTAATCTACTCAAACTTGTCATAATGTTCCGTTATGTAATCTGTCTATGTAACCTAGGGGTGTGCAAAACCCGACCGGACCGACAAAACCGACCAAAACCGACCGGTCGGCGTCGGCGGCGGTCGGTTTATTATCCCGTCGGTCGTCGGTTCGGCCCAGATTTCCTAGAACCGATGCCCATCGGTTCGGCCGTCGGTTAATTTTCAAAATTTCAACCACTAAACCGACCGACCGACCCCTATTTAAAAAATCAATTAAATTTTTATAATTCATACTAACTAACCTAATTCCCCTCCCCCCCTCCCATTCTCAATTCAACACGCGAAACTGCGAAGAAGAACATAACAGAAAGGGGCCGCTTCACCTCCAATCGCCCTCACCTCAGCGGCTCACCCACCGGCTGCCGCCCGCGGCTCAATCATCTCCACGAACTCGCCGGCAATCCTCTTCAGTCACCGGTGGCAATCCTCTAATCGTCTTCACTGCTGCGGCGCCGCCCCTCTTTCATAGGTAAGTTTTTTTTTTTTTTTTTTCCCTATATCTTGAATGAATAGTGATTGCTTATTGCCTTATTGTACTACTAGTCTACTACTTAATGTTATGTGGGATTCTAATTGTTTGTACTATATTTGTGTATATATATGTATATTCAATCAATAATCCATTATAAAGTGAGAAAAACAAAAGGAGGAAGAAGAATGCAAATTTGCGCATTATTTAAATTGCTGGAAGTGAAATTATGGGGTAAGGAAGAAGATTTCTTACACAGTAGATGAAATTAGGGTAGTTGTTTTGTTAGGGCTGTTAGTTGGTCGGGAATGTGAGGATGAAATTAGGGTGGTTGTTTTAATTGCTTTTACTATTATATTCTTATTATTATTAAGAATTGTTTTCTTTCTTTCTTTTTATTACTATTATTATGTTCTAAATTATTTGCATTTTGCAGAATTCTACTATCACTATGTCTCAAAGTGAAGGTACTCAAGGTCATGGTGAAGGAGAGATGCCTCCACCGCCCGACAGAAATCCGTCGATTACGACCCAATCAGCCACATCAAAACCAAGAGGTGGAAAGCCTGCATCGGATGTTTGGCAACACTTCACAAAATTTAAGCTAGACGGTGAAGAGAAAGCAAAGTGCAACTATTGCCCTAAGGAGTATTTTTGCCATTCCAAAAGAAATGGTACGTCCTCTCTTAAGTCTTACATGACTACTTGTCCAAAACGTCCATGTACATGACTACTTGTCCAAAACGTCCATGTAGTAGTTCAGATACTAGACAGACTCAATTGAATATGCAACCAATATCTGAGGAAGGGGAGGGTGAGACTGAGGGGAGAGTATTTGGTAATTTAAGTACTTGGAGATTTGATCAACAATTTTGTAGGGATAAATTGGTTGAAATGATAATTAAAGATGAACTCCCTTTCAAAATTGTTGAGGGTGAAGGGTTTAAGGAGTTTGTTGCTGCCTTACAATCTAAGTTTAAGCTTCCTTCACGTTGGACCATTGGTCGAGATATATATCGGTTATTTGATAAGGAGAGGGAGAAGTTGAGAGCATATTTTAAGAATTCTGGTCAGAGTGTCAGTATTACTACAGACACTTGGACATCTGTGCAGAATATCAATTATATGTGCATTACTGCTCATTACATTGATGAGGGTTGGAAATTGAGAAAAAAAATCATCAATTTTTGCACCATTGAGAGTCATAGGGGGTTGGAAATGGGTAGGCAAATTGATGGGCTCTTGAGGGAATGGGGAATCAAGAGAGTGTTCTCTGTCACAGTAGATAATGTTGCTTCCAATAACACTTGTGTTGATTCTTTGAGGACTAGACTTAATGCTCGAGGGGCTTGCTTGGTAGGGGGCAAATATTTGCATATGAGGTGTGTAGCTCATATTGTGAACTTGGTGGTGCAAGATGGGTTGAAAGAATTAGATGATTCGATAAAAAGATTAGGGAGGCAATCAGATTTGTTAGGCACTCTCCTGCTAGACTTGTTAGATTCAAGGAATGTTGTAAGGATGAAGAAATCGATTCTAATAGTCTTTTATGCCTTGATGTGACTACTAGATGGAATTCTACTTACATGATGTTACAAGTTGCTTGTAAGTTTGAAAAAGCTTTTGAGCTTTTTGAGGTGAGAGATCTTTTGTTTAAGTCTGATCTTCCTAAGGGCCCACCGGACTTTGAGGATTGGGAAAATGCTAGAAAGCTGAGTAAAGTGTTGTCACTTTTCTATGATTTAACCAATAGAGTTTCGGGGTCATTGTATGTCACCTCAAATGTGTTTTTTCATGAAATTACCAACATGAGCTGCTTGTTGAAGGAATGGGTAACAAATTCGGTTATGGATGTGAGAGAAATGGGGGTCAAGATGAAGGAAAAATTTGATAAGTATTGGGGTAATCCAACAAACATGAACAAGCTGATTTTCTTTGGTGTTGTTATTGATCCAAGGTATAAGTTTGAGGTTTTATCCTTTATACTTGTTGGAGAGTATGGAGAGGAAGTTGGTTCATTGATTGCCAAAAATGTTAAAGATGAACTATACGGATTGTTGGAGGTTTACAAGGGGATGCTTCAGCCTTAAAGTGCTGGTACGACTTCTTCAAGTCAAGTTCCATGGAGTTCAGAAAAATTATCATCTACATCATCATCTCCGTACCTCTATGTTGAGAAATACAAGAAACAAAAACTTCTAGTTGGAGATGAGTCCTCGAATGAGTTGGATATGTATTTATCTGAGAAAGAGGTGACAAAGTCTGATGATATATTGAATTGGTCGAAGATTAATCAACCTAGGTTGCCCATTCTAGCTGAGCTCGCTCGAGATATATTATCGGTACCTATTTCTACGGTTGCATCGGAGTCCGCTTTTAGCACCGGGGGAAGAATTCTTGATCCTTTTAGGAGTTCTTTAACTCCTAAAATTGTTGAAAGCCTTGTTTGCACTCAAGATTGGTTGAGAAAATCAAAGAAACCAATTACACTTGAAGAGGATTTGGAGAGTATTCAAAAGCATGAAGAAGGTTATTTTAAATTTTGAATCTTTAATATGCATTATTGATTTATTGTCGATCATTTTACATATTTTATTCAATTTTGATTTGAAAATAATTGAGTATTTGTTGTTCTTTGATTTTGTAGCTTTGCTAAGTCTTGGCATAGGTGGTGATAAGGATGATGGCTTGGAGTTGGAGACTTGAAAATTGAAATGAAGATTTGAAGCAATGAAGTTGAAGAGTTCAAGTTTATTTCTTATCTAATATCTAGTTAACTTCTTAGTTGGTTTGAACACTTTGAAACTTTGAAAGTTGATACTTTGGATCCTACGTCTTCATTATTTGTTATGCTTGCTTGACAAAAACATTTATGTTGTATTTTCTTGGATTGTTTCAAGCTTCATGCTTGCTTGAAGAATACCTTTTTTTTATGATTTTGCATGCTTGTTTTAATGCTTTTCTTAGTTGGTTGGTAGTTTTATTGCTTGTTGGATATTTGCTAAGTTGGGTGACCTTGGATTCATGTTTGTGTGCTTAATTGATACAAAAAAAGTTGGAAAAATTTAAAAAACAAGTTATGTCGGTTTTTTCTCGCCCGACCGAAAACCGACCGTCGGTTTTCGGGTCGGTCGGGGTCAGTTTTGGAGGGCTTATCGGTCGGCTTCGGCCTGTTAGTTGGCCGTCGGTTCGGTCCATCGGTTCGGCCCATCGGTTCGGCTATTTAGGGTCGGTCGGTCGGGCCGACCGACCGATGCTCAGCCCTAATGTAACCTGCTCTATCTATACTCGAAGATTTCGCACGAAGGTTACAGAAGACTGATGACAGTTTGAGGTATAGGAAGCTCGATCTGCTAAGTCCAACCTGAGCTGTGGCTGAGGAACCTGTCCTCAACTCAACGACCATAATTGTGTCAGTGTACGGTTCTGCATGTCCTGACACACACAACGGCTCTATTACAAATGCTTCTCTATAAATACCTCAAGTCATTCCAGAAAGAAGGTACGGGAAACTCAAATTACAAGCTGAAACGCTGCAGAAATCTCAAGCTAAATATTCATTCAATCAACACTCGAAATCACTAGAGCTTTCCCAAGTGTTGATCTTTGAAGATTTCTATTCTTTCTAGAATCTGTCTTACTAGAACACAATCCACACTCTCACTACCATCACTGTTGATATTCAGTGTAGTTGATAGAGTTGTATTCCTAACGATGATAGCTTTTCACAGCTTTCTAGTTTGGATATCTGTGCTAGTTGTTTAGCATTAGAAGATTGTATGTAAGTTTGTATGTAAAGTTTGAAGAGACACGACTCAAGAATCGTGCTAGATTCAGTCTGAAGAGAGACTTGAATTTGGACTGGAACCTCCACCAGTGTTAAAAGGAGCGAAAAATCTCAAGTTAAGGGATTACAGATTCGACGGGATCTGGCGTGGACGTAGGAGCTGTTTACTCCGAACCACGATAAAAACTCCTCGTGTTTCTCGCTATTTATTCTTACATCTTTATTTAACACAGTTTGCATGTTCACAACCTGCACCACTGCAACCTGTCTTGCATAAATTATTGATGAACTGAAGTCTTTTCTAAAACTGCTTTGAAAACTGTTAGCCAACCTTTCCACCAAACTTCCGCACGCAGGTTAGTTTTGCAAGCTCAGCAGTTCACTGTTTGAGCTGGAAAAACTAAACTGCTCTGATAAACTGAAGTGACGACTCAGTAAGATCAAATTGTTTTGAAAAGTCAAAACTGTTGGCAAACTGGTGTATTCTCCCCCCCATACACCAATATCCATTTATCGGGACCTACAAGTGGTATCAGAGCGGTGGTTCTTTTGACCACTGCTTCTGTATACTAGAAGCTTTTTGTGCTTTAGTGTCAAATTGAACTAGATCTCTGTGTCTACAAACTGCGAATATATAAACTGTCAATATGGAAGCTTCACTTCTCCGTGTCTGTGAAGATTTTTCTATACAGGGATATGAAGACTGGAGTTTTCGAATAAAGATGTGCCTCCAAGCTCATCATGTGCTGATGTGGGATGTCATCGAGAATGGTCCAACACCAATCTACGAACCCTACGAAACTGATGTATCTGGAGATAAAGCTTCTGAAGCAACATATGTGCCAAAAATCAAAGATCCCGGAAAATACACAACCGAAGAAAGAAAAGAGGCTGGACTTGACAGCTTCGCAAAAGGATTAATTTTGAGCACAGTTAAGGGCGTCCACCTGGCCAAGATAAGAAATCTTGAAACTGCCAAGGAAATGTGGGACACCTTAAAAGCAATAAGCCTTGGATCAACAGAGATGCTGGAAAATAAGCTGTTAGTGGCATGCAGTAAATTCGAAGAATTCAAAATGCAGCCAATGGAGACCATTGATCAGCTCAAGAATAGATTCACAATGATCACTTTGGAGATCGCGGCTCTCAAGAAGGATAAATATACACAGCGCGAACTCAATCTCAAAGTAATCCAATCTCTTCCAGCAAGCTGGCATGTGTACAGCGCCATGCACCGCGGCAGGACGGATATCAGCAACCTGTCAACCGAGCAACTGTTTGATCTGCTCATTGGGAATGAGTTTGAAATGATCAGACTGCACGGGTCAGAACAAGCATCTTCAAGCAAGAAGACTGAGCCCGAAAAGAAAGAAAAAGATGTTGTATTCAAAGCTGCAGCAATTACAGAAGAAAGAGCAATCCCAAAAGATCTATGCTCTAAAATGGAAAAATTGTTGAAGGACTATGCACTTATGGCTAGAAGGAATGAAAAGCTTGAAAAACGCTTCAACAAATTCCGCAAATATCATAAAGATTTCAAGAGAAATCAAACCACCTCTTCTTCCGACAAGAAAGGTGAAGGTATATCAAAACCCTCTAAATTCAATTCTTCTAACACTCCCACGGGTGGTTATTTTGAATGTGGCAGACCAGATCACTATAAGTCAGACTGCCCAGACTTATCAAAGGCTGAACGCGAAGAGCTCCGCGCTAGAAGAGATCAAAAGCTTAAGGAGCAGCGCAACGCCATGATCGCAGCTGAGGAAGAGGCCAAAACTGTTGCCACATTATCAGACTCAACATCCTCCGACGAAGATGACGATGATGAATTGGATGAGGAGGAGTGTCGATTAGCTGATGAAGAATTTGAATATGAGGAATGCTTCATGGGAAAAGATCTCGATCTTGTTCAAAACAAGGTTGATACTAAAACCTCTTTTTCATATTCAGTTAACCCTGAACATGCAGGTATTGAGATACCTGAAATGCCAACGTATGAAGAGTTTCAACAACAGCTTGATGACTACAAGAAGCTCTCAGAAATGTTCAAACAAGTAGTCATAGAAGGATCCAAGCTGGAGGGTGAAAACTTGAAGCTCAAAGCTGCCTTAGATGGAAGTCTCACTCCATATGATGAAGTAAAAGAGAAGGAGATTCAAACCCTAAAAGTCCAAATGGGTAAATCAACTTTAAGGGAAGAAAACCTTAAAGAGATGCTCACTAAAAGGGACAATGAGATCAACAAACTGAATGGACAACTTGCAGATCTCTCAAATGAGCATGAGAAGCTGTTGCAGAAAGAGCTCAAGCTTCAACAAGTCCTAATGAGAATGAACAAAAATGGTGAAAAGCTTGAAGTCTTGCAAGCTGCCCAGAGACTTGCTCAGATAAAGTTTGGCATCGGATTCCATGGTCAAACCAGCGGAGTTAAGGATAAAGAGAAGGTCCTGTTCGTGAAAGAAAAAGGATTGGCCGAAGGCAAAGCTCATCACACTCTACCAGAAAAGCAAATCAAACTGAAGAATCCAGCCCGGCAACCTCAAGCAATCCTGATAAAAGAGCATGGAAAACCCATAAGGAAACAACAACTAAGGCCGCCAGTAGAACAACAAAAGGTTGTGCGACCTAGGAAACTGCATGGTCAACCTGCGTATCAAAAAGTAAGCCAACCTAATCAAAGAAAAGTGCAAACTGCTAACAAAGGAAAAGCAGTTTCACAACCGAAAATTGCTCGACCACAACGAAACTACTATGAGCAGTGGCCAAACCAACAGAGACTTGACAATGAAGGTTACTGGTACAACCATCATTGGTACCAATATCCTGAGCTGTCAAGTATGAACTATCAATTTCCACACGGAAGTGGATTTGGAAATGATCGCTGCAGATGTGGATACATGGAGCAAAGCTATCAAAATGATCTCTATCAACCTGCTCATTACCATCTGCAAACTGCATACTCAAATGGAACCTACTCAAATGTGCAATGGATCAAGCCACGAATCAACAGAAGGAGTTTCCAAAAGAAGAAACTTGGAAACCAAGCTGTCAAATCTCAAACTGCTAACAAAGCACCCAAATTCATGTGGGTTGCTAAAACTGTCTAAATTGCAGGATGGGAAAACTCAAAGGAGAAAGCGAGCAGCTCGCGGCGCGATCTGGATCATTGACAGTGGATGCACAAAGCATATGACCTGCGACAAAAGCTTGCTTACAAACTTCACTGAATGTGATGGACCTCTAGTTGCTTTTGGAGGAGACTCTAAAGGGAAAACAAGAGGTTACGGTAATTTAGTTGTTGGTAAAACAACAATATCTAATGTCACATATGTTGAAGGTTTAAATCACAATATTTTTCTGTAAGCCAGTTCTGCTCTACCAGAAAAAGAGTAGAATTTTTTGCTAACAAATGTGCTATAAAGAACAAGGAAGGAGAAGAAATTCTTCTTACCGGTATTTTGCAGGATAACTTGTACATAGTACAATGGTCAGATGAAAAAGAAACCTGTCTGGTCACCAAATCTGCACCTGAAGTAAGCTGGCTATGGCACAAGAGACTGTGTCACTTAAACTTCAAAGTCATCAACAAACTTGCCCGCAAGAAGCTAGCAGATGACCTTCTAGATCAAGTCTACTACAAAGATCATGTTTGTGAGGCCTGTCAAGCTGGAAAGCATATCAAATCATCATTCCCAAGCATTGCAGCTCACAACACAAGTAGAATCTTGGAATTACTCCACATGGATTAATTTGGTCCAGTAACTCCTAGAAGCATTAACGGTAAAAAGTACACTCTTGTTATTATTGATGATTACTCACGATATACTTGAGTTATTTTCTTACATAAGAAGAGGGAGACACTAGTGGAGCTACCTGAGCTACTCACCAAACTATCAAATATGAAGAACAAAAGTGTGATTACAATCAGATCCGATCGTGGAACAGAGTTTCTTAATCATATGATTGAATCATACTGCACCAAAAGTGGAATTACTCATCAAACTTCAGCAACTCGCACACCTCAACAGAATGGTGTTGTTGAACGACGCAACAGATCACTAAAGGAAGCAGCTCGCACGATGCTGAATGAAACCAATCTTCCTAAGAAGTTCTGGGCGGAAGCAATCAACACAGCTTGCTACACTCAGAACAAATCAGTCATTCATACAAGACATGGAAAGACTCCATATGAGCTGTGGAAGGATAAGAAACCTCGATTTAAATATCTTAAATCTTTTGGCTGTGTGTGTTACATTCATAATAATGGGAAATCACAGTTGAAAACTTTTGATAGCAAAGCAGATCCAGGAATATTTTTAGGATATTCAGAGATCAGCAAAGCTTTCAGAGTTTTTAACAAGAAAACTCATATTGTGGAAGTAACCCCACATGTTGTTTTTGATGAATCTATTTGTGAGTACAGGGAGACCCAACCGGATGAAAGTACAGGTGCAAGTCAAAATCAAACAGGCTCCAACACGCAGTTTCGAGATGAAATACTAATATGGAGTCCAACCGACTTGGAAGAAGAAGAAACTTAGCCTGTACAAACCAAGGGGGAACAAACCAAGGGGGAACAGAAGCTCCTCCAACCAGCTCCTCTTCAACTGATCCAGAAACTTCAATAGAACCTGCAGTCAATGCAGAACTGTCAGTGGATCAGCTTGCTGAACAACTTCAACAACTTAACCCCTTTACTCCTCAACCTCCACCTGAGTTTGAAGATCCCATACCAGACCCTGAACCAACTCTCACAGAAGAAGAAATCTCTCGTCGAAGGAGATGGGTCGATGCTCATCCTGAAGATCTCATTGTTGGGAACCCAAGGGTAGGTGTGAAGACAAGGAGACAGATAGGTGAAAGTTGTCTACTAAGCTGTTATCTATCCTACTCTGAACCCAAAACTGTTGAAGAAGCTCTTGCCGACCACGACTGGGTTACAGCCATGCAAGAGGAACTCAATGAGTTTAAAAGAAATGAAGTATGGTCACTAGTTGATCGTCCTACACATCAAGGAGTGATTGATGTAAAATGGGTATTCAGAAACAAGAAAGATGAGAATGCTGAAGTAATCAGAAATAAGGCAATATTAGTTGCCAAAGGTTACTGTCAACAAGAAGGAATAGACTATGATGAGACCTACGCACCAGTAGCAAGATTAGAAGCCATAAGATTGTTTCTAGCATATGTAGCTCATCAAAGATTCAAAGTCTACCAAATGGACGTGAAGAGTGCTTTCCTCAACGGAATCCTTGGAGAAGAAGTTTACGTTGAACAACCTCCAGGTTTCGAGGAAGCATGTCCAGAGAAAGTTTACAAACTGCACAAAGCAGTATATGGTTTGAAACAAGCTCCCAGAGCTTGGTACGAAATGTTGTCTACATTCCTACTGCATTCTGGTTTTAAAAGAGGATCATTCGAAAGAACTTTATTTACTTTTAAGTACAAGGATGATATTCTTCTTGTACAAATTTATGTTGATGACATTATTTTTGGATCTAGGTCAAAATTTCTATGTGACAGGTTTGGAGAACTCATGAAGTGTGAGTACAAAATGTCCATGATGGGAAAGATGAACTTCTTCCTCGGCCTACAGGTCAAGCAATCTGCGGATGGTATCTTCTTTTGTCAATCCAAGTATGCTAACGAGCTGGCAACCAAATTTGGTGTCCAAGATAGCAGACCTCTGAAGATTCCAATGATTGCAAATGGAAAGATGGATCTAGATTCTGAAGGAAAACCTGCCAGCATAATTTTGTACAGGGGAATTATTGGTTCTTTACTTTATATTACTGCAAGTCGACCTGACATTTCTTTTGCAGTTGGAATATGTGCTCGGTATCAAGCTAATCTAAAGGAATCGCATCTAGAAGCAGCCAAGAAAATTCTTAGATATGTCAAGGGAACTGCAAACTTCGGTTTATGGTACCATTGTGATGATAATTTTGAACTAACTGGCTATGCAGATGCAGATTATGGAGGATGCAAATTGGATAGGAAGTCCACATCAGGAACCTGTCAGTTTCTTGGAAGCAAGTTAATCTCTTGGTTTTCAAAGAAGCAAACTTCAGTTGCTACTTCAACAACATAAGCTGAGTACATGGCAACAGCAAGCTGTTGCGCACAGATTCTTTGGTTGAAACAACAACTCAAAGACTATGATGTCACCGTTCGAAAAGTACCTATCTTTTGTGACAGCACAAGCGCCATAGCTCTCACTGTGAATCCCGTCTACCACACCAGATGCAAGCATATTGATATAAGGCATCACTTCATAAGAGATGACGTGGAAAAACAAGATATAACAGTTGAGAAAATCCATACTGACATCCAAAGAGCCGATATTCTAACAAAACCTCTCATGGAAGAGAGATTCAAAATGCTGTGTGGAAAGCTTGGAATGCTCAGAATGGATACACAGCCTAAGTCAGAGAATGGCAGCAGTTCACTAGCACAGGTCAGCCAAGAGCAGACTGACTTGGAAACTGCATACTAACAAAAAGCAGTTCGCTAATACAGAACAGCCAAAGACAAACAGACTTGGAAACTGCAGCTCACAAGAAGCAGTTAGGTGACACGCAACTTGAAGCCACAAACTGCGTTGAAAGTCAACAATCACCGGTCAACCTTTAAGGGGGAACTGGAGATATCGTATCAATCTCCATTTGAATCTTAGCTGAAATGATTTCCTCTTCCCATATATTCTGTCATATATATTTCTTTTTACTGTTAAGAATTTGAAAAGTTTTTCACGAAAAACAAGGAATGAATATCTATCATATCTTGACCGTTGGAGGTCTATAAATAGAAAGAAAATTCTTGATCTCATTACGCGTTTCTTGAAATCCTTTGAAATCAAATTTCAAAATTTCTTTCACTCTCTCTGAGAAATTTCTATCATTCTTTCATCTTCATAAACTCAGAAATTCTTAATCCTTACCCTCTCTCTGCAAAAATGTCTACAGATTCATTGAATGCTCAAGTGAAGAAAGCAACTCCTCTCATCTTGTTTGAGAAGGTTGCTGTGCTAGACTCTTATGGATACAGAGGTTTGGATCAGATGATTGAGGCTATCACCCAATGTGATGGTTTCTTCAACATCATCACTCAACATCCACGAATGACGCTACCGGAAAATGTTGCTTATTTGCTGTGTTCTCTGGAATCAATGGCCGGAGACCCCTCAACGGCAACTTTTCTCGTCAACAGCGAAGAAGAGCAGCATCATCTTCTTCCGCTCGTCCTTCAAACCTACAGGTTATCGGATACAGGGGCTATCACAAAGGTTGATGATGTGCCCATGGAATCCGTCAACGATGTATACCAACAAGCTCTGTTCGAGCCCAAGAAGATTTATGATCAGAGAACTTTCAACCGCCACGACCTAAAGTCTGAGTGCAGATTTCTGTTCGAGTTCGTTCACAATGTGTTCTTCTCATACATAGGCTCGAACGAATCTGTCACTTTGTCGAAGTTTAAACTGCTAACTGCTGTGGTGAAGCAGTTAAGTGTTAACTGGGCCAGGTTGCTAGTCAACCTGTTCATCAAGGAAGCCGCAGAGCTACCTGCTAGGATCAAGGCCAACATGCAACTTTGTCATGGCACCAAGCTCTCTATCATTCTGCAGAGAACGCTTACAAATCGCGTATGGCGTGTCTGCACTGGATTTCCTGACGACAAGCTGGTTCATCACACCTGCAACCAGTTGATCATGATTCTTGGCATCTTGCCTCACAAGATCAACAGGGCCAAAGGTGCAGCCAAGCTTCTGCTCACAGAAATGCGTGACTCAAAGGTAGATGTAGCTGAAGAAGAAGATGATGGCAGTGAGAATGATGAAGAAGACGGCGTCCAGGTTGAGTCAGTCAGAAAAGGAAAGAGAAAGCTGGAGGATCTGCAATCTGCGCCCTGTCAGAAACGCATCACTCGATCTACAGTAGCAACCTTTGTGGAGGCAGATCTCACACCACCTGCTACTTCAACGCAACCTGCCTCTCCACAGGTTGGAGTGAAACCTGCTGGCGAACAGTCCCCTCCAGGCACCCCTCCAGGTTTCCCGTCCAAAGCTCAGTCCCAAGCTCCTGTCACAGCAGCTCCTACACCTCTCTCAACAACTCCATAGCAGTAGACCAGATGTTAGCCTTCTACAAAGCGGAGTTTCTTAAGATGTCTCGAAGGCTTAACATGCTGGAACTGGAAAGCAAGCTGTACATTGATGAAGAGGTTGCAGCCTTGCAAACTGAGAACGCCAAACTGTGGGAATTCATCAAAGCTCACATTGGTGAAAAGGATGCACAAGAGCAGTTCACAAAGGACAGAGGACAGTCTAGCTAGATGAAAGTTGTGAACTCATAAACAGTGGAACCTGTTTGATCAGAAACTGTGAATAAGACAGTTTGAATAGGGAAGTGTAATGGATGACCTGTATCAGTCTCCATTCTCTTAATCAAGTTCTATATATGTCAATGATATGCCTTAATATTTCAAATATTCAAATTTCAATAACATATCTCTTGCTTCACTTGATCATATATATACCTTATCAATCATTTTCATTTATTGAAGCATGTGTTTTGTTATTTATTGAAAACCTTGTTAAGGATATTCTGACACAGCACTTAACATTCTTGCTTCACTTTCCATGTATGTCAAAAAGCGCATGCAAAGTATCAAATCCGCATTTAATGCGAGGCGACGGTTGAGTGTTAGGGTAGTGCGAGTGGGATACACAATCAACCCCACGCGCCCACTATCTCACGGATTTCTAGGGATTCAATCCCATCCGTTGATCGATTGATATGCTTGAATCTCAACCGCCCGCTTTATCTTTTATATAAGAATGTAACTGTGCATCATCGTTCTCAATTCAATTTCTGCATTCTTCCGCCATTTTTCTCTGCAACTCTCTTTCAAAATTTCACATTAACGGTTCTCACTTATACGTTCTTGAAATGGCAGGAGAATCCTCATCTCAAACTCTTCCACAAACAACCGAACAGAAGATCCAGTATCTACAGCAGTACATTCTCACAGAGCCTGCAGCAAATCTCTCAACCTATGATTACGCCGGCTTGAACGAGATGTACTCCGCCATCCAGGAAGCAGACGGATTTTTCAAGATTATCACTCATGAGCCAAAATTCTGGCTTCCGCAGCAAGTCGCGATGTTTTTTCTATCCTATTTTTGCCCGGAAGATGTCGACTCTGCCTAATTTCATCTTCCTGTACCTGGTGTGCGCGACGAGCCCATTCCAATTCTCCCGCTCATCTCTCGAACCTACGGCATCGCTGATTCAGGAACTGTGGAGATCCTGTATCACAAGCCAATGGGTTTAATTCTGGATGTTCCGGATGCAGATCTGGAAGCAGTTTACCAGAAAGCTCTCATGCAGCCCGCAACCAAGTATGATGGAAGAAGGTTCTTGCGCCCTCTGCTGCGACCTGCGTACAGAGCTCTCTTCGACTTCGTTCACAAAGTCTTCCTTGGTTACTCTGGTAACCACGACGTTGTCACTCCAGCGAAGTTTAGAGTGATGACTGCAATCGTGCAGCGTCTAAACGTGAACTGGGCCCGATTTCTCCTCAAGCTCCTCAATGAAGAAGTCAAGCAGCTCTCGATCACCTATGAAGGCGACGTGGTGACCGACTTCCGCATTGCCAGGAATCTGCGCCTAGGCACCAAGATCTGCTCTCTCATTCACTGCCTCCACCCCAACCTCAACTGGAGTGGAATGACTCATTTTAACAAGGAAAAGGTCCCCAAGGACCAGAAGCAGCTCGAATTAATAATTGGTGTCGACATGACCGTCTTTACCAAGAATGATGATGTGGTGAAGCCGTTCCTGTACGACATGGGTCGATCTAACCCAGCTTGGGTACCTCCAGAACAACGTGACTTTTGGAGAAAGAGGCAGCTTGCCCCTAGCAAGCAGCTCGACAGACCTGCCAAGTCTGTGCGTATCAAATCTCCAACTCCAATTTCTCGCAGATTGCATACGGAGTTTGCTACCATAGATGTTCATCACCAACCTGCTCGCCAAACCTTCGAAGACATCCCGGAACAGACAGTTCTCGAAGCACAGGTTTCAATACCTGTACCCTCTGTTCGTGATATCTTCCAATCAACAGCTTCGGAGCAAGAAAATCTGACACCGATATCGAGGAAGAAAATCTTGAGACCTCCATCGTCATCCACCAGCAATCCGGTGAAGCTTCTCATCATCACAGCTCGCCTCCAGAGCTTGACCTCCATCTGATCCTTTCATCCGATGATGATGATGATGTAGAAGAAGAAGATCCGATTAAGACTGCAGCTGCCATGCTGGTCAACTCCATCAAGATTGAAGCTGAGAAGACTGTCATGGAGTCTTTTCCCGGAATTGATCTCACACCGGAGACCAGGCAGTTGGCAATTCGGCTTCGTGCTCTGCTCGATGGGAAGGATAGATCTTACTGTGATTTGAAGTCCATCTTCCTTATCCACCCCATCGAACAACTAGAGGTTGAAGAGCACAACCTTGGGACGTATTTTGGCTATGCCTCCATTCCTGAAGCTCGCGATTGCTTCAAGAAGTTCGTCCTCTCTAGGATGAAGAGAGAGGCCAAGGTACTCAATGTTGACTTGAAACCTTTCTACTCTCACGATCGCGACTCTTACAATTACAGGTTTCTGGAGGATGAAGATTTCAGTCCAATTCCTTCTCCATCCCAGAACAGCGGAGACGCAGTGTCCGATCATGATCGAGTACCGGTTTACTCTGTAGCAACCGCAGGAACTCCTCTCACCGCCGTGCAAGAAGATTTGAAGCAATTCATTATTGAGGAAGTTTCCAAGGTGAAGGCCACCGAGGTTGCTGAACACCAGAAGATTGCGGACCAAATCGAAGCCATGGACAAAGCTGCATCTGACATGCTGTCCAATATCAAATTGTTTTGAAAAGTCAAAACTGTTGGCAAACTGGTGTATTCCCCCCCCCCATACACCAATATCCATTTATCGGGACCTACAATTATTCACTAATCGAGCGCTAATTGCCTCGGAAATCGATAATTTGCTACTCCGATTAGCCATTCTCCGAGTAATTTCCTTCCCACCTCACCCATTATCTCTCGATTAGTGACTATTCTAGCGACAAACCCCTCGTTGTTGCTAATCAAGTATTCGAAATAGATTATTCATTAAAAAAAGGGCTAATCGCTTCGAAAATCGATAATTCCCTTATCCGGTTAGCCATTCTCCGAGTAATTTCCTTCCCACCTCACCCATTATCGCTCCGATTTATGATATAATCATTTTCTCTCTTAATATTCTTAAAGATTAACCACATTTAGCATGATGTTTATAATTTCAAAAAAACTTTTATTTTAATTTCAATCATTTAATTAATTTATATCATGGAATATTTTATAATACACATATTAAGAGGCAATAAACTAATCCTATTTTATTAGTCTAATTTGATTTTTTTTGCTTTATCATAGTACTATATTTTTATGTTTTAATTTAATTTAATATATAATATGCTTATTAAAAGATCATTTTGTATCCATCATCATAAATAAGCACAAAATACTGATACTACATTTTGCAAATCTGAATTACCGTGACATTAAAGCCCATATAGTTTATAATATAGGCTTTAATCCAATATTTTAAAAACCGGACCGGACCGCCCGGTTCGACCGGTTCGATCGGGAACCGGAGCTGCAGCCGGTCCGAGTTACACTATAAAACCGTTGGTCTGAAAAAACCGGAATTAGACCGCATGAACCGGTCAAAACCGGGTAGAACCGGACAGAACCGGAAACCGGGAGTGGTTTTCAATAACCGTCCGGTGCTCTGAAGGTGAACACGCCCGCGGAGGCTGAGTTCGCTGGACTTGAGTCGAGGTCGCCGGGCAACGTCCGGAGGCGGCGGCGTCTCTCCGTGCCGGCGGAGGCACAAATCGAAGGGAAAGGTGAAGGTCTGCTTTTTTGGAATAGGTTTTCCTCCAAGTTTCTGGTTGGAGAAGGAGACCAAAGAAGAGAGAGAGAGAGAGAGAGAGAGAGAATCAGGAGCAACATTCCGGAGGCGATTAAAATTGCCGGCATTGGCGACTGGTAAGGAGAGTGAGGGGGCTGGAGAACAAAATCTGCAAGGATTGGAAGTGAGAGAGAAGAGAGTGGCGGAATCAATTGAATGGGGAGTTAGGGTTTGATTCTTGGGCTAAAAACTGGACTTGGGCCGAGTGCTCAGTTGGGCCAAGACTTTTTAATTAGTTGGGCTGAGTAGATACGGGCCTATCAAAGTTATAAAATTATAAGTATTTTTGTATTTATTATGTATATAATATATAGATATAATATTTATTTATTTATTTATTAAACGGTTCGATTGAACGGTTTGACCATGATCCAACCGGTTGAACCAATCGAACCATGACCCGGAGGTCTCACCGGGTCAGTGTTTGATATGCAGTAGATGAAACTTGGAGGCCCGGTGATATAATAACGGCCCAGTGTTATTTCCACTATTATCCCATGTTACCAATACCTCAAGGGCTCGTTTGGTAGCAATACCGAGAAAAAGGCAGATAAGAAAATGTGTGATAAGTTGAGATAAAAAAATATGATAAGTGGGATAAGAAATATATTGTGTGTTTGGTACAAACATAGATAAGTTGGGATAAGAAATATAAAAAATTGATAATTAAAATTGAAAATAAAAAATTGATAATTAAAATAAAAAATAAAAAATTGATAATTAAAATTGAAAATAAAAAATTAATAATTAAAATAAAAATAAAAAAATTGATAATTAAAATTGAAAATAAAAAATTGATATAAAATAAAAAATTGATAATTAAAATAAAAAATAAAAAATTGATAGTTAAAATTGAAAATAAAAAATTGAAAATAAAAAACTTATCACAACTTATCCGGGGGTAGAGGCGGTATAGTATATGCCAGTGTAATAGTAAATTTAGTCCGAGCCCAAGTATTTTCGCGGGCCGATGACATTATTTTTCTCGGATACCAAACACTGGAAAAGCCGAGATAAATTTTCTTATCTAACCTTTTCCTGAGTTATACTGGCTACCAAACGGGCCCCAACGGCTCAACCCCCTCATATTATAAACAATATGAACAGTAAAATTACATAAATTTTTCTTTTTCTCTTTCTTAGCCCTCGTCCCCACCGCTCCCACAAGTTTATCAATCGAAGAATAACCAGGTATGAACACAGAATTCCAAATTCGACACAATTTTTTGTATTCTTGGTTCATTTCATTGTCGCATGATGTGCTTCTTGTTTAGAATTTGTATCCAATCTCAATTCTAAAATTTTTAAAAGGTAAATGGAATTCGACGTCAACTCCGCCGCGGCCTCCACCTTCTTCACCACCGGCCCAAACTTCTCCTCTTCCGGTGGCGCCGCTGCATTCGACGACGAGTCGCCGCTCCTTGAAGACGCTGATCTGTGGATTCACGGCGGCAGAGAGCCCTTGTTAGCTCCTTGTTTTCTCGTGGAAGATGACGAGACGCCGCCCCTTGTTTACTCAATTCTTTTTATTTTTCATTTTGCATTTTCTTCCATAATTTCATGGAGTTTTAGATTTTGATATCATTTTAAATTGGTTGGGCTATTTATCTTCAATTTCCTTCTTTCCATTTTCATCTTCAATTTCAATGTTCGAATGGTTGGGCTGTTAATTTCATTTTCATTTTTCTTCCTTGATAGTAATTGTTTGGTTTCAGTCAAAACACGCAGATGCTACTGCTGTTCAATTTTTTGTTGATTGCAAATCTGTAGAAATTATGATAATTGTTGATTTCTATAACTTTTTGTTGATTGCATTTCTGCAGAATGGTTGATTGCAAAATCTGCTGAATGTATTTGTTGATTTCTATAATTGGGGAAGTGGAGTTCCAGACAAATATCGGAGAAGAGAAGTTTCAAAATCAGAAAAATTATAATTTTTTTGCGAGGGTTAAATTTGTAAATTTTCTATTTAGTGATGATACTACAGTAATTGTTAGTTTTGATACCAAACACTCATCTAATTTTTTTTATCATGATCTTATCTCTAGAGTTACTATTTCTCTTCAAATCTTTTGCTTATCTCAACTAATCTACCAAACATGACCTAATAGTTTGGCAAAAAACCTTTCGTGAAAGTATGCGTCTCTTGTGCCAAAGAAACGTGACTCTATTGCTTTTGGGTACAAGAATTAAGGAGTGACATTTCTATGATAAATAGTGGTGGACCAATAGTTTTAATTGCTTCATTAGAAAATGCTTAATTTGTAGTTGATCTATATTTTTCTTTTTCGTTTTTTTTTTCATTTATTTACTCATTCATTGATTTCTATTTATATTATTAAAATAAAATAAATTAAGTAAGTAAATCAAAATTAAATAAAAGCTCCATTAAATATTCAATTTCCATTCAAATCAAATGAGTAAAGGGGTTTCTTAATTATTTAGCAATTAGCGAGAGGTAAGGGTTTTTTTAATTATTATTTTTATTTGGGTTGTGACAAATAAGTTGAGACAGTCCAATAAAAAAAGGGAGACAATTAATTTGGGACGGAGGGAGTAACAAAATTTTATATATGATGATTAATAAGCTCCTTTTGTTTTGCATTGTCATCTTTCAAAATTTATAACAAGCCTTAGTGAAAAAGAATTAAAATATTTGATAACTAAAGTGTAAATTTTTTTTTTTTTTTTTTTTTGGTTGTGATTTTGCTAGAGCTGTTTGGTCTGGGGGTTACTGTGGGGTATAAGATTCATAGGGTTCCTATGCCGTGGAGGGATGAGAGAACTTATTTACTTACTCAGTGTACAAACAATAATGGGAAGCAAAAGTTGTACCGTTGTGTTTTCTCTACTGTGGTTTACTATATATGGAATGAAAGGAATCAAAGGCGTATGCAAGGCACACAGAATGAAGTGGCAAACATTGTTAAGCAGTGCAAGATGGTTATAGCTTGGTGTGGGCAGAGAGATAAGAAACTTGGTAGGAATATTTCATAAGGCTTGCGCATGGCTGAGTTCTCGTGGATTTATTTCTTAGCTGGTTCCTGTTTTGTTTGGGTGAGTTTGTGTAAAGTTGAAGTTGATATATGATATATTTCGTACCAAAAAAAAAAAAAAAAAGTTTACATTTTTAGTTCGATTAATTTGTCACTATAAAGAGGCACGAAAGGCTCATATGGATATTAAAAATAATTATTTATAGTGTTTAAAAGGGTAAAATTGTATTTTAAGAGGTATTTTTGTCAAAATTAATGTCGATTGATAAAATTATGGACAAAGTGGAATAATTTCTGGTGAACCACAATGACATATTGTGTAATTTTGAGAAATATCGAATATGTTTATCTTGTGTAGTGGTTGTATAATTTTCCATTTTAAAAATAAGACTAAATTTTTGAACGGTTAAAAAATGAAAGTGAACATATTACATTGATATAAAATTAAGTAAATACAATTATTAACAAGAAATTGTTTTAAAGAAATAATGATTTGGATTTGAGTAGACGCATGTGTTAGATTTTAAATTTCTAACATTAATTTTTCATCATAACAAAGTTAATGATCTATTAGTAGAATTTTCTACTTCATCTATCTATAGCCCATTTGGCCCTTACTTTCTAAACGATGTGTCTTACCGCCTCATTCATCATTTATCACTATGCAAATTCTCACTCTCTCTCGACCTCGCTGTGCTGTCTCTCCTGTGATGATAAGGGAATTAGGGAACTATTAGAGATTTGCAGAGAGAGACATTTCGAACGAAGAAGAAGATGAAATTTCACTCTTAATCATTTACATACACAGTAGCATTACTTTTATACTCTAGATTTCTACTGAGCTGGCAAAGAAGCGAAATAAATGAAGAAGCAAAAGTAAAATAAAAAAGCTAGAAAACGTAATAAGCAAAACACGACTACTTCAGCCTTTCACTCTTCTTCATGCTTCTCTTCCTCTTCATGCTACAAACTGTATTAGCTTTATACTCCCTCTCAAGATGGGCATGGATATTGCGCAAGCCCATCTTGGAAACAATCCGAGCAAAGTGAGAATGAGGTAAGGGTTTTGTGAAAATGTCTGCGAGTTGTAGAGCACCAAGTACGTGCAGAGGTTTGATCAAACCGTTGAGATAGCGTTCACGTATGGTGTGGCAATCGATTTCTATGTGTTTGGTACGCTCATGAAAGACAGGGTTCGAAGTAATGTAGATGGCAGCTTTGTTGTCATAGAACAAATGAACCGCCTTCTTTCGAGCAATACCAAAATCAGTGAGAAGAACATCCAACCATTGGACTTCACAAGCAGCTAAGGCCATGGATCTGTACTCAGCTTATGCAGATGATCTAGACACCGTGTGCTGCTTCTTGAAACGCCAGGATCTGATAGAAGAGTCCAATAACAAGCAATAACCAGAAACCATACGTCTAGTGTCTTGGCAGTTTCCATAATCAGCATCAGCAAAGATGCTAGGATCAAGAGATGAAGAACTGGAAAAGAAAAGACCAGTACCTATAGTTCCTTTCAAGTATTTGAGAATCCGTTGGGCAGCTTGCATATGATGCTCATGTGGAGAAGCAAGAAATTGACTCAAACAATTCATTGAAAAACTAATATCAGGGCGTGTAATGCAGAGATATAATAATCTTCCAATGAGTCTCCTGTAAGATTTAGCATGTTGAAGAGGAGAGCTACCTTCTTGCTGAATGTGGGAATTAGAATCCATGGGTGTAGAGAGAGGTTTGCAACCAGTCAATCCAGCATCTGTGAGAAGATCAAGAGTATATTTTCGTTGACAAATGGAAAGACCTTCAGAACTTCTTGCAATCTCCAATCCAAGAAAATATTTGGGAAATCCCAAATCCTTGAAGAGAAAGTGGCTGCCAAGATACTTCTTAAATTCTTGGACAAGTGAATCACTATTGCTGGCAATCAACATGTCATCTACATAGATGATGACTCCAAGATAGACTCCATTAATAGTCTTAAAAAAGTAAGAATGACCTGTAGAAGACATTTGAAGACCAAAGTTGAGAAGAACAGTAGAGAACTTCAAGAACCATTGCCTAGATGCTTGTTTTAGGCCATAGAGAGACTTGTTCAGTTTGCAGACAAGATTACTGTGCTCTCCCTTACTGAATAACCCTTTTGGAATTTCCATATAGATATCCTGAGATAAATCACCATGCAAGAATGCATTGTTGATATCCAAATGGAATAGAGAATATTTCTTAACCGCTGCAACTGCCAACATATACTTCACTGAAACAAGTTTAGCAACAGGAGAAAAAGTATCTAAATAATTAACTCCCTCTTGTTGTGTGTATCCTTTGGCTACTAGTCTAGCCTTGTATTTATCTACTTGTCCATTAGATAGAAACTTAGTCCTATACACCCATTTGAAGCCAATAGCAGTCTTACCAGCAGGAAGAGGGACAAGAGACCATGTATTGTTCTTAAGCAAAGCATCCAGTTCACATTTCATGGCTTCCTGCCACTCTGGATAAGTAGCAGCCTGTGCATAAGCGTGTGGCTCAGGCACAGCAGTAACTGAAGCAATAAATGAAGCATAAGAAGGTGAGAGTTGGCTGGTAGATAAGAACTTATGAAGAGGATAAGCACAGTTAGTTTGAATAGCACCACATACATAATCATTGAGATGTGCAGGAGTTCTGAGAGGGCAACCAAAAGAAGAAGTAGGATGGATAGAAGCTGGAGGGGAAGGCTGGAAAAAATGTGATCTAGTGGAATGGAAGAAGATGGTGGTTGAATTGGAAAATCAGATGCAGGAACATGGGGTTCAGAAGTATGGAGAGGAAAGATTTCTTCATGAAACGCCACATCCCTGCTGATGAAAACTCTATTTGTGCTGAGTTCAAGTAATTTGTATCCTCTATATCCTTGTGGATATCCAAGAAAGATGCACTTACTAGCTCTAGGAGAAAGTTTGTGCCTGTCCCTAGTGAGTGTAGAGGCATAGCACATACATCCAAAAGTTCTAAGGTGAGAGTAGTTAGGAGCTTTGCCAAAAAGGGCTTCAAATGGAGTGAGAGAGGGTGGATTAAGGGCTGAGGAAGGAGTTCTATTTATGAAATGAGAGGCTGCCAGAATACAGTCTCCCCAATAACCAAAGAATATAGTCTCCCCAATAACCAAGTGGAATATTTGACTGAAAATATAAGCTTCTTGCAACATTAAGGAGATGCTGTTGTTTTCTCTCTACTCTAGAGTTTTGTTGTGGCCTTTCAACACATGAGTGTTGGACCACAGTCCCAAATTTGTTGAATAAAGAGGACAAATTGAACTCTGAACCATTATCAGATCTAACTACTTTTATGGTTTTCCCAAATTATGTTTGAACTTGTGTAAAGAAATGAGCAAGAACAGTACCTACTTCTCCTTTAGAAGTGAGAAGATAGGTCCAAACAAATCTAGACTTATCATCAACAATGGTTAAGAAGAATTTGTGGCCTTGTGTTGTGACCGGTGTAAAAGGGCCCCAGACATCACAGTGTATCATATCAAAAAGAGAAGGAGAAATGCTTTTAGAAAGGGAAAATGATAAACATTTTTGTTTTGCAAGAGGACAAATATCACAACATTTTAGAGCAACATGTTTTAAAGAAAGAGTAGAGGACATTAATTTTAGTTTATCAGACCCTAGATGTCCTAATCTAGAGTGCCACATATCTGGGCTTACAGAAGAAGCAACAAGAACCGAAGATTCTATGCTATTACAAGAGGATGGACTGTTTAGTACATAGAGGTTTCCAACTCTTCTACCCGTCCCAATCGGCATTCCCTTGGAAGCATCCTGAAAAGAACAACTAGAATGAGTAAAAGAGACTGAACAGATTCCAAAAGAAGTGAGGGAACTGATGGATAAAAGATTGTAGGAGAAGGAAGGAACATAAAGAACTGAATTAAGTATAAGTGTGGGTGTCACTTGAACTGTGCCAACACTATGAATTGCTACTTGAAGTGAGTTAGGTAAAGTGATGAAAGCATTTTGCAAAGGCACAAGATCCTTAAAAAGACTAGAAGAGCAACACACATGGTGTGTAGCACCTGTGTCATGAATCCAAATGTCTGCTGATTTACTAAAATAAGCTATGAAGGGAGTAAGGCTAAACATATCACTGAAGGAGGGGCCAAAATTATTGGAAGAAGTGCTAGAAGATGCACTTGGAACTGCATCATTGCTGAGATTCTGTCCCTGTATTTGAGTTTGAAGAAAACTGATGAGCTGGTGACATTGGTCAGCTGAGAGTGAAGGTCTTGAGGGCACATGTATAGGTGGAATAGGAAGAAGTGGCTGATTGATTGGAGCTGGAATGGAAGGCTGAGAAGAGGGATTGTTACCACTGCCATGAGAAACATTATGCACAAACCTCTGCATACCAGAATCTGTAGCAAAACCACGGCCTCTACCACGGCCAAATCCAGGGGGATATCCATGTAATTGATAACATTTATCAATAGTATGATTAGTCTTATTGCAGTGAGTACATAACATCTTATCTCTACCTCTATTTCCATAATTCTGAGCGGCATTAACCATCATATTTGGAGACTCACTGATAGGAAAAACAAAAGAAATAGACTCTGTAACATTACCAATAGTTCTTTGCCTCTCTTCCTGAATGACTAGAGAAAATATTTTTGAAATAGGTGGGAAATGATCTAGACAGAGAAACTGAGTTCTGAGTTGAGCATACGAATCATTCAATCCCATTAAAAAATGTACAACCAAATCTCTTTGTTGAAAATCTCTCCATAACTGTGAACTATCACATCTACATCCATTACAACTACACCATCCTTTCGGCTAAGTATCAACAAATTCATCCCAGATAATGCGAAGATTTATATAATATGTGTTTACATCGGCAGCACCTTGCCTTAAATTGAACAATTTTTGCTTAAGTTCAAAAATTTGAGCAGTATTACCTTGAGAAAATCTGTCACTTAAATCATTCCAGATCTGAGCTGCAGAATCCAAATACATCAAGATGGACTTGATAGTTGGAACAGTAGAATTGAAACCACCATTCCGTTGCAACGCTCTCAGATTGCAAGCGTGAGATCGAGAGGATCCACTGGTTTCTTCAAAGATCCATCAATGAAACAAAGTTTGTTTTTCGTAAGAAGAGCTGTGTGCATAGATCGGCTCCAGTTTATATAGTTTTCACCATTTAGTAGACCAATGACGAGGATTGCACCCGGATTATCACTTGGGTGAAGAAAAAGGAGATTGGCTGGGTTTGAAGGATCATCAGCTCCAGGCGGAGCAAAGAAAGAAACCTCACGTCGAGGACCCATGGAAAAGAGAGAAAGAAGATCAGAGATTCAACAACAGAGGAAAACGTTTGCTCTTGATACCATATTAGAGATTTGCAGAGAGAGACATTTCGAACGAAGAAGAAGATGAAATTTCACTCTTAATCATTTACATACACAGTAGCATTACTTTTATACTCTAGATTTCTACTGAGCTGGCAAAGAAGCGAAATAAATGAAGAAGCAAAAGTAAAATAAAAAAGCTAGAAAACGTAATAAGCAAAACACGACTACTTCAGCTTTTCACTCTTCTTCTTGCTTCTCTTCCTCTTCATGCTACAAACTGCATTAGCTTTATAGGAACACCATTCTCTTCCATCTTCCGACATTGAGATTTCTAATTTTCATTCTTTCATAAAATCTTGCCTTGATGAGATTGTCCTAGAGTCAAAATTCGAAGAGGGAGACCCTCTCAGTAGTCACTATGTTAGTGATTCGTGCAGTAGCAATGGCGACGATGCCCTTACTTGTGCGCAAACAACCATTTCCGTTGAGATCTCAAGCGGTTATCTTCTTAGAGGCTCCGGTGCTGCCGTCTCTAGAAGGAGTAATGTGGTTGCATAGAAGATGAAAGCGCGGCGAGAGGAGGGATGCAATGGTTACGGCTATGTTGAAGATCCTTGTGCCCGCTCTGTTTGAATTGGTGAGATCTTTCATTAGTATGTCTAATCTGTAATTTTGTTGAGTTACTGGAAGAGTATTGTGTCAGTTTGGGGATTTTCTAGGCTGAAATGATGAACATGAACCACACTTCTCATTTATGTGCATTTGTGATTCATTGATTCTTCAAGACATAACAAACGCTGGAATGAAAAAAGAATCATAGCAAAAATGATGCAAAAAATATTGACGTAGCGAAAGCGTAAGAACACGAATGGAATTTGAGAAGAACCTTGCCACTACGTTTACTAGGTTTCACAGAACATAATAGAATTAATCAATCTTTAAAAACTGTCGTTCATCTCCTACACATGAGCATTAAATAGTCTATCAAAACCCTAATTAACCTTCTAGAATAAAGCCCATGCAAGGGTCCAATAATAAAAGAACTACTGAAGATTAAATAAAAGAACATTTTAAAGAACAAAGCCCAAAAACAATTAAATAAAAGTCTTCATGATTTAAGGCCTGCGAATACGATCGAACAGCTCTAAGAATGTTATAGCATCATCCACGACATCAGATATTATGGGGTGAGATATGGCTTATAAAAACAAAAATAGAATAAGAAGAAAATGGACGACTCAAAGTCAAAAATCAACACTAAAACCATCACATTTAGTCCCATTTTACTAAAGACGGTGTAAAATTAAATAACCCTTACCAAAATACCTTAGCACTTCTACTAAACTTGATGAAATAGATTTAACCAAGTAAGTAGCAAGCTTAATAAGCTTATTAGAAATATATATATATATATATATATGTATATATTTGTATAATATCTGCACATGTACCTTGTATATATATCCCACTGGGTTGTTAATATTAAATTATTCTATTCTTCATATAGTATCAGAGCCACTAGGGTTTTTTTTCAACCCTACAACCGGCGCCTACACCTCTTCCTCAACATCTAACTTTTCCGATCTCAAGCGCCGCTCGTCATGGCAGCTTCATCGGATGTTATTTCCATCAATGCTTCTACTCAAATTCCATTGAAGCTTGATTTGACGAATTATACTGCCTGGAAATTTCAGTTTGAGACAACGTTGGCTGGTTATGGGTTGTCCGGCCATGTCGATGGCACAACACCATGTCCGCCGGCATCCATCACTGAAGGCAACACCACGAAGCCGAATCTTGCGTACGTTACTTGGGTTTGTCAGGACAAGCTCCTCCTCTCTGTAATAATTAAATCTATCATGCCCACCTTGATTCCGTTTATTGCCATAACAAAAACCTCCAAAGCAGCTTGGGATATCTTCGCTAACACATACGGCCACCCCTCTCGGGGCCGTATTCTTTCTCTAAAAAATAAACTTCAACATCCGACTAAGGGCACTCAGACGATTACCCAATTCATGCATGGAATTAAAGGAGTTGTTGACGAATTAACTCTTCTTGGTTCAACGGTTGACTCGGAGGATCTCATTCTCAAAGTTCTTAATGGTCTTGATGACCAATATCGTGAATTGGCAAAAGCAATACAAGTACGTGAAACTCCTGTCACATTTGATGAGCTTCATGAAATGCTTCTGAACTTTGAAGCCCAACTCGTAGCATCTGCACATGCTCCCGCTCATCAGCCACTCTCCGCATTCGCTGCTGGTAGGGGACAATCCTATTACAATAACAACAACCGTGGCAGCGGCTTCTCCCAGCAACACAAGGGTCGAGGCAAGGACATGGAGCATTCTACGAATGCTCAGCGTTTTCAGGCTGTTAATGGTCCTTCAAATCCTAATTCTCGCCCTTATAAAGGAAAGTGTCAACTTTGTGAAGAACAGGGCCATTCAGCAAAGCGTTGTCCCAACTTTAAATCGTCCCCGTTCTTTTGCGCCGCCTCACACTACTACAGCCCCACCATATGCTCATACTGCGACATATCCCTCGGTTTCAGCTCCATCTGATTGGATACTTGACTTGGGCGCCTCCCACCACATCACCACAGATTTGGCTAATCTTTCACTTCATTCGCCTTACAAGGGTAAAGATAATGTGATTATTGGTAATGGTTCGGGGTTACCTATTACTCATATAGGCACACTATACACCTCCACGCCTTTAAATTTTGTTAATACTTTATGTGTTCCTTCGATGCATAAAACACTTATCTCTGTCTCCTAATTTTGCCAAAATGATGATATTGATGTGGTTTTCACTGTTTCTGATTTTCAGGAGAAGGATCGTCGCACGGGGGCCAAAATAATCAACGGCGTTAGTAGAGATGGAATTTATTATTAGCTATGTACCTCGGGATCCGTCCCTTCTGCCCTCATGGCATCAACCAAAATATCTTCCTTGTGGCACTTGCACCTTGGCCACCCATCGTCGCATGTGCAGCGTCATATAGCTAGTTTGTCTAGTCTATTTCCTAGCCTTTCTTCAGATATTTCATGTATTTCTTGCAAAGTGAACAAGAGTCATAAATTACCATTTCATGATTCTAGTTTATCGTCATCTTTTCCATTAGAATTAATTTTTTCTAATGTTTGGACATCTCCTGTCTTGTCGATTGATGGCTTTAAATACTATGTTGTTTTTGTTGATCATTTTACGAAGTATATTTAGTTTTATCCGTTGCGTCGTAAATCAGATGTTCTTGTTACTTTTTCTCAATTTAAAGCTTTAGTAGAAAATTATTTTAAGCGTACAATCACCTCACTTTATTTTGACAATGGAGGTGAATTTCTATCTCTCCATCTTGTCTTTGATGCTAGCGGCAGCACTCACTTAACCTCACCACCACACACTCCTAAACACAATGGCTATGCAGAACGTCGTCATCGACATATAGTAGAAACCGGGCTTACTCTCCTTCATCAAGCTTCGATTCCTGCTACCTTCTGGCCATATGCATTTACCATGGCCGTCTATCTAATCAATCGTATGCCCAAAGTCAACCTCACTATGTCGTCATCATTCAAACGCTTATTTGGTCATTCCCCAAACCTAAGCAAACTTCGTGTGTTTGGTTGTCTTTGTTTCCCTTGGCTTTGTCCTTATTCCGCTCATAAACTAGATTCTTGTTCTCGTCCTTGTGTATTTTTAGGATATTCTCTCACTCAAAGCGTCTATCTATGCTACGAATCATCTTTATCTAGAGTGTTTGTCTCACGCCATGTTGAATTCGATAAGAATGTGTTCCCCGTACACTAGCCTAATCACCACTCCATCCGCCGACTCCTCATCATTGGATGCCATAACATCACCTTCATTAGTGTCACTTCCGGTACTCACGGTCACTCCACCTACTGATGCTGAGCCCCTGCCCGACGTGACTTCACCTGTTGCACCGCCGCCACTGTTTCTGCCTCAACAACAGCCCACCCTTGAACCTCCTACTTCCATTCCTAATCATCCGATGCGGACGAGGTCCAAAAATCAGATACATAAGATGAACCCTCGTTATGTGCTTGTCTCTTGTTCTGACTCTGATATTGAACCTGCATCAATCACTCAAGCTCTTAAAGATTCGCGATGGCATGAGGCTATGACTGCCGAATATGATGCCTTGTTATGGAATAATATGTGGACTCTTGTTCCTGCTGAGGCATCTCAAAATGTATTATGTTGTAAATGGGTGTTTTGTATCAAACGGAATCCAGATGGTTCGTTAGATCGCTACAAAGCTCGATTTGTAGCTAAGGGCTTTCATCAGCATCCTGGTGTTGATTTCTTTCATACTTTTAGTCCAGTTATTAAGCCGGCTACAGTTCGTTTAGTACTGAGTATTGCAGTTTCAAAAGGATGGTAACTACGGCAATTGGATGTAAACAACGCCTTTCTCCAGGCACGTCTTAAGGATGACGTTTATATGGCTCAGCCTCCGGGTTTCTTAGATGCTGCTCTTCCCACTCATGTATATAAGCTTAATCGAGTGATTTATGGCCTTAAACAGACATCTCGCGCGTGGTACATTGAGCTTAAAGGGTATCTTGTTGAGTTGGGATTTGTTAACTCTCGCTCCGACACCTCGTTATTTGTCTTTCATCAAGCAGAGGTCACAGTCTATCTTCTTGTTTATGTGGATGATTTAATCCTCACGGGCAATGATTCTGCATTCCTTAATCGAGTTGTGGATGCTCTCGCCTCTCATTTTTTTATTAAAGATTTGGGTGTGTTATCGTACTTTCTTGGTATTGAAGTACACCAAACTAGTCGGGGTTGTCTTCTCTCGCAGCGTAACTGTCGATCTTCTTGGACGTCACCATATGCTTGAGTCCAAACCGGTTTCATCACCTCTTGCTACGTCCACCCGCCTTTCACTGGTCGACGGCATGCCACCTGCTAATGCAACTCTTTATCAGCAGGTTGTGGGTGCTTTACAGTACCTTCTTATCAATCGCCCGGATATTGCGTTTGCAGTTAATAAGCTTTCTCAATTTATGCATGCACCTACTGAAATGCATTGGGGAGCGGTAAAATGATTACTTCGGTACTTGAATGGCACACGCACTCTTGGGCTTCTTCTTCACCTAGACTCATCATTTAATCTTCACTATTTTTCAGATGCTGATTGGGGGGGGGGAGATTGTGATGATCTATCATCTACAGGTGCTCATGTTGTCTTCTTGGGCCCGAATCCTATTACTTGGTATTCCAAAAAGCAACGAACCATTGTACGGTCGTCTACGGAAGTTGAATATCGTGCTATTGCGGCTGCTGCTAGTGAAGTCCTTTGGCTTTGATCTCTTTTGAGTGAGTTACATGTGGATTTATCTAATGTGCCTGTGATCTATTATGATAATCTTGGGGCAACATATCTTTGTGCGAATCCAGTGTTCCATTCACGAATGAAACATATAGCTATTGATTATCATTTTGTTTATGATCTGGTTCAGTCCTTTTAGCTTCGAGTATCTCATGTTTCAGCGTCTGAACAACTAGCTGATGCTCTTACCAAGCCACTTGCTTCGTCTCGTCTTCGATTTCTCATGTCCAAGATTGGTGTTTCTGCCTTCACACCATCTTGAGGGGGCCTATTAGAAATATATATATATATATATATATATATTGTATATATTTGTATAATATCTGCACATGTAACTTGTATATATATCCCACTGGGTTGTTAATATTAAATTATTCTATTCTTCATAGAGCTTTTAGACCCCATAACGAACTTATTACTCATCTCTTGTTGATTTTTGTAATCATGTTATATATTTTTTTTGTATGTTAATGCATTCAATGATCTTATTTACAAATGGAAGTTACTTGAAATTCACCGTTAGGGTAAAAACTCAAAAGTCACACATCTATGGCTTGTTCAGCATAGGATTTAGATGCAGGAAAGAGCTCATGTCACTTCTCACAACATTGTTCGATGCTTTTCCGCCCTCTCATTTTTGGACACATTTCTTTGTGTTCTTGCTCGACTTTTTTCGCTCGGCGAAGAGCTACGGAGAATTCGCAATGGTTGATGATCTGCCAAGAATGAAAAAACTTGTCAACTTTAGGTAACTAACAAAATATTCTGAAAGACTTCTAGTTAAACTACCAACCTTGTGATCAGATAGATGCTTTCACCGTCTCGAGTAAGAAATAGACGTCGATACGACAAGCAATGCAGTCGCGATAGTAAATCCGAAAGTAACAGCAGATATAGTTGCAACATGTTCTTCGTTGCCACATGGTATATCCCATATGACTGGACTAGCTTTCTTGTTCCAAATATGATTTTTGGGCATGGATTCACAACTCGTGTTTTGTTCATCGCTGCAGCACATGAATATGTCGAGTGCTCCAAACTTGACCCTTGAGAAATCAAGTCCTAGAGGCTGTATAGCAGAGAAAAATAGAGAAAGAAACAAGGGAATCAATGAATTTATTCAATAATACAATCTTTTAATTTAAAGTTTGCTGCTACTAAATGATCGAAGACGACGAAAAACTAACAACTTCTTGCTCTAAATACTTCCCTATCTATGGAAGTTCATCACAATTACTATAGATCTTCATAGCAGAAAAGCACTAGATCTTTGTTTAGAAATGAATAGAACTAATGGGATTATCTCAAATTCTCGATAAACTTCATTTAACAAGCAATCAAGGAGTATTAACATGTATTACGCAATTGATCAAGCAGAATAAAGAGAAAACACCATACATCATCTTCAACTTACATAATTGATCATGAACAACCAATTTGTTCAAGTCTAGCACAACTACTAAAAGAAACACTGGTTCATGCTTAAAATTTCTTCAGATCACTAACCTGATATGGTGCATGCAACGGGACCTCAAGGCTGACTTCCAAATCATCATCGTCTCCGGACAACACTTCGTGTATCTCGACAATGGTTTGATTTGATTTGAAGGAAGGTAATTCTAAATTCGTGTCACCAAAAACAACTGCATCTGTGAAAACTACAGCAAGAAAAGGCAAACACCGTGAACCTCAAACTCGAAGAAAATCTCATAAACTTGCTTTAGATGTACATCATAACATTCCACCACGGTGGACAAGGTGCTGAAGCTCAAAAGGATCAGCAAAGACCCCAGATGGCAGTCTTTCGACAACTAGGACTTTACATAAATGTGAAGTCAGCTCGTTTTTCAATTTGTGCTACATCTTAAGCCTTAAAGAAGAAGATAGCCTACGATGAGACCCTTCACCAATGACAAGTCCACAAAGAGAAGAAAGTGAGGGCAAAACTCGATTCTCATTTACGACTACTTTGCACGAACCTAGTGGGAACTCGTTCGCTATGTGACTGTCGAATTCTTGTTCTATCAAGCTTTCATATTTCTTGAAGTAACCTTTTGTTATGTATTCATCAAGATAACATGTTTGCCCCTGCAAAAGCAAAATGCAATAGCAAACAACAGCTCAATCAACACTATACATAAACATATAATTCAAGAAGGAAAGCAAAAGAAGAAAAAAGAAATTGACATTGCATAAAATTCTACAGAAATTAAAGGACGGTTGTACAAATTCTCACTAAAAGGGATTAGACAAGATTTTCTTGCACTTGAAAGAATTGAGTTTTCATCGCAAAATTTAATTTGAAACAACCTAAAAAAAGGAGAACATCAATGAACGATGCGGTAAAACAATTTCTAGATATGATTGAAACCCTTTTTCACACTGGGATCGATAGAATTGATTCTGAGATGTAATTAAAATCAAAAATCAAGAAAATTAAGATCTTGAAAATGAAAAAATTACAACTGTTCTAGCTGAAGGGATCACCGAAGATGATACAAAAAGCTAGCTAAATGATTGAGATGAACGGAACTCTATTATTCACTTTCAACAAACTTCTCTACTGTTCAAATTTAACAAAGGGTTGGAGGAGTTGAGGGAGACTGAAATCCTCCCACTCTAATGATTCCCACCATATTCTCTCTATCCTTATTTCTCTCTGAGAAGGTGGTGGAGAGATCATAGGTCTATACATGGTGGGTGGAGGCAGAAAATCGAATTTCGATTGCAGAGGTAGTTTCTTCAACAATTTTGGGCACCGGAAAATGCCGATGAACCTAATAGATTTGCAAATAATCATTGCCTTTCATATGATCTTCAATCTCGGCAGTCCAACTAAGCTCAACCGGTACAGTTTGGGGAGGGTGGCGGAACGTCATCCTCCATCTTCGAATATCCCTTCAAGTTCTCCACAATTCGAAATCTTCAAATGTTCGAGGCTGGGAACTCCCCATATTGGTAGTTGTTTCACCTTAAAATTAGTGCTAGCAAATAAACTAGGTCTATCGTAGACTAATTAAGTAAAACCCGAATATCGATCTCTCGAGGAAAACTTAATAGGATATTTAATCTTGTGATTACACACGCGCTAAACACTCTACGAAAGCAAGTAAATAATTTAGGGTTTAAAGAATTTATATCCTAAGCAAAGAATTTAAAGAAAGCAAATAAATTAAACTAGACTTAGAAATAATTAAAAACAAGTAAAAAGCAACCAGTCTATCACCCGGGATAGAAAATTAAACTAAGAAGAAAGCAATAAAATTATTTAGGCATGAATTGAAAGGAAAGCAATAAAAAAAATAATTAAATCTAATCTTATCAAATTAATCTAAACTAAAGAAAGCAATTAATCAAAGCAAATAAAGAAAGCAAGTAAAATTAATCTAAGAGCACAAATTAAACTTACGAATCGAATACGAAAGAAAGAACGAAGAACTTAAATGAATCTTAAATTAAAACTTGAATCTAAAGCTATAATCTTGAAAGCAATATCTAAGAACTAATCTAGAGTTTTGGAAAGCTAAAAACTAGTGTGAGCAAATGTATTTTCGTTCTAAGAAGATTACATATATAGGATTTGGAAAAACCTAGTCCAAGAAGGAAACAAAACACTATTCTCGCCAGGGTGAGCGGCCGCCAGCTACAGTGAGCGGCCGCTCACTGCTTCCTGCGGTCCACTGCGCGCGACTTTCTTGTTTTGGCCGTATCTCCCTCGTCCGAACTCGAAATCGACCGCCATTTTTTCCTACGCGCTCCTATCGAACCCCTCTTCAATCTTATGCTTTTATATCATTTAAATTTGATATTAATATTTCACTCATATCTTCAATCTTTTGCTCTTGTCTTCTTTTCTTCCTTTCTTCTTCTTCATTGCACTCCATTCTTTCCTCTCCTCCACTTTCCCTAACACATGAACAAAAATACATAAAAGAACACATAACACACACAAAATCATAATAAAAACACCACACAAATCTCTCACAAAAACACATCAAACAAATCCCCCACACTTAATCCTTTGCTTGTCCTCAAGCAAAACTCATTCAAATCATTTACAAGACATGAACTTAAGAATGACAATGATAATGGCTTCAAAAATTTTTTAATAACAAGAACATGATGTAAAACATCTCATTCACTAAGCAATCATAGCAAACGTCAACTTTTAACCTCTTGAACAAGAATCCTCACGGCATGGAAAATATTTGTGTCCTCTCAACTCATAAGTGTATAATTAGGGACAAAAGAGAACACACTCAATTCAAAATATGCAAATAGCCTACCACAAGCTTGCTTATTGTCTTACCTCTCCATTGCTTCGTGTGTGCCTTCAACGATCAAATAGGACTTAATTAAGGGTTGTAATGTAGGCTCTTTGGTGGGTAGGATAGTTTTGGCTTAGTGAGGTAATTCCCAAGATATGAAATCACTCAAGTCACCCTCTCTTCTTTTCCATTCATTTCAATCCCCCACACTATGTAGAACCATATTTCAAATAAAGCAACTCCAACCCAAGAACATGCCTAATTCACTTTCTACCACTTATACTCAATAAACTACTCTTTCTTTCTTTTCCTTTTTTTTTTATACATATATAGAGAGTTTATTTATTTAGAATTTATGTGGTAGAAAGGACTTTTTCTTTTTGGCACTAAAATGTTCTTATCCTTCCATTCCTCTTTTTCTTCACAAGATTTTCTACTAAGATCATGCCAAACCTAGAATCCAATATCACTCCCCATCCCAAGGTTTTTGAAAGAAACATAGACCTCAAATAGATCTACAAAAAGGCTCAAAGGGGCTCAACTAGGATCATATGAGATTTGGACAAGGATAAAAGGAAAAGAAAGGCTAAGAAAAATGGCCTAAGATCATCTCATCATATCAAACACACTGTGCAATCTCAAGAAAGTTACCAAGGCAAGTTCTAGAGACATATCAGCACTTTTGAACATTTACACTCACAAAGAAAGTAAGACTATAAATATGTGATAGTCATAGGCTCAAGTCTCACAAGAAATTAGGCTCAAATGATTCATGTTCTTTAAGAGGTCAAAAAGTCTATTTTACCAATCATACTTAGCAAAATGAGGCATGTTTACATATCATTTTCAAACAAAAACAAGTAACATCATTAGCCCATCATCACAACTTAAAGGTCATACTCGAAACAACCTAAACAAGATGCTAAGACACAAGACAAAAATTAAGCATGGTTTACACAAAACATAACAAAACAAAACAAATAAACACATAAAACACCACAAAAAGTTTCTAACCCCTCCCCCACACTTAAATCAAGCAATGTCCTCATTGCATCAAAAATTAAAGAGAGGGAGATAGAAAACATCACACAAATGACAAAACAATCGGCACCAATCAATATGCTTAAGGTAGTGGTGGGTGTGAGGATCCTTCGCCCGATCTCGATTGTCGAGGAAGAATGCCGGTTAGCTCCTTTTCCAAAAATCCTTGCTTCACCTACAAAGCAAAAGAAATTAATACTAAACTAACAAAAATCAAAAAGAAAAAATACAAAACCGTGGGTTGCCTCCCTCGAAGCGCTTGTTTAACATCATTAGCTCGACGCATTAAGCATTTTTTTCTCAACCAAATCTCGTTGCAGCTAGCAATGGGGTGAATCCTATGGTCTCTTGAGTGGCTTTTGTGAAATGGAAAAATTCATCGACCATCCTCGATCTATTGTTGAGCTGACCCTCCACCTTGACTTGAAAATTTAGAATGGGATCATCTTCAACACTCGCCTCCCCCACACTTATTCGAGGCTCCTCCTTTACTTGAATCTCCTCATGCATTATAAGAAACATGTCGACAATGTGTTTTTCTTGTTTCAAAATCTCCATACAGGCATCATCCACCTCCTCTCCTTCGTTCAAGTTGCGTAAGAATTCATCAATAATGTCCTCATCTTCATCAACACAACTAAAGAACTATTCTTCAAGAAACTCCTCATCTAGAATTTCAGCTTGTAAGGCCTGCACAACACTTCCTTTATCCAAATCATTAGAAGTATGAACATAAGAACATTTAGGATTAAAAGAAGTAGAAGTAGGAGATGTCCCCTCAAAAACCGAGAATGTGACCGATCCTTCCTTGCCGGCCATGCTCAACATTCCAGACGCAACATCTATGCGAGTTTGCGTAGTGGCCATGAACGGTCGTCCCAACAAGAGAAGGTGACCTTTCATACTCCTAGCTCCTCGTCCCTCATTAAGCACTACAAAATCAGCTAGAACTCGAATGCTTTGAACAATGATTGCAACATCTTCGGCAATTCCCAACAGACGACTCAAAGTGCCATCTGCTAACTCTATACGAAAGTCAGTCGCCTTTAGCTTCTTGGATGTCATCTTTTCAAAAATCGAATGTGGCATCAAGTTCACTACCGCTCCTAAGTCTTGTTGGGGTTGTTGTATATAGCTAAAGCAAAAACGTGTTTTAGTATATATGACATGTATTCCACTGGTAACAATCACCTATCTGAATAAATATATTAATAAGAATAAGCCCTATATCTCATGTTTTAGAACACGTGGACGGCTCGGGTGTCAGGGAGATCACGCAGCGTTCGACAATAATTATGAGATATAAACAGTGTCACAGTCGAGATAGCTTGGGAAAACTATCGGTTTAGACTGCAACATAACGGTAGTGGCGGGTCTCAGTCGCTAGTTATGTTGGTACGGTGGAACGTATTGACAGGATCGAGTGAGATAAGGTTCTTCTGATACTGACCCTAGCAATAGGTGAAGAACTAGAGATCTCGGGATTTAGAGATATGATCTTAATCTCGATATGCTATTAGAGATATATGTGTTGTTCACTGTTACTTTGACTTGTATAGCTAAGGGTCTATCGCAGCATCCCTGATGACTTGCATCTTGGGTAACATGAGGGCACATAGTATGTCTAATTAGTTATATCGAGACACCGTGTCCGTATTAGGTTGAGAGATATCCCCTCAGGGAGTTCACAAGGTTTATTATACCAAGTCATGCATGCTGATTAAGTTCAGGTATAATAATAAGGGGTGAACGGGTACTACTTGAGGAGAATAAGATGTTAATTAATTATGAGCAGTCAGAGGAGCTCTAATTAATTAATGGATATCGGAGTCATTAAACACGGGGATAGCTCTAAATAAAGTATCAGCCCCAATCTACAAATTGGGACAGAGCGGTGATTCAGTTGTGATTCTTTAGTGGAATGCATCACAGCTCTAATGAAATTAATGTTCTGGGTTGATCATGGTTATTTCATTAGGTAAGGCTAAACTCTGTCTGGTACATAGATCCCTGGGGTGGCCCAAGAGCTCTTCAGGAAAGGAATTCAAGGTATTATTGAGGGATATCAGTTTTGGACTAAAAAGAGGCATTATGGGCTTGAGCCCATTAATGTGGCGCCTACTGTAGTGTAGGGGACGCCAGTTTCCTCTTTTAGTGTCCATCTGATCTCAATAATTGTACTCTGGTTAATTATATAATTATAGAATAAATTAATATCTAATTAATTAAGATTTATTCTTAATTAAGGAATTAGATAATTAATTTAATAATTATATATTATTTTCCTTATAATAATTAGGATTAATTCTAATTATATTTAATTAGAATTTATTCCAGTAATTATTAACTAAACCGGGCTTTAATTAATTAAAGCCTGTGACTTAGTGGACAAGGAATAGGGGCGGCACTTCTCCTTATAAATAAGGAGGAGGAGATTCTCAAAACCTAAGTTTTGAGTGAGGAGAATCGGCGCCTATCATCAGCAGAGGGAGAGTTCCTGGTTCCAAAGTTCCTAGACGCCCACACAGTCGAAGAACTTCGAGGAAAGGGATCACACCTCAGTAATCTAGACCTGTAGATTACTCCGTCGGCACAGATCTGAGGTATAATATTCTGAACTCGATTATATGATTTAGTTGCATTTAAATTATCACATCCAATTCGAAGATCCTGTGGGAAAAAGGAATGCTTTCAAGCAGCAGTTCCAACAACTGGTATCAGAGCCACGGTTCTAGAATTGGCTCTGTGATAATTGGATTAAATGTATGTTCATGCATTCGAGTCAATTATGCTATAAACTGTGCATGCTGCTGTCCGGGAACAACGTGTGTTGTTTTTGATCCCGTTTTATTCGGTTTTTTCGTGTTGTTTTTCAAATCGGTGAGAAATAAGGTACCGATTAGAATAGGATTCGTTTTTCTATAAATTTCTTTGTATTTGTCGATTTCTTGTAAATTCTGTACGGTGGAGATCGAGTGAAGAAATTGAAGAACGAGGCACGAGAATCGAGAGAGATGGCGGCGACGACGCGTGTGGAAGCGCGTGTCACACACGCGCGTACACGGCAACGACGGCAGCAGCCGTTCAGCCGTGATCTCGGCGCTGCAGCTTCTTTGATCGATCAACATCGGAACCCTAGGGCTCAACGACGTCGATCGGAGGCTGAGGCAGTGCCGGGGCAAAGGCGGCGGCGGTCCGAGGCGGTGGAAGCAGCGGCGGCCAGAAACCCTAGGGTTTATGGCTCGCGCATGGCTACTCGAGCCTTGGGCTGGCTGCGTCATGCACCTGGGCTCACGCCTGGGTGCTGGTCGATGCCGGGCGAACGCGGACGGAAGTGGTGCAGAGACGGACGACTGGCGAGGCGACGACGGCGATCGGTGGCTGAGCGAACTAGCTAGGATTTCGTGAGCTTGATCGCGATCAGCGTCGAGTCTACAGCAGCAGCAACTCAGCACCGGCCCAGGTGCTGAGCGGAGGTGATGGCGGACAGCTGCGGGCGGAGGCGGACGACGGCGGCAGCGATAGGGTTTTTCGCTGCACGCACGCCGTCGAGGGCTTCTGCTCCGACTGCTGCGATTGCTCCAACTGCTGCGGCTGCTGCTGGACGGCGGACGATCGCGGCAGAGGTGGGGGCTGGATGTTGCAGCAGCCATGGCGACGGGCGGCGGCGAAATTTTTCCGCGCGCAGACTCGTCGTCTACTGCGGCTTTTCCGGCTGCTGCTGCACGCGGTGGCTCGACGCCGGGGCCCTCTTGGTGTCGGGAGGCTCGTCGAGCCAGTGGGAGCGGTCGACAGCGGCAGTGGTTTATCGGCGGACGGGCTGCAGCGGCTGAAGTTCGAAGATGAAGATGAAGACGATGATGATGATGGTGATTGGGCCGGGATGCCGGGCTGGGCTCGGGCCGGGCTGCAAAGGACGCAGCTGGCCCGTTCATCCAGCCCACGCGCGATCTGACCCGATCCGGCCCGTTTGACACGTACGATGACGGCGCGTGTGATGCACGCACGTATGTCGTCGTGACACGTGTCAGTGACGTGGCAAGCGAACGAGGGATGTTCGTTCAACGAGGGCTAAGGTTTTCCGAAACTTTAGTGTGATCGTTGACGGTTAGGTTTTCGTAACCTAATTTGTTTCCAAAAATCATTCATCTCGTTTCATTTTGGAAATAGGGAATTCCGCGCCCTAATTCCATTTCGAGCTACTTGCTAATTATGGAAGGTGGACTTGAAGACCAAGTGAAGACTTTCCAAGACCGAAGCTTGTTTCGGATTTAATTAATTAAATTGTAATAGATAGGTTTTATCCTTCCCGGTCGGCAGCCTATTTATTTATTTAATTAATTATGCATGCTATGGATGGTTTAAATTACGCAATGAGATAAAAGCATGTTTTGCATGTTATTGTTGCTTTTATTAAATGCGTAATAGAAACGAACATGCCTAAGGTGTCAATAGCATGGATTTATGATTTCAAAAGCGAGCATGTTTTATCACTTGCGCTTAGAAATCATGCGGTAGGACTTAATTGTCAACGTGCTTCGTATATCGCATAAACCCCTTTGAAAATAAAAAGACTAAGCGGTAAAATCAATTAGTTTTAATTAATTAATTGGGGACCTCCATATTTGGTTTTAGACGAAGTCAAGGATTAGAATCGGATAGACGTCCACCTACGTGGCCTACACGATATCGAACCCCTTGCCCGTATATTCGTCGGTAAAATTTCTCAATAACTTAGAATATTCTTTAGGAGAGTGGGAGTTGTACGAGTAAACGTCCACCCTACGTGGCTTACACGTACAGGCTCTAACTCGGTCCTTAGTGGAAATTTTAAGTGAGATAATCTAAGAGGGCATCTACAATACCGGCATAGTTCTCGTTTTCTATGCTATCTTGTAGATAAACTCGGTTAGGTGAATAATATGGTTAAAGCTTAGCTACTAATTGATGAATCCTCCCTACGAGGTCACTTCTCAAAATAGTAGGGTCCGGTTAAGGTACGGGTTATTATTTCTTTAGTTCACAAGGGTCCATGTGATGATAAGAGAAATAAACTGGCTCTAGAAGTCATGGTCGAAAATTTCATGCTTGCCTGGTCGCCCTACGTGACTCAAGTATAAAATTTTTGGGCTACTCGTTTGTTGGTTCAATGTTATTTATTCAAAGGGTTATAACATTGATAACATAAATTATTTTTATTAAATAAGTTGTTAACTGTCAACTTATGTTATTTGGTTTCAGATATGTCTTTGTCCTCAATACGCAATAAAATAAATCGTTTGCTAAATTTCCCTAATGGAATTCCTGAGGATTTCCGTGAGAAGCTGCTAAGAACCTTGGCAAGAAAAGAAATGGAGTTAATGAGGTTTGTGGATTATTTCGATATGAAACGGTACCTCAAGGTGTTCACACATTTCTCTGTCACATACTTCTTAAATGGAGAAAAGATGGCGGGAAGAACGAGGTGTGAAATCTTGCTTTCTACTTTCCCTGATTGGTTTTTTGCCTTAAGGGAAGAAGTTGTTGGTGAAGTTCATCATGAGGATGTCTTTGCTTTATGTGAAGAATTCAAAATTGATGAAGTCAGGATCAACTTAATCCAAGAAGCAAGAAGGGAAAATCGACTCGATCAAGGGAAACCTCCCAATGAAGAAAAGGTTATGAGATACTCATCAACCTGGGATGAAAATGAATATACCATAAGTGACTATGTTCAGTCACAAAGGTATAGGAGGTTTCTTGATTTTGTTGATACAACCAGAGCTAAGGTTCAGTTAGCATGCGAACATAAACTTCCAGCCAAGAAAGTTTATGTAAGGCGGAATAAGAAACAAAAGATGGATGAAGGTATGTCTCTAAATGTAACATGGTGAAACATATTAGCATTGGTTTAGTCCTTTATTGGATGGATTGAACTGGTGGATACTAATTATGGTTTGTTACATATATTTCTTTGTAGGCGATGCCACAAAGGATGATGAGGCGGCTTCGAGTCCTGGCGTCAGCGAGCATTGATGGTAGATGCGGTTGCTGATTACTCGAAGACTTCTGTTTCTTTGTTTTATCTTTTGGTTTTGAGATAGATGTTTGGGATGATACATTACTTTACTATTTTTCATTACATTGGTGCCAAGTTTTGGCGGTACATTTGTTTTGAATTGGTTTATGGATGATTTCGGTTTTAACATTTGTGTTAATTTGAGTTTAACACTGGTTGTTAAATGTTTTTCATTCATGTGTAGAAGTAATTATCTAGTAACATAGAATATCTCAAATATGATTAGATAAATGTAGTTGTTTCTTTGTTTCTCACCTCTTTTCTCATCTTGTTTTGAAACATTACTAAATTATGTCAAGTATCTATAATTCTACCTTACAATTTGAGTATAAATTGGCATTATGACCGATTTTACCTCAAGATTGGATATAAGGGATATTTGCGTGAATTGCAAATTAGTTGAATTAAGATTGGTGATAAGTTGGATTAGTAAAAGTTTCAATAAAAGATTAAAAGGATAAGGTGATAAAAAAAAAGATCGTTATTGAACGAATGTTCAAAAATGATAGGATCATTCAAGGAATTTCAATAAGTCAAGAAGTACAAGAATGAATAGTCACAAGTATTCTGCACAAGGTCATCTTTATTGAAGTGGGAGTGTTTTTTTTAAATAGAACACTAAGTCATTTTCATATACATCAAGAAATTAGGTTTCTTGGAAAATGTACATGAGGAAAGAAACGACCACATGGAAAGTTTATATGAGAAGGTTAAAGTAACTGATACGATCCATGTTAATTTGCAAGGTTCATTGTTGGATTTAGATTCATGATGAAAAGTGCAAAGGAAGAACAAAGTTGATATGGAAAATATAGAAAAAGTTTTCTATATTTCTATATTAACACTTTTTGTACCTCATAAGTTACAATCCAATATCTGTTTAAAGTCAATGGCTTTTGGCAGGAAAATATTTGGATATAACGGTTATGTTGGATCAAATATGTATCAATTAAGGACATTATTCTGAATGCTTGATAACTCTTGCGGAAATTCGAATAATAGGAGCATTTATAGAATGACATGCATAAAATCAAGTTTTATGGAACATGTCAATAAATGTTATAGTTCTCATGGTAATGAAGATGATAGGTGTGATTTTCTTGTACATTATGTGATGATATCACTAACTTTGGCAACATTGTGAGAGTATTATTAGACATAATGGTGGTGGTTATCCGGACAGTTTAAGACGCAGAATTTGAATAATGTAGGGTATATCCATAAGGATTGTATACATTATTCAAGTATTCTACGTAGGTTACTGTTCTGACTAGGTTATCGATATAAATTATATCGAAAAAGTATCAGATATTTGCTATTGTTGCGTGCAAGGTAACAAATATAGTTCATTAATGAACACGGATAATCGGGGAGTGTGTTGGTAAATGAGGTAATCGACCTTAAATCTATGTGTTCACTTAGAAAAGGAGAACCATACCTTGGAGAATCTCGGAACAGTAAAATGTTTATGAGAGTTCTTTCATGACAAGCTAAATATGTAGTGGGAGCTACTAAAGCAGCTGTATGGTTGGAAACTTTACTTTGTGAAATGGTAGTAATCCTATCTTGCAAGAAATCTCACATGAGTTTTCAAGTGCAGAAGCAAGATCTATGGATTTGTCAACCTGGGAAAACACATAGGAGTACCGATTGGTTTATGTAACCATAAGGCGATATTGCGTGTATAAAGGAACATTAAAGCAGGAATGTTTATATGGCGGTTTATTCACTAAATTGAGTATGCCGGCACCTCGGAAGCACGTGGTGGGCATTGTCTCAGTGATCCTCCCACGGTAAAATCTTTCAGTATAAGTGGGAGAAGATGTGAAATACAGTGATGCCATATAGTTTCCGATAGACACATGGGTATACTAAAAGTTTTTACTTTAGTATAAGTGGGAGATTGTTGGGGTTGTTGTATATAGCTAAAGCAAAAACGTGTTTTAGTATATATGACATGTATTCCACTGGTAACAATCACCTATCTGAATAAATATATTAATAAGAATAAGCCCTATATCTCATGTTTTAGAACACGTGGAACGTATTGACAGGATCGAGTGAGATAAGGTTCTTCTGATACTGACCCTAGCAATAGGTGAAGAACTAGAGATCTCGGGATTTAGAGATATGATCTTAATCTCGATATGCTATTAGAGATATATGTGTTGTTCACTGTTACTTTGACTTGTATAGCTAAGGGTCTATCGCAGCATCCCTGATGACTTGCATCTTGGGTAACATGAGGGCACATAGTATGTCTAATTAGTTATATCGAGACACCGTGTCCGTATTAGGTTGAGAGATATCCCCTCAGGGAGTTCACAAGGTTTATTATACCAAGTCATGCATGCTGATTAAGTTCAGGTATAATAATAAGGGGTGAACGGGTACTACTTGAGGATAATAAGATGTTAATTAATTATGAGCAGTCAGAGGAGCTCTAATTAATTAATGGATATCGGAGTCATTAAACACGCGGATAACTCTAAATAAAGTATCAGCCCCAATCTACAAATTGGGACAGAGCGGTGATTCAGTTGTGATTCTTTAGTGGAATGCATCACAGCTCTAATGAAATTAATGTTCTGGGTTGATCATGGTTATTTCATTAGGTAAGGCTAAACTCTGTCTGGTACATAGATCCCTGGGGTGGCCCAAGAGCTCTTCAGGACAGGAATTCAAGGTATTATTGAGGGATATCAGTTTTGGACTAAAAAGAGGCATTATGGGCTTGAGCCCATTAATGTGGCGCCTACTGTAGTGTAGGGGACGCCAGTTTCCTCTTTTAGTGTCCATCTGATCTCAATAATTGTACTCTGGTTAATTATATAATTATGGAATAAATTAATATCTAATTAATTAAGATTTATTCTTAATTAAGGAATTAGATAATTAATTTAATAATTATATATTATTTTCCTTATAATAATTAGGATTAATTCTAATTATATTTAATTAGAATTTGTTCCAGTAATTATTAACTAAACCGGGCTTTAATTAATTAAAGTCTGTGACTTAGTGGACAAGGAATAGGGGCGGCACTTCTCCTTATAAATAAGGAGGAGGAGATTCGCAAAACCTAAGTTTTGAGTGAGGAGAATCGGCGCCTATCATCAGCAGAGGGAGAGTTCCTGGTTCCAAAGTTCCTAGACGCCCACACAGTCGAAGAACTTCGAGGAAAGGGATCACACCTCAGTAATCTAGACCTGTAGATTACTCCGTCGGCACAGATCTGAGGTATAATATTCTGAACTCGATTATATGATTTAGTTGCATTTAAATTATCACATCCAATTCGAAGATCCTGTGGGAAAAAGAAATGCTTTCAAGCAGCAGTTCCAACAAGTCTAGCATGCCAGAGACAATCTCTCCACTATCCAAGGTGACATTTAAGTTGAAACCTCCGGGATCACCTTGCTTAGGAAAAAAATCAAAATTACAAACAGGCTTGTGATCCTCCTTCACCTTCTTCACCCTACTTGGAAAAGGAAGAGGTGGTTTATATGAAATGGAAGCTTTGTGGAGAGTAGATTTGGGCTCCGGTTCAGCTTCGGGAGGTGTACCACCATTTTACTCATTGAACGACCGCTCGGTGCCTGTGAGCGGCCGCTCACTACCCCCTGCTAGAAGAGTGAGCGGCCGCCAGCTCGATGTGAGCGGCCGCTCACCTCCCCTTGCGGAATTTTTCTTTGTTTCGGGGTTTCGGACCCTGTTTTCCACCATCTCCTCATTTTGGAACACTACAATGGCCTGAACTTGGTGATCTTAAGTCCCTTGGCCCGGACTCTTCTGCTGCTGCAAACTTTGTTGAATTTGAGTCGCCATTTGACCAATTTGCATCTCAAAGTGTTTATTGACCGCTTCTTATGTCTCTTGAGGATGCGGTGGCAGCACTTGAGGGTTAGGTGGTGTTGCTTGAGGAGGATGAGTGTTTTGAGGAGGGTATTGTTAAGGCGGAGGCGCAGTATAGTAAAGTTGTTGAGGAGGAATGTATGGTGGAGGTTGATAGAATGGCATGGGTTGGTAAAAAGGGGGCTGTGGTTGAGGATAATAGGTGTTTGGTGGAGGATAATATGGTTGAGTTGGGTATTGTGGAGAGTAGGAAGGATATTGAAAATTTTGAGACGATGGCCTACGGGACAGGTAATTACCTTATTGTTGGGTACGTCCCGTTGCAGCTTGTTGCGGATGAACTTGAGGATAATAACCTTGAGCTGCATAGACTTCAGCTCCTCCTTCATAAGTGAACTCCCCCATGTTTGGGCAACTATCAGCATAGTGCCCGTACTCTTGGCAAATGTCACACACCACAATGTCTACTTCTTGCTTTGGCTCTTGCACTTGTGGTTTTGTTCGTGTTAGAATCTTCACGGGAGAAGTAGGTGGCGAGGCTTCTGCTTTCATCTCCAACTCTCGCTGTTTTCTCATGACGTCTGCCAATTGCTTTTTCATCTCCGAACTAGCTCCAATTGCACTAGCTTCTCTCAGTTGGGGTCGGGATGTTTTGCGTTGCGAAGTCACTGCAGCAGTTTCGAAAATGACTTTCGATTCAGTAGCAGTCTTTGATCCCAAGTCTCCTCCCGTAGTGTTGTCTACCAGTGTCTGACTCGATGAATTGAGTCTATCATAAAAGAATTGCCATAACATTTCGCTAGCAAACTGATGATGCGGGCACTGCTGTAATAATTATTGAAATCTCTCCCAAGCTTCATGAAACGGCTCATCAGCATCTTGGACAAAATGCATTATCTTCGGTCGAAGCTCTTGAGTTTTTCGGTTGGGGTAATATTTCAGCATGAACTTATCGCAAACTTGCTTCCATGTAGTCATCGATCCAGCTGAGAGGGAATGGTACTATATCCTTGCGCGATCCTTTAGACAGAAAGGAAAGCATTTCATCCTCAATTGATCATCCGATATGTTTCCCAGTGGAAAATTCTGAACTATAGAACAAAATTCTTGGATGAAGTCAAGGGCATCCTCATTTGCCATGCCATGATAAGACGGTAGCAACTGCTGATGCTGTGGTTTCAGTTCGTGATCCCGAACCTCCTTGGTCAGGACTATTGCTGATGTGGAATCGGTGACAGTTGGGCGGCCATACTGATTCAGAGGTTGTTCTACCATGTTCCTTGGTTGATCAAAATCTGTGGACTCGTCAGAACTAGAATTAGAGCCTTCGTCGATGCTGACGACGTCTACTCTCTCCGACACTTGAGTGGGCCTTTGCGCTAAAAACTCCGGAGTAGGTGACTTCTCAAAAATTGGTGATGCAATGAAGCCTAATCCGCTGTCAGAGCCTTCACTTCTTTCTCCTCTTTTCGTACTTGCCAGCACTGCTTTCCTCCGATTGATGTTGTCTATATACGGTGAGAGATCTTGTTGAAGACTTCGTCGACCATGCATGCACAATACTCAACAAATGGGTTAAGAGCACCAATGGTAAGCAAAATACCCGAAGGAGATTTAGAAGCAATAAAAACATTTTTTTTAAACGTAAATAAACAGAAATTAAAAACACAATCACAAAATCAATTACCTAAAGCTTTCCCCGGCAATGGTGCCAAATTTGTTTCACCTAAAATTAGTGCTAGCAAATAAACTAGGTCTATCATTGACTAATTAAGTAAAACCCGAATATCGATCTCTCGAGGAAAACTTAACAGGGTATTTAATCTTGTGATTACACACACGCTAAACACTCTACGAAAGCAAGTAAATAATATAGGGTTTAAAGAATTTATATCCTAGGCAAAGAATTTAAAGAAAGTAAATAAATTAAACTAGGCTTAGAAATAATTGAAAACAAGTAAAAAAGTAACCCCGTCTGTCACCCGGGATAGAGAATTAAACTAAGAAGAAAGCAATAAAATTATCTAGGCATGAATTGAAAGGAAAGCAATAAAAAAAATAATTAAATCTAATCTTATCAAATTAATCTAAACTAAAGAAAGCAATTAATCAAAGCAAATAAAGAAAGCAAGTAAAATTAATCTAAGAGCACAAATTAAACTTACGAATCGAATACGAAAGAAAGAACGAAGAACTTAAATGAATCTTAAATTAAAACTTGAATCTAAAGCTATAATCTTGAAAGCAATATCTAAGAACTAATCTAGAGTTTTGAAAAGCTAAAAACTAGTGTGAGCAAAGGTATTTTCGTTCTAAGAAGATTACATATATATAGGATTTGGAAAAACCTAGTCCAAGAAGGAAACAAAACACTATTCTCGCCAGGGTGAGCGGCCGCCAGCTATAGTGAGCGATACTAGCGTCGAACCCCACGTTCGCAGGGATTAGACAAACCTACATGAAGATCGGTGCTACTAGTATCTATGCTCATAGTACTCTTGCCTCGACGGTGGATGACATAATATCAAATATGAACTAGGTTTTAGTTTGAATATTTTGTTATGTGAAGGTGAATACCGAAACTTGATTTTTGTTTTTTTTTTTTTGGGTGGGGAAAACTGTTCGTTTGGTATTTTTTTTGGATGAATTATCTATGGAACAAACAATTCTAGGGGTAGTTTTTTGTATATGATTTGGAAAGATTTGGGTCAAATCAGACAATGTATTTTGTGTGAATTCATGCATTTCTTGCCATCTATGTTGATGATGGCAAGAAATTATTTTGGTATATGGAGAGTAACAAGTATTTAGGAATGTGCAAAAATCTTACTTTTCATGGCTAGTATTTGGTAAGATGTTTGCGTAAACTTGCCACGTTCATGGCGTGTATTTGGTAAGATGTTTTGAGCCATTACATCTATATTAATTTTTTAAAATTATAGATAGTATATTACATATTGCCAATTAAATAACAGAAAAAAAACACAAATATAAGCACATGAAAAAAAAATAAAAAATACAAAATACATGCCATTCCAATTAAGGGTTGGCAATATATTAGGAAATCTTAGAACGTTTAATACATGTAATATTAGACAATGCATATCAATGTCAATACTTACCCCAATTGGCAAAAAAAATAGGTAATATTTGACATTGCTTGCAAAAAAACAGGTAATATTTGACATTGCTTGCCAAAAAACAGGTAATATTTGACATTGCTTGCAAAAATATTTAATGAAACCTACGAGGATCTTGGCATCTTCTGCGGGTGTGGCCAAGAAGTCCGCATATACCACATATTTTGGGTTTTCGACAACGCTTCACACCGGATTGGCTTGGGCCATCTTCTCCCTGTCGACTCAACGGGATCGACGCATTGCACCGAGTTGGGTAATGTCCAGTTTGGTGGCATCTAGAACACACCCGACCGCCCTTTGCCGACTTGCCTGCTTGTAACCTCTTGCCCTTAGGCCGCCCTGCTTGCTTAGGGTTTTTTGGCATCCCCACAACCCTAGCTTCAACATCGATTGGTGTGCGCCAATCACTAATGTCGGGGACAGGCATAACGTCCGATGCATATATCTCGCGCCATGTATTGGTAGAATAATATGCATGAACATAGGACACCGGGGCCTGCTTTACGAATCTGTGTAACGAGAATAAGATTACTGACTATGGTAAGATTTGATTCATTAAAAGATGAAAGTTGACAAGATATTACAATATCTTTCCATGTGCTTTCATACCTTATAGCAGCTGCCATATGCGAACAGGGTATAAGGTCCAACTGAAAGACTTGACATGTACACTCCCTAGCAGCTATGTCCACGACATAACTATTTAAACTTAAAATAATGTTGAACTTGGAATTAGATATAGGCTCGACGCGCATAAAACTGCCTTTGGCAACAACACATTCAAGCCTTTTCTCAGCATATACCGAAAGCTCGTGGACCCTATTTGTAGCTTCATTCCTCCGCTTATAGAACCATGCTTGCACCAAGTTGCGAGCATACTCCAATAAGGAAGTCACCGGTAATTTCCGTCCCCATTTTAGCCGGGCATTTAACACCTCAACAGCATTGGATGTTCCATACTCAAAACGCCGAACTGGGCATGTGCAATTAGCCCATCTAGATGGGTCCATATCTATTAGCTTTGCATACGCCGCGGGCTCATGCACTTTCAAATTTTCCATGTGCGTTAAAAAATTAGATTCCCTATATGAACCAGCAGCAGCTTGGAAGAACTCAATAGCCTCTACACCCCAACTCTTAATGTTTCCCTGAATATGGTATGTACAGAGTCCATGAGGGATACCTGCCAGAAAGGAAGATATTGTAAGCAATATGAAATGCTTGTCAAGAAGAGGGAAGCAGTTACACAAATCTTACCAGGATATACAAGTTCTAAAGCGTTCTTTATACTTGCATGTTGATCGGACACAATCAACAAATTGTCCGGGCAACCAAATGACTGCCTAACATGTTGAAAAAACCATGTCCATGATGAGTCATTTTCTTTGTCGCCTATGGCAAAAGCCAAAGGCACGATCTGTTCGTTACCATCCTTAGTTGATACAACAAACAAGACTCCCTTGTATTTACCCTTCAAGTGTGTGGCGTTAGCAACAATCACAGGTCGACACGCACGAAATGCTCTAGATGATGCAGCAAGGGAGAAGTAGCAATACTGGAATACACTATCATCGCATGTCTGTAAATCCACTGAGGACCCAGGATTCATATGGTTAAGCATGTATAAATACTTGGCAAGCATCTGCAAAAGGAGGATGGAAAGCATTCAACAAAAACTTGTAAACAGTTGGTCGACTATTGCCAAATCTTACAAATAGGTTGGAAATAATTTGTTAATGCTTACCTGGAAAGATTTATCCTCATCTCCGTATATGAACTTCATAGCTCGATTCCTACCAGCTAGGGCATTCCGGTACTTCAGATCAATACCGAATTCATGCCTTAACTGACCCTAAATATCGCGCGGTGTCACCACATGCCCGTCCTCCATCATACTAGGAGCAACATACTCGGAAATTGATCTTGAAGACACTTTGGCTTTAGGGCCCATTCTGAGATCTCTTTCATAATTGTGAGGGACCAATTCATATATTTTCCAAGCAGACCCAAATGATTTACCTCGTATCGAGAACACGCATAATAATTTAAACTTGCAAAGGGCGTGGTATCTCTTTAAATCCGAAACCTTAGTTCGAAACTCATATAAATTTTTCAAATGGTAAACATGTATAGACGATAACATACTGTAATATCCTGAATTTTTAGAATTTAGTTAATTTTTAGAATTTAGTCTTATTAAAAATTAGTGAGTCTATTAAGATTAACAATAAGAGAATCTACACCTTGAATAAGGTTTTTTAGAATATAATAAAAGAAATATAAAAATTATTAATTTTGATACTTAGATATACTAAATATATTTATAAGTAAGGAATATAGAAAAGAAACTTAGCTACTTACATATACTATTACATATTACGTAAAGCTAGTATATATATTAGTGCATGAATAGTATAATATAAGTATATTATATATATTATGATTTATATTATAGGATGTATATGTATATATATACATTTAAAGTTAATATACCTATATACTATATATATATGTGCATGTGTGCAAAAGAGTACATGAATCAAGGATAAAGATAAGAACTAGTAATATATATTAAATCTATATCTATAAAGCCTATATGTGTATATGAAATACATGCATGCATGTAGTATAGCATGAGGTGTGTTTATTATTATCTAGAGCTACATGACTCTAGTTTATATCTTATACGTGGCACCCTATAATGCATATAGGCTTGGTGAGTTTGTACATAGCCTTATGTGTCAAAATCTTAGTTGGTGACTAATTACAATAGTGATGAGCAGCAACTTAAAATTTCCTATAAAAGCGTAGGCAGTGCTCTTCTTTTTTTCACCAACACATTTTCATTTGTATCATCACTAATTAGTCATCTTCCGTTTTCTTTTATATAAAATTAAGTTTCAAAGAAAGAGTCTTTTCTTAAGGCTATAGAGAAGAAGGATTGTGGTATATCAGTTTAGAGCTATTCTCAAGTTACTCCAAGTTACAGGTGGGTCCAAAATATTTTCGTGTGTGTCTAAAATGTTTTGGCATTGTTTTTAATGTTGTTTAAATTTTATGTTAAAAATACAATTATCCATAAAAATGTTTTGTGTGTATGTTCCAAGAAATGACTCTATGGATCGATCGAGATTCATTGTTAGTATCAGATATACTAACTTTGAATTGTGCGCACCCCGGTTACATACGATGCCTTGATCACGTCGTATGTTAACTGTAGGTCCCGATAAATAGATATTGGTGTATGGGGGGCGGGGGGAATACACCAATTTGCCAACAGTTTTGACTTTTCAAAACAATTTGATCTTACTGAGTCGTCACTTCAGTTTATCAGAGCAGTTTAGTTTTTCCAGCTCAAACAGTGAACTGCTGAGCTTACAAAACTAACCTGCGTGCGGAAGTTTGATGGGAAGGTTGGCTAACAGTTTTCAACACAGTTTTCTAAACAGTTTTGAAAGAAATCTTTAGTTCAAATGTGTTCATGCAAGATGGTGTTATAGTGGTGCAGGTTGTGAATCATGCAAACTGTGTAAATAAAGATAATGGTAAGAGAGAGAAGCACGAGGAGTTTTTATCGTGGTTCGGAGTAAACAGCTCCTACGTCCACGCCAGATCCCGTCGAATCTGTAATCCCTTAACTTGAGATTTCGCTCCTTTTAACACAGGTGGAGGCTCCAGTCCAAATTCAAGTCTCTCTTTAGACTGAATCTAGCACGATTCTTGAGCCGTGTCTCTTCTAACTTTACATACAAGCTTACATACAATCTTACTAATGCTAAACAACTAGCACTGATAATCAAACTGGAAAGCTGTGAAAAGCTATCACCGTTTGGAATACAACTCTATCAACTACACTGAATATCAACAGTGGTGGTAGTGAGAGTGTGGATTGTGTTCTAGTAAGACAGATTCTAGAAAGAATAGAAATTTACAAAGATCAACACTTGGGAAAGCTCTAGTGATTTCGAGTGTTGATTATGTGAATATTTAGCTTGAGATTTCTGCAGCGTTTCAGCTTGTAATTTGAGTTTCCCGTACATTCTTTCTGGAATGACTTGAGGTATTTATAGAGAAGCATTTGTAATAGAGCCGTTGTGTGTGTCATGACATGCAGAACCGTACACTGACATAATTATAGTCGTTGAGTTAAGGACAGGTTCCTCAGCCACAGCTCAGGTTGGACTTTCCAGGTCAAGCTTCCTATACCTCGAACTGTCTTCAGCTTCTGTAATCTTCGCAAGAAATCTTCGAGTTTGGTTGGAGCAGATTACATAAAGGAACATTATGACAGGTTTGAGTAGAATAGGTACAAGGTTGCACTACCAACCTTGACCTTTACATAGCAACCTATCCGGGTTAAGCTTGACTGATCCAAACACGGAGACCAGTCTGTTCCAATTAAAGTCTATTGTCTAAGTGTGGTTTCTAATAGCATTATCAAAACTTAGTTCAAAG